>CM061136.1:112616908-112832790 GCA_030789695.1 Scilla litardierei
AAAATTCATGTGTCTGTAAGACAACTAAAATTTGATTTACTGTTTCTTTTTAGGAATTGGATGAATCACACGAGTAGTCTCCCCTTACAAATAGACCAGTATAATCAAAGAATTTGATTTTTGAATTCAAACTTAATAAGATGAAGGTTCATGTGGTTTATGTTTGCAGCATTTGAGGAAGCTGAGAAAAAGAGTGAACCTGAGGTAAACTCTTTCTTGCGACCAATAAATTAGTTTTTTGCTTCAATTTTTTTTTTGGGAGAATGATTTTTGTTTATGTATAAAGACTATGCAAAGGGAAAGGAATGTATCTATCCCTAGAAGTTACATGAAAAAAAGCTTATATGTCTTTAACTGATATGGAATTTTTGTTTAGTCTATACATACAAAACAGTGTAATCATAATTGTGACATGTATGGTAGCATATATGCTCAAGTGCAGGATTATATGGAGAATTTTGTGCTGAGTGGATATTTTTGTATGGAAGCATTTGTGTAGGGATTATTTGTTCTGGAAATCTTATGTAGGGTTTATTTTTCCAGCCCTGACATCAAAAGCCAACATCTTTTATTTTTTTGTTCTATGTTTATTTTGGCATTTTGGCAGATGCTTCTTTGTTGTTTATTAAGCATGTAATTTTTATGTGTGTTTCTTTGAATTTAATTTTTATGTAAAGATTACCTGCAAACAATGTTTTTGAGAGCACATAAAGATTGCCAGCTAACAAAGATTGCCGTTGACCTGTAAACAACGATTGCCTGCAAACAACTTTTTTGAGATCACTTGAGAGCACATAAACATTCACAAAACCTACATTAGTTTTAGTGAATTGTTTTTGATTGGATGATTTGTTTTTGTTCATTGTCCTATAGAAGCTGATGTGCATTGTTTTATAATCAGTTAAAAAATCATCCTATGAGATTCCATTAGTTTGCATGGAATTGGATGTTATCAGTAGAATCTTTTCTGGCCATGGAAATTGAATCCATGTATTGATTATGCAACAACACAATGTCTACTTACACAGAAAGTATCCTTTCATATGCAATATTTATATACATAAATTGCACTTAGACCCCTTGCAGTCCATGGCTCCCTAATTGGGAAGCTTCTCCTATATATGGAGATATGATGTTTCATGAAGGAATCAATAATAACTGAACAAATTGGACTTTGTTAAGTTGATCAGATTTGTATGTATCGTTGTATCAAATAAAAATGTATATTCTAACATACAGAGCTGTCCAATTTTTTACATACATATTGACCAAATAGTTCTTCAGCGAATGTTTGACACTTTGTTTCTTTGCACCAAAAAACACCATTCACACACACACACACACACACACACACACACACACACACACACACACACACACAGTTTTAATCACACACTCACACACAGTGAGAAGTGCAAAGTTCAAGCTCACTGTGATTATATTTGTTAATGTGCAAAGTTCAAGCTCACTAAAGGGATTTGTTTTTGTACGTATTTGGAGAATTTTTGTCACTGTGTGAATTTTTGTACCAAAACACTTTGCACATTAATGCCTGCATGCAAAGTTCAAGCTCAATGTGACATTTTTTTCTCAGCAGAGAGCATGTTAATGTGCATAGTTAATGTCCAACCTCAATGTAACATTTGTGTTTAACATGTATGTTCTTAGCTTTAAGGGAATGTATATTTGTCATTTATGTTTGTGTTTAACCTATGTATATTTGTGTTTAATCATGTATATTTGGCATTTGTCATTTGTGTTCCTGTATGTTCTTGGCTATATGATTTATGCTCTTAACAAAATCAAGTCCCACATTTCAGGGACATATGTCCTGATGTAAGTCTCTCACATTTTGAGGTAAATTTTGATTTTTATTCTTCTTATTTTCTTCTTTAGAATGTCAAGATTTCAAATCTGTAGTTGTTTTTTATTATTGTACAGGAATTTTCAGCAATAATCTGGAGCTATTTTTGATTCAGTTTTTTGCTTAACTCAAATCTGCATTTTTTTGCTTAATTCAAATCTGTAGTTTTTTGCTTGGTATTAATCTGGAAATATCTTTGCTTGGTTTCAGGATTCAGGTGTGATAGCAGATAACATGTTTGGATTCTCTTTTGGATCCGAACTGCATATATGCATCCAGAAACCAACTGAAAAAGTATATGAGCCTGGTGTTGCCTGGTGTCATTGGATTCAAATTGTCTGGAAGAGGTGATTAAACTATGGGTTTTTTATTTTCAGAAAATAAACAGTATTATCATTACATTAAATATTTGCGGCTTATATATCAGCTCTCTATCTGAGGTTTCCTACACTGGAGGACTGTGTTGGTGTTCAATATAAGATCATTAGCGATGCTACTTTGTCGAAACTTGCACAAATTGTTGAAGAACTTGAGGTCGATACATAGTTGAGAATACAAAAGGTAAGATTTGTTTTTGCATGTGTTCTCTTCTGGATAATAAAGAATTTCATGCACTTACTGTAGTTGAGTTGATCATTATTGATCTTCTGGATTGATTCTGCCGGATGTGTTCTCTTCCCTATGTTCATGTGATCTTGCTCTCTCTAATTGAATTTTTGTAATGATTAGTACTACATTATGAAGCATGAATCATCTCATATGTCACATTTGGTTGATCAAATACACATTTCCCCCAACAGACATCCCACCAGGCCTTTTTGGCGTCATATTGGAATTTCTTTTCTTCTATTACAACCATAGCTCCAACCTTTGCAGAGATGACTTATCAATATTGCCAATCAAGCTTGGGTGGGGGACAGTTTGTAAGGATTGTAAATCATTTTCATGTTAATCATGCTCTAATGACAGTAGCTAGATTTCTTAGATTACATAACTTTCTCTTCAACATCACATATTTGCATATTTGATGCAGATTTATGTGTAATAAAATGCTCATACATATAACAGATACATAGATCTCCTTTAATTGTAATTACTAGGAAGGTGTAGGTCCTGTTGGAGAGGATTATTTGCTAACAGTTATTCTAACGTATGATTTACATTGAATATATTTTCAGAGTTTCTAATAAATTACTAAGCTTTTTACGGGTTCATGAATAAAGTGGCAACAAAGTGTATACTTGAACCTTGAGAATAGTGGAATCAAAGTGTTATTAGTCCTGTCAGTGGGTAGAGTAAATGACCAAGTGGAGTAGAGTAAGCGTCAAATTTTTACATCACAAACATGATGCCAATTTTCCATGTTCCCAGTACTAAGTGGAGAGGTAGAGTATTGGCTACTTGCACACACAATATACATACCCTTAACCAATTATTCCATAACATGTAAAATGGATCCTAGATACGCCAAGTTTCGTGAACAAAATGAATGATAAAAGAAAATTTTGGAATTAAGAGACACTGCTTGAAATTAATTGCACCAATATAATTAGAATCAAATTTGGTTTTAAACTTCTCCAAGTTGCTACTTTAATTAATATATTGGAAATATAGAATCACACAAGCCAGTGTTAAGATGAAATTACTACGTATACCTGATCACCGAGATTCAAAACCAATTACTATTTGCATTGCATTGCAATTCAGTAAGTATAATATTATTGAGCTCAATTTCTTAAGTTACCAGTTTATTTCTTCTGATTCGTATCAGTAGAACAACATATGCATTGTTTGCAACATTCAAAGAACACAAGATGAGAAAGTTTACACGATTAAAACCAACAAACTTAGCTTTGTGTGTCTAAGAGTCTATATGTCACTATATGTGCATATAATATGTTAAACACATTCCACTATTTGTCAACTAAATGTCCATTAATTTTTGTTGACATCGTTAAAAAATGAAAACTTCCATGTATGTTACCGATTCCAATGCAATGAGTTCATCATTCAGTAGTAACACTCCACATCAACATATCACTCCCAATGAGCCAATGCAGACCAGTCAAGAATCATAAACTAGGTATGTAAATACCTATCAATTATTCCTTAACCTTTTAGATATCTTTTACATTCATGTATGATGTCTGTGATACAATATAACCATTCCAGTAGGGTTAACCAATGAAATTTGATATTGCAGTAACAGGTGAAGGGTTTGATGTGGAGCATCAACAAGTAGAGTGTTTTATAGAGCATCAACAAGCATCAACAAATACATTCTTTTTTGTATCATCCAGCAGCATCTAATGGAGAGTTTTTTTAGAGCTGCAACAAGTAATAACAAGTATTATTTTGTTGACCATTATAAGAAGATCCAATGGTGTGTTTGGAGTAACACCAAGCAACAGGACTGATGAATCATCAACAATAGCAATATCAGAGCATAAACAATTAGCATCAATCATGCAATGGTTTCATGTAACTAATAGTTTTTGATGTACTTTTTTGCGAGAATCTGTGGCTTATCTGGTCTTTATATACTTGCAACGTGCTGTATCAAGAACATGTAATTATTTTCATTATGGAGCTTGCTTTACGTTTGCTTTGGTTGATTGTTGGTGCATCAGCTACTATTTTGATGTGCTATGGTAATATTTTAATGAATTTCAATCCTCCATTTGTGTTATTTTTTCTATAAACTTTCTGCATATCACTAAAACTGGGATGTTAAACTAAAAACCACTATATATAGAGAAAGATGTATATAAATCTAGGGAGGTGGTGTAATATTTTTGTCCAAATTCTTAGTAATTGAAAACAAACTTCCATACAAATGCATCCTATAGCTTATAGTTTCTGTAATTGTTTATAATTCATTTGATTGGTAATAGAATAAAAAACATCAACGGAATGAAGTATGCATTTTAATCCAAATAAAAATTAGCAACTAAAAGAAAAATTCTTCTTCAATGGATATGCTAATATATTTTTTTACCCAATTTATATAGAATTACAACTATCCATCTATATAGACATAATGATAATGCTTTCAACGTACTAAGAATTGCAAACATATTGCAACGAGTCATCCACTTGATATTCAAGATAACTTTGCATATATTACCACATAACCACTTTCCCTTCATGCTTGCAGATTCCAGAACTCTCCTAACATCCACTAACATCACTAGGAAGACCATTATGAGAACAAACAAATAATAGAAGATGACAAATTTAAATGAGTAGAAGTATGCTTATACTCTGGTTTCTTTGCTCCTCACGAGCTAATGTAGGCCAAGACATGCAAAACGAAGAAGCTCCATTAGTGGGAATGTGCAACTTCCCCACACTGACAACATTGGGCATGGGCCTATCGAGACTTTTTAAATCTCTACGGAAAGTGGTTCTTAACAAGGCAATCTTTCTTCTGTCAGTCATCATGGAACTTCCTGAAGAATTGAATTCCCTAACAACAAGGTGTTTACCATGTTTTAAACCCTTACATCTTAACATATTGCTCCATCATGTTAGTCTTTTGCAATTAGTGGAAGTAAAATAGTATCACCCAAAGTGGTCAGGCGAATAAATGAATTATTTTCTGCGTCTTTAATAAATTTTTCCAACAAAGTATTTGTAATCATAGCATACAGTATTGTGATATGAACTTCTTTATTTCTTAATAAATAGAAATATGCCAAATCTTCCAGCAAAAAGAAAATTGCAAAAATTTCATTTTCAAAAGCTGGTTAAGCATGTATGCTTGAGAATGACATTGGTTGTAATTCAAGAAGATTCACTAACATCAATACCAAATTGTTGCAAGAAGGCTTTATGGCTACTATGATGTGCTTTTTTGGTTTGTGGTTTGGGGGGGTTGTGTGCATGTGTAGGTGTTTAGGAGAATAGCTGGAATTGAATCTTGAGGAATCAATGCGTAGGATGAGAGTTTGTGAACAGTTTGGGGTAAAATAAAATTTTGGGAGGACTCAATCTTGAGGAACTAAATTTTGGGGGAACCAGCAATTTTGGGAGAACTAAATTCTCTAGGGGACTAAATTATAGGCGTAACTAAATTTTTTGTGAGAACAAAATATCAATTATCGCACTTTAATTATTGATGTTTACAAAATTAGAGGATCCAATATTTTGAGAGGGATAAATGAACCGTGCCTTTAAGGCACGGGTCATGACTAGTATATATATATATATATGTTACATGTGTGTGACTATACGATGAATGCTTATGCATGTATTAGGGAGTGTATTATAATTATACGCATGTTGATGTCTGTATTACTGAACTATGTGGGCGCTACCTGACTAAATATTAGGTGTGATTGACTTATGGTATGTATATGGTTGTATTGGTAGACATATATATATATTGGAGTGCTATTGGTATAGGTATAAATGCAGTGTTACGTATGTAGAATATTCTGATATGTGTATTGAGTCTCACTCAAGCTTGAGTGGGTATACTCTAAGTATATTGAATGTATGTTGGTAGTTTGAATATAGCAATGTTTGGTGTATGTATGGTGAAAGAAGTGTTTGTGCCTGGATGTGTTACACACATGATTGTGGGTCGCTACACCAGTATATAGTTATAGGTGTTGGTCTTGAGGTATAGCTATTTACTAAGGACTTGCCTGTATGAACGTATGTGTGCTAGCTAAACTAGGTGTGTAGATGTGCTAGTTATATAATTATATGATTGGTATACGTGAATGAAAAGTTAGCGTGCGTGGGTGTGCATCATGCACGGGTAAGAATGTGCTTAGTTATAGTTATTGGTGACTATGGTATATGTGGCGTGTCGTAAATACAGTTATAGGACCGTATGTGATGTGAATACGTGGTGAACTATTTGCATGCATTTGAATGACTATATATTGTGAAACTATAGTAGTGGTGAATGTATATTAGATATAGTGAAACTTGATTAATAATGGTATGGTGTGACTACATGAGTTTATGTGTTTGGTATTGGATGTGTACTCGAAAATATTAGAGGGTAGTATACCCATGTTGTTTGTGCAAAGGTAGCTATCTATACGTAGAGCAATGATTGTATTTGCAAGTGTGAGACCATACTTATATGAGTATCTGAAATATTGTTTTGTGATTAGGTAAGTAGTAGTTATATAAGGGATGTACGTATATGTATATGATTGAAATACATGTATGAAATTGACTGACTGTAATAGGTATAAGTGTATGACATACGTGAATATATATATATATATATATATATATATATATATATATATATATATATATATATATATATATATACATGTTGGTAGTGTTAATGTTTGACTACCTAGTGCATATATGAGCACTTGTAATGACTATACCTGGTTTGAATTATAATGTGACATGATTGGGGTAGTTACTAGAGCGACTAGATATGTTAGAAAGTCCGAGGACGGACTTTATTCTAAGGTGGGGAGGATGTAACGACCACTTTTCGTTGTACATTATAAGTGCACGTGCTTTTGACCGTGCACGTGTTTATTTTAGACTTTGTTTGTTTGTGAACACTTTAGTCTGATATGCCGTTGTGAACGTCTCTAAGAGTATTAAATAGTGGCACTAATTTGGAACGACATTTCTCGAGTCGTTTTCCCACAATTAAATCTTATTCGATGAGACGTTGCGATTTTCACTTTTGACGGGAGACATTTCTATTTTTAGTTTCGTCTTCCGACGTCAAAAGTGAGATCCGTCTTTTTAGTTGGCTTTCTTTCGTTACCATGATCACCACAATATTTATTTTATAATTTTTGGAGTTTATTTGACCACTTTTATATTTTTAGCAAGGTTTAAAATATTTTTAAAAGCTAGGTTTTTAATTAATTTCGGCCAAAGAAAATTTATTTGAGTTTAAAACGTTTTAAAGAATTTTTGAGCCAATTTCCAGCTCATTTGGGCCGCACCCTAGCCTTGGGTGAGTTGGAGATGGTGAGATTTGAATTTTAAATTATTTTAAACTCCTAATCCCATTAGGATTAGCCCTAGACCTAGTCAACCCATCTACACTATATAAACAACCTTTAGGAAGACCTATTTTCGTAAGAAAATAACCCTAGCCGCTTCCAAAACTCAAATTTCACGTTGCGTCGCAACATTGCTGCACCAACCCCCGCTCCGATCGAGGAAACAGCCCCCGTTTCCCACCCTGACCGACGCCCAAGCCCGCACCAAGCCTCGCACAGCCGCTCCGCATCGCCCCGCTCACATCCCCGTGTCCGACCGAGAGAATCTCTCGGTCAGACCGAGAGATTTCCCCCGCTCCGCTCCGCACCTGCACCGCTGCAAGCCCCCGCTCCGCAGGCCCGCACCGCACCGTGCCCGACCGAGACGCCCGCCCGCTCACGCCGCTCTCCGCAACGTTGCAACGGTTGTAACGTTGCAGCGCACCGCTGCAGCGCCCGGCCCCGCTTTCCCCCGTGTCTGACCGATGGCCTGCCCCGCACCGACCGAGAGCCCGACCCCGCACCGACCCGCAGCTGCACAAGCCCGTTCCCCCGCACCGACCAAGCCAAGCCCCCGCATTTGGATGTGTCCGACCGAGAGCCAAACGTCGCAACCCCACATCCGTCGCACCTCTTGCCACCGTGGGCCCCCCAGGTTCTCCAGAGGTATTGTGGGTCCCCTATTGGTCCCTAGGACTACTGTGGGCCCCACCTAGGTGCTTTCTCTCCGACGATTTGCCGTGTACGACGTTGCGACACGTCGTAGCCCGTCGTCGCACGTGCTAGCTTTGGAATCTGGATTCGTTGCTCCGGTTGCTGCTCTGAACTTTCCAGCAAGGAATCTATATTGGAATCAGGACTTGGAGTGCGTTCTCTTATTCCAACCCCTGGCGTCGCTACCCGACGCCAGTGTAGCTTTCGCGTCGTGTTGAGGTAACGCTTTGCACCCTTAGGACCCCCAACCTATTGCCTGTTAATCAAGACTAAAATTGATATTTTAAAGTGTTTTAAATGTTTTAAATTCACTAATCAAGATTAATAATATGGACTTTAGGCCGGTGGACTTGTGCACGTAGGTTATTTGTGGCTTGGACTCTCTTGGACGGGGTTTCTCAGACGTTGTACTTGCAGGCAAGTGAAACTTGCCAACTCTTGTGTAGGGTCATGTTTTTAGGCCACTCCCTTGTTTTTAGCGTAAAAGAGACTAGTCAGTGAAATGATATCTGGCTAGACGCCTACTTTAATTAGTTTGACAACGAAACTAGATCCGTCACCTAAATTGACCTAGCTTGACAACGAAGCTAGATCCTACTCTTTAACTTGTTGATCATGCATACTAAACTGTCATGTTTACTTTCTTTACTTGTACGCCTTACTACTTGACATGTCATGTCATCCATGCATTGAATGTCGCATTCGTAGCACACGCTACAATACTTGTACTTGTACTTCCTTGTCCGGCTAGGTGCACCCATACGCCATACTTGTTAAAAACACTTCCTGGCTCGTGATCCATAAGCGAGCATTCCGTGTTCGGGGGTAAGGCCCTGGCTCGATACACGTGGAGGGGTAGGGATAAACGATCACTTGAGCTTAGGAGTTGGCCCGATCAGCCACTCTAGCCAAAAGGCGGAATCTCTGTGCACGAGGTGCTTACTTTACTTGTCTTGTATTAGTGAGTGTTACTTGTATAACTTGTCATCCATGCCATGTTTAAATTCCATGCTCGTACTTTACTTTACCTTACTTTACTTGTTGCACTCATGCTTTAAACTGCCAAGTCATTGCATTCATGCTAGAGCTGCTAGGTTGCTTTGTCTACTTTCAGTTTCCTTGCACAAGTCTCTTGTAGACTTGCTGACATGTGACCCTTGCTCTTTTGGGTGTCACATGTTAGACCCTGAGCCAGAGACCGTAGCTGAGTACGTGATTGTTGCTGACGCTGAGCCTGAGTCCATGACTGCCCAGGAGGAGTTTTGTGGACATCGGTGACCTTTCTTGGTGAATTTGCTGAGCCTTCTTTTGTTTTTGGTTTTGTTGTTAGTTGTCGGTGCGTGGCACCTTTGCTTTGTACGTTGTACTTTTGTTGGCCATGTTTGGGCCTTAGACTCTTTTTTCTTTTCAGCCTGGTGGCTTTTTCTGTGATGTTGAAACTTATTTTATGGATATTCTGAGATATCTCTTTTGTCTCATTTCATTATTATTATCTTTGTTTCGTTCGCATTGCAAGGACCTGCAGTTTTAAAGTTGTTTGACGCTTATCGGACTTGCAGCTTGCAGCTTCAAGTCTGAGCGGACCTTCTCACGCTTCGCCTCCATATTTTTGGGAAGCGGGGCGTGACAGGTTTGTTGGTGGCCCATGCAGGTCCGATCTTGCAATTGCAAATTAACGGAACAACGATAATAACGGAATGTCCATTAAATAAATTGCAACATCCGAGTCATAAGCCCTGAGTCTAGTCGTTTTCCTATGTCACTAGGTGGTAAGAGACTTAGTTAGACGTCTGTATTTGCTAGATAGAGGCCCTGATTGTTAGTTAAACTCCCTGCTAGCAATTGATTTAATCGTCGTAGGAGTTACCTTAGTGGTTCTTGCCTAACCCTGACCATGTTAGACTTCTAGGATTTCCTTCAGTCGTTCGCTTGGGTTCATCGATTCGGACCAAGCTGAACGCATTTCATTACCGTCTAGCTCCTTAGAAGGTCTTAGCGCTTAGTTCTTAATCTTTAGTTGGTCGACCGTAAGAGTTTCCCGTAGATTTTCCTGGTTCATATCCTAGGCGTATGTATGTAGGATCATCCAACCAAATTTCCTTGCCTCGATTCACGAGATCGCCTCATGACGATCGTCGTCAATCTTCGAATCTCTCCGTTACAAGTCTTGAATCTTCTGAAAGTATTTTTCGATTTCCTCTTCCCCTAAGTATGAATTTGTTCAAAATCTTAATGTATATATTTATGCTTCATACTCCTTCGTTGACTTGATTCTTAAAACTTTTGTCGAAAGTTTGAATACTAGCTTATGGTATTTTCTCAGCCTACACTTTTGTACCCATGAAAAATACACTTTCATCTCATATATTAATTTTATTCTGAACCGTACTTTTATTTTGTCCAATTCGACTTATAATTTTCTGTTCTTATTTATGCCATTCAAATGACACATCACGCTTACTTTAATATACTTTTCAAGTCACATGGAAAATTCAGCTTTCAGCAAGTCGATTTTATGCTCGACGTTTTCTCTACTTCAGATTTTTGTAAAATTACTATTTCATAACCACTTCCTGATTCAGACCCTCCATGATTTGATTTTAAAGCGTTGCTATCAATTTTGGTAACTCTTCTACTAAGTCATTATTATTATCTTTCCGCTCACCATACATGCTTTTAGAAATATTTCTAGACTAAAATGAATTTCAATTATTTTATCCGTACCAGGTTCGTTGTGCTCGTATGCTAAGAACTTTATGTAAACCAGTTTTATTTTTGGCACAACCTGGTGCCTCTAAAAGTAGTTCCAATATTGATCATTTTAAATTTCCTTTCCCTGGCTTAAAGACTTTGAAAGCGTTTGACACGAGCTTAAATTCTTCAGTTACTTTAATTTCATTCCCAAAATTTTTGCCAAAATTATATTAAATTACTGCCGTATAATATTTTCTAAAAACTACGTCCTTAATGTTCGTGTGAATGAATGACTTCCTTTTCTTAATGATTTTCGATAGGCCAATAAAACATTTTCTCTTATTATGAATATTTGACTCAAACTTATTTTGAACAACTCGTTTTATCGACCTCCAAATATTTTTATACAGACGAGGATTCCAACTTTTGAAGTACAACAATTTTCAATTTCGCGTATTTTAGTTTACGTTATTTCATTTCTCAATTCTATATAAGTATCTCTACAACTCCCTTTCCTCTACCTAAACATTCCCCAGTGAATCACTGTTTCACCTAACCAAGCTGTCTCCTTGTGTTCGTCCTATCTGAACTCGTGCTTATCGATCCTTCCCTCGTCACGCTTTCGACCTCGACCTCCCTTATTTGCTTAGGCTTTAGTGCCCGTCAATGTCAGTGTCAACTCTAAGTTGTTAGTAGGCCCTTGGACCTTGTGAGGTAGTCGTAGTGCACGTGCCTAAGTTGTGTACGTAGGCTTGAATGAGTCTACCCCATAGTATATTGATGCTTGCCTATTGTGTGATATATATACATACTCGGAGTTATTCGTGATATTATGAAGTTGTTTGTGTGTTAGTATTTATGGATTTGTGCGTGGTTAGCTATACCATACTAGGGATGCATGTGTATATAAGAGTTAGTGTTGGAATATCAAAAGGAGTGTATGTAGTTAGAGATACTTGTAATGGTTGAAATAAAATGATTGGTAAAGCTATGTGTGTGCTAGGTGTGATAATAATAAGTGTATGTATAGTTAAGTGAGTAGGCCTATTGAGTGACCCATATATTAGTACGTGTGAGTATGTGCTCGTAGGTAGATATGTATTGTGCTTAGACGTAAGTAGTAATGTTTTGTTGCATGAGTATATAGGTGATATACATATGGTAATAGGGTTATAACTTTGATTGGTACTGCTTGCTTTTACGTGATGTTGTATGCGTGTATACCGTGAGGTATACACGACTATTGCACATCTTAATTATGTAGGTATAGATGTGTTAATATATTAATTATAGGTAGTAGGCTATGGTGTGAATATATATATATATGTTACATGTGTGTGACTATACGATGAATGCTTATGCATGTATTAGGGAGTGTATTATAATTATACGTGTGTTGATGTCTGTATTACTGAACTATGTGGGCGCTACATGACTAAATATTAGGTGTGATTAACTTATGGTATGTATATGGTTGTATTGGTAGACATATATATATATTGGAGTGGTATTGGTATATGTATAAATACAGTGTTACGTATGTAGAATATTCTGATATGTGTATTGAGTCTCACTCAAGCTTGAGTGGGTATACTCTAAGTATATTGAATGTATGTTGGTAGTTTGAATATAGCAATGTTTGGTGTATGTATGGTGATAGAAGTGTTTGTGCCTGGCTGTGTTACACACATGATTGTGGGTCGCTACACCAGTATATAGTTATAGGTGTTGGTCTTGAGGTATACCTATTTACTAAGGACTTGCCTGTATGAACGTATGTGTGCTAGCTAAACTAGGTGTGTAGATGTGCTAGTTATATAATGATATGATTGGTATACGTGAATGAAAAGTTAGCGTGCGTGGGTGTGCACCATGCACGGGTAAGTATGTGCTTAGTTATAGTTATTGGTGACTATGGTATATGTGGCGTGTCGTAAATACAGTTATAGGACCGTATGTGATGTGAATACGTGGTGAACTATTTGCATGCATTTGAATGACTATATATTGTGAAACTATAGTAGTGGTGACTATATATTAGATATAGTGAAACTTGATTAATAATGGTATGGTGTGACTACATGAGTTGATGTGTTTGGTATTGGATGTGTACTAGGAAATATTAGAGGGTAGTATACCCATGTTGTTTGTGCATAAGTAGCTATCTATACGTAGAGCAATGATTGTATTTGCAAGTGTGAGACCATACTTATATGAGTATCTGAAATATTGTTTTGTGATTAGGTAAGTAGAAGTTATATAAGGGATGTACGTATATGTATATGATTGAAATACAGGTCTGAAATTGACTGACTATAATAGGTATAAGTGTATGACATACGTGAATATATATATATATATATACATGTTGGTAGTGTTAATGTTTGACTACCTAGTGCATATATGAGCACTTGTAATAACTATACCTGTTTTGAATTATAATGTGACATGATTGGGGTAGTTACTAGAGCGACTAGATATGTTAGAAAGTCCGAGGACGGACTTTATTCTAAGGTGGGGAGGATGTAACGACCACTTTTCGTTGTACGTTATTCATGCACGTGCTTTTGACCGTGCACGTGTTTATTTTAGACTTTGTTTGTTTGTGAACACTTTAGTCTGATATGCCGTTGTGAACGTCTCTGAGAGTATTAAATAGTGGCACTAATTTGGAACGACATTTCTCGAGTCGTTTTCCCACAATTAAATCTTATTCGATGAGACGTTACGATTTTCACTTTTGACGGGAGACATTTCTATTTTTAGTTTCGTCGTCCGACGTCAAAAGTGAGATCCGTCTTCTTAGTTAGCTTTCTTTCATTACCACGATCACCACGATATTTATTTTATAATTTTTGGAGTTCATTTGACCACTTTTATATTTTTAGCAAGGTTTAAAATATTTTTAAAAGCTAGGTTTTAAATTAATTTCGGCCAAAGAAAATTTATTTGAGTTTAAAATGTTTTAAAGAATTTTTGAGCCAATTTCCAGCTCATTTGGGCCGCACCCTAGCCTTGGGTGTGTTGGAAATGGTGAGATTTGAATTTTAAATTATTTTAAACTCCTAATCCCATTAGGATTAGCCCTAGACCTAGTCAACCCATCTACACTATATAAACAACCTTTAGGAAGACCTATTTTCGCAAGAAAATAACCCTAGCCGCTTCCAAAACTCAAATTTCACGTTGCGACGAATCGTCGCAACGTTGCTGCACCAACCCCCGCTCCGACCGAGGAAACAGCCCCCGTTTCCCCGCCCTGACCGACGCCCAATCCCACACCAAGCCTTGCACAGCCGCTCCGCATCGCCCCGCTCATATCCCCATGTCCGACCGAGAGAATCTCTCGGTCAGACCGAGAGATTTCCCCCGCTCCGCTCCGCACCCGCACCGCTGGAAGCCCCCGCTCCGCATGCCCGCTCCGCACCGTGCCCGACCGAGACGCCCGCCCGCTCACGCCGCTCTCCGCAATGTTGCAACGGTTGCAACGTTGCAGCGCACCGCTGCAGCACCCGGCCCCGCTTTCCCCCGTGTCTGACCGATGGCCTGCCCCGCACCGACCGAGAGCCCGACCCCGCACCGACTCGCAGCTGCACAAGCCCGTTCCCCCGCACCGACCGAGCCAAGCCCCCGCATTTGGTTGTGTCTGACCGAGAGCCAAACGTCGCAACCCCACATCCGTCGCACCGCTTGCCACCGTGGGCCCCCAAGTTCTCCAGAGGTATTGTGGGTCACCTATTGGTCCCTAGGACTACTGTGGGCCCCACCTAGGTGCTTTCTCTCCGACGATTTGCCGTGTACGACGTTACGACACGTCGTAGCCCGTCGTCGCACGTGCTAGCTTTGGAATCTGGATTCGTTGCTCCGGTTGCTGCTCTGAACTTTCCAGCGAGGAATCTATATTGGAATCAGGACTTGGAGTGCGTTCTCTTATTCCAACCCCTGGCGTCGCTACCCGACGCCAGTGTAGCTTTCGCGTCGTGTTGAGGTAACGCTTTGCACCCTTAGGACCCCCAACCTATTGCCTGTTAATCAAGAATAAAATTGATGTTTTTAAAGTGTTTTAAATGTTTTAAATTCACTAATCAAGATTAATAATATGGACTTTAAGCCAGTGGACTTGTGCACGTAGGTTATTTGTGGCTTGGACTCTCTTGGACGGTGTTTCTCAGACGTTGTACTTGCAGGCAAGTGAAACTTGCCAACTCTTGTGTATGGCCATGTTTTTAGGCCACTCCCTTGTTTTTAGCGTAAAAGAGACTAGTTAGTGAAATGATAGCTGGCTAGACGCCTACTTGATCTAGTTTGACAACGAAACTAGATCCGTCACCTAAATTGATCTAGCTTGACAACGAAGCTAGATCCTACTCTTTAACTTTTTGATCATGCATACTAAACTGTCATGTTTACTTTCTTTACTTGTACGCCTTACTACTTGCCATGTCATGTCATCCATGCATTGAATGTCGCATTCGTAGCACACGCTACAATACTTGTACGTGTACTTCCTTGTCCGGCTAGGTGCACCCCTACGCCATACTTGTTAAAAACACTTCCTGGCTCGTGATCCAGAAGCAAGCATTCCGTGTTCAGGGGTAAGGCCCTGGCTCAATACACGTGGAGGGGTAGGGATAAACGATCACTTGAGCTTAGGAGTTGGCCCGATCAGCCACTCTAGCCAAAAGGCGGAATCTCTGTGCACGAGGTGCTTACTTTACTTGTCTTGTATTAGTGAGTGTTACTTGTATAACTTGTCATCCATGCCATGTTTAAATTCCATGCTCGTACTTTACTTTACCTTACTTTACTTGTTGCACTCATACTTTAAACTGCCATGTCATTGCATTCATGCTAGAGCTGCTAGGTTGCTTTGTCTACTTTCAGTTTCCTTGCACAAGTCTCTTGTAGACTTGTTGACATGTGACCCTTGCTCTTTTGGGTGTCACATGTTAGACCCTGAGCCAGAGACCGTATCTGAGTACGTGATTCTTGCTGACGTTGTGCCTGAGTCCATGACTGCCCAGGAGGAGTTTTGTGGACATCGGTGACCTTTCTTGGTGACTTTGCTGAGCCTTCTTTTGTTTTAGGTTTTGTTGTTAGTTGTCGGTGCGTGGCACCTTTGCTTTGTACGTTGCACTTTTGTTGGCCATGTTTGGGCCTTAGACTCTTTTTTCTTTTCAGCCTGGTGGCTTTTTCTGTGATGTTGAAACTTATTTTATGGATATTCTGATATATCTCTTTTGTCTCATTTCATTATTATTATCTTTGTTTCGTTCGCATTGCAAGGACCTGCAGTTTTAAAGTTGTTTGACGCTTATCGGACTTGCAGCTTGCAGCTTCAAGTCTGAGCGGACCTTCTCACGCTTCGCCTCCATATTTTTGGGAAGCGGGGCGTGACAATTCTGGTCTTTTCTTTGTAAATTCTAGAGCTCTCGTAGGCATCCCGTCTAATCTCGTCGAGCTCATTGAAATCTAGAAGTCGTCGCAACGCTACATTCTTGTAATCGTAATTCAAAGTCTTGATTGCCCAATAGGCGCGGTGCTCCAACTCTACCGGCAAATGTCATGCTTTCATATAGACTAGCCGATATGGGGTAGTGCCGATGGTGGTTCGAAAAGCCGTGCGATATGACCACAGTGCATCGTTCAATTTCATGGACCAATCTTTTATAAGGATCACCTTACCATTGCAATACTAACAACACACACTAGAGAGGGGTGAATAGTGTAATGGCAATAAAATTGTCCAATTAAAATTTAACTTGCAAATGCGGAATTATAAATGCAAGAGGAATTAAAAGGCACAATCAATCCAAACACAAACACAATGTTTTACTCTGTTCCCAAAACTTGGGTACATCCAGCCACACCAATATTCACTATATTTCCACACAGAGAAGTGAATACAAATCTCACAATGAGATACCCCACAAAGAGGATTTATACCCTACACAAGGACCCAACCAATCCTACATGAGGATCAAGACTCCCATACAGAGAATCACTAACTCCCACTCAGAGAATTAGGGTTAGCCCTACACTAGGACACTAAACTCCCACAAAGAGAGTTACTCCCACAAATAGAGTTATTCCCACAAAGAGAATATCCTAGTCCCATAAAGAGACAACCTCCCACAAAGAGAGAAAGATCTAATTCTCACAAAGAGAATTAGAGACACAAATTCACCAAGTAAAGTAAATACTCTTACCAATGCCTTGAGATGCTTACTCATGAATGGATGCAAGGCATGGAAGAGGATCTCCAAGTGTTGAGATATGCTTGAGAGCACTTGGATGAATTCCCTTGAGCTGGACTTCAATGCATGAAGCTGAATGAGAGCTCTTGAGAGGGAATTAAGGGAGTTTGTGAGTTGCTTATGGATCTCTTTTGATATTCAATCGCATCAAGAAGTATATGAGATGGCAGCATACTCATATATATATGAGCCCTATATCAAACCCCAAAACCCAAGAAAACAGCCAAAGAATTGATTCTGCAACGGCTAGAAACTGGGCGAAAACGACAGGAACAGTCGACTGATGATCAAAAGACAGTCGACTGATCAACGGCTAGAAAATATCCAATGTCTATAATCTGAGCCAGGACAGTCGACTGATGAAGACAGTACAGTCGACTGAGAATAGGACATTCGCCTGTAAATCCTTTAGCAGGCGACTGCTGCATGGGATGGAATAA
Organism: Scilla litardierei; assembly: GCA_030789695.1. NCBI lineage: Eukaryota > Viridiplantae > Streptophyta > Magnoliopsida > Asparagales > Asparagaceae > Scilla > Scilla litardierei. The sequence goes on from CM061136.1 coordinate 112,634,859, forward strand.
AACAGAGAGCTGCACTCTTTCTCCAGTTAAGCACACAGGCGACTGATGTCAATAATACAGTCGACTGTCAATTAGTCAGGCGACTGTAAAACCTTAATCAGTCGTCTGCTGTATAAGATGGAGAAACAATAGAGAGATGCATATATTACACTTACGCTACTCAGGCGACTAGTGACCAATCTACAGGAGACTGTAAATATACAGGCGACTGTAAACTGACCAGTAGTCGTCTGTGCGTAAAGCTCAAGTTTCAGTCAATTGAAATGTTGACTTGAGCTGTGCATATCAGGCGACTGTAGAAGGATCTACAGGCGACTGGAAATCACCCAGTCGACTGTGTTTCCGTCAGCAGGCGACTGACGGAAATCCAGAGACTCCAAATGAGTCTTTGGACAAAGTGAACCTATTGGGTTGGATTCTATGATAATCCTAAGGCTCACTAAGATGGTTAAATGCATATGCATGAATGAGTAAACCATCTAACAAGGCATTACATTAATCCTAGACTCACAAGAGAGAGAAAGCAATAAAGTAAATTACATGGATTACAATGCTTTCCTTAGAGTATAAGTCTTCAAACTTGATGCCTTGAATGCTCTCCATCATCTCCAAGCTTTGGCACTCCTTGAGTCTAAGCAATGGTCCTTCTTCACTTGATGTCCATCCTTGCACCAAGTGATTAGTCTCCAAGAAAGATATTCTTGAAATAAAACTGAGAGACTAAAACATGAGAGTTATTAGCAACAACATAATGATATGATCATCATCAAAACAAGATTGGTATGAAACACCAATACTCAACAATCTCCCCCTTTTGATGATGACACACATTATGTAAAATACAAATAATTAAAGCACAATGCTAATGAGCTCCCCCTACTTATATACACCAATTAAACAATGAGCTACACAATAGTAAATAATCATTATACCAAATAAGATCATGGTGATATATAATAGGCAATGGATTACATAAACCAATTGATAATAGACAATATCATGCAAATATGAAAGGTTTATCTAATCCCATATATCTCTCCCCATAGATATATCTCTCCCCATATTCATATGAATATATCTCCCCATATATAATTACATAATGCATATATCTCTCCCCCTTGACATCGTCAAAAAGGTGGACATCAAATATATCCCCCTTTGTCATCTTAACTAAGATGTGACAATATGCCAGAAAAGAAAGATATGTATGATACAAATTGAAAATTTTAGTGGGTATCAATTCACTATCCCATGCTCCCCCTAGATCATAGAAATGGTCAACTTTTGACTTCTAGGATCTAATACCAATTAGACAAATAATGGAGCCATGTGCCTAAAGTGTATCAAAGCAATAGATATGGAAAAATCAAGCTTCAAAGATACACAAGGAATATTTCCAAAACAAATAAAACATGAAATATGTTGGCAATAAACAAGAGGTTTGGTTTGAGATCAAAAATAACCAAATGTAAATAATGATCTCAAATAACCTCCGAAATGAGAGTTAAAATATGTCTTAAAATACTTTAAACATATAACATAGTAACTCCCTCATTGACATACACATGGATAAAAAATGCTTATATGTCAATAAACCCCAAAGGTCCCCATTTTCATGAAAATTAAGTTTGAAAATATTTTCAAAATCAAGAAACACACACAAACAATGGGTATGCTAAAAAATAAACATTCAAGCACAATACACATGCAATATGCATATGTGTGAGGAACCTAAACATTAGGCAACCAAACCCAAGAGGAGTTTGATTTCCTAATGTAATCACATGAGGTGATCACATACCTAACTAGAGAGTTGATGTAGCTATCCCTCTCTAGCACACTAACCTTAGTGGAAATCCATAATCTCAAGGATTTCCTAGGCAAGGGTTTTGCCTTTGCAAGAGGGGTGGATGTGGCATGCTTAGGTGTAGAAACGAATTTATTGGCATGCAAAGAATGAGGATTTTGCTGCTTAGCAAAAAAATGAAGATTTTTCATTCTTTCTCATTATCTCGTGATCTACATGCTTCTTGTTGATGTTATTATTGTACAAGAAAGCATGTTGATTCTTCTTAGGTGCTTTAGCAATATTTCTTGAAGTTGCACCATAAGAGGAATTAGAGGTGGGTTTGGGTACCACATTTTGAATATAACCCAAATCTCCTCTATGATTTGTCGGATGTTGTTTTTCCAACAAATCGTGGAGTGAATCCCTAGAATACACAAAGCTTATGAGCTTACGGGATTCCTCGTCACATTTCAACGTAAGTCGTTGAATGTGAGAATCTAAGCTAAGGTTTTGAGCAACAAGTTTTTCATTAGTTAAACTCAATTCCTTAACTTGAGAGAGAAGTGTGTCTCTCTCACAAGTGTCATAAACATGCAAAGCATCATGAATATTTACACTAGACGATTCTAAATCATGCCCCCTACTCATAGCATTATCAAGTTTAGCTTTCATTTTATCATTTGAATCGATGCACTTACTTTCCAAATTGGAGGCCACATTTAGGCGATATTCAAGCTCCTCATGGGATGGCTTTTCCTCCTCAGCTTCCTCATCACTTTCCTCCTTGACTTCCTCATCACTTTCCTCCTCGATTTCCTCATCGCTTTCCTCCTAGCTTGAGCTAGACGAAGACTCTTCCCCATTAGCCATGAAGCAACATTCTTCTTCATCATTTGATGTGTCCACATCAGAATCATCAAATGTGCCAATAAGTTCCTTCTTTTGGTTCTTGACCTCGGACTTGGATTTCCAATGTTTCTTCCCTTTACCCTTATAGGTATCTTTGGTGGGTTTGGAAGGGCATTCGGTAACAACATGACCTCTTCCATTGCAATTGAAACAAATCAACTTGTTAGAATGAGAGGCAAACTTTGACGAAGATATACCTTGTTTGTCCTTGAGGAATGCCTTGAAATTCTTGAATTGCTTGGCAAGTTCAATGCAATCATCATCGCTAATTTCATCTTCTTCTTCACTCGGAGTTTCTTGATGGAACTTATTTTTCCACTTGAATGACTCCTTCTCAACATGGAGTGCAACCCCCTTTTCCTTTCTTGGGCTTGGTTAATTGAACTTCCTCCTTATACTGAAGAAGCACTTCATGAGAAATCTCCAAAGTATGCCAAATACTATTAGCCGATTAGCACATGGAGATGTGATCGAACTCATCCGGAGTGAGGGAGCAATGGAGTACACACATAGCACTAGCATTGACTCTGATCGAATCCTTCTCCGCTTTAGTTCTCGAGACAGCGGGTGAAGTAGGCTCCTCAAAAGGCAACTCTATAATGTCCTAAAGGTCGTGACCCTTCAAGTAGACCATCATCCTGATCTTCCAACGAGGGTAGTTGGTTCCGTTGAAGAGCGGGGGTTGAACGATTGAGTGACCTTCTTCATGGCACGCGGATGTAGCGTTGAATGCCATTGTTGCAGTAGGATATAACCTTGCTCTGATACCAATTATAAGGATCGCCTTACCCTTGCAATACTAACAACACACACTAAAGGGGGTGGTGAATAGTGTAATGGCAATAAAATTGTCCAATTAAAATTTAACTTGCAAATGCGGAATTATAAATGCAAGGGGAATTAAAAGGCACAATCAATCCAAACGCAAACACAATGTTTTACCATGGTTCCCCAAACTTGGGTACATTCAGCCACACCAATATTCACTATATTCCCACACAGAGAAGTGAATACAAATCTCACAAGGAGATACCCCACAAAATGTATTTATGCCCTATACAAGGACCCAACCAATCCTACACAAGGATCAAGACTCCCACACAGAGAATCACTAACTCCCACTCAGAGAATTAGGGTTACCCCTACACTAGGACACTAAACTTCCACAAAGAGAGTTACTCACACAAAGAGAGTTATTCCCACAAAGAGATTATCCAAGTCCCACAAAGAGACAACCTCCCACAAAGATAGAGATCTAATTCCCACAAAGAGAATTAGAGACACAAATTCACCAAGTAAAGTAAATACGCTTACATATGCCTTGAGATGCTTACTCATGAATGGATGCAAGGCATGGAAGAGGATCTCCAAGTGTTGAGATATGCTTGAGAGCACTTAGATGAATTCCCTTGAGCTAGATTTCAATGCATGAAGATGAATGAGAGCTCTTGAGAGGGAATTGAGGGAGTTTGTGAGTTGCTTATGGATCTCTTTTGATATTTAATAGCATCAAGAAGTATAAAAGATGGCAGTACACTCATATATATATAGGAGCCCTATATCAAACCCCAAAACCCAAGAAAACAACCAAAGAATTGATTCTGCAACGGCTAGAAACTGGGTGAAAATGACAGAAACAGTCGACTGATGATCAAAAGACAGTCGACTGATCAACGGCTAGAAAATATCCAACGGCTATAATCTGAGCCAGGACAGCCGACTGATGAAGACAGTATAGTCGACTGAGAACATGACATTTGCCTGTAAATCCTTCAGCAGGTGACTGCTACAGGGGATAGAATAAAACAGAGAGCTGCACTCTTTCTTCAGTTAAGCACACATGCAACTGATGTCAATAATACAGTCGACTTTCAATTAGTCAGGCGACTGTAAAACCTTAATCAGTCGTCTGCTGTATAAGATGGAGAAACAACAGAGAGATGCAGAGATTGCACTTATGTTACTCAGGCGACTGGTGACCAATCTACAGGCGACTGTAAATATACAGGCGACTGTAAACTGACCAGTAGTCGACTGTGCATAAAGCTCAAGTTTGAGTCAATTGAAATGTTGACTTGAGCTGTGCATATCAGGCGACTGTAGAAGGATCTACAAGCGACTGGAAATCACCCAGTCGATTGTGTTTCCTTCAGCAGGCGACTGACGGAAAGCCAGAGACTCCAAATGAGTCTTTGGACAAAGTGAACCTATTGGGTTGGATTCTATGATAATCCCAATGCTCACTAAGATGGTTAAATGCATATGCATGAATGAGTAAACCATCTAACAAGGCATTACATTAATCCTAGACTCACAAGAGAGAGAAAGAAATAAAGTAAATTACATGGATTACAATGTTTTCCTTAGAGTCTAAGTCTTCAAACTTGATGCCTTGAATGCTCTCCATCATCTCCAAGCTTTGGCAGTCCTTGAGTCCAAGCAATGGTCCTTCTTCACTTGATGTCCATCCTTGCACCAAGTGATTAGTCTCCAAGAAAGATATTCTTGAAATAAAACTGAGAGACTAACACATGAGAGTCATTAGCAACAACATAATGTTGTGATCATCATCAAAACAAGATTGGTATGAAACACCAATACTCAACATCTTTCCTTGATCTATCAACCGTCTTCTCTAGAATCTTTTTGATCTCCTGGTTTGACACTTCCACTTTCCACTCGTTTGAGGGTAGTATGCCATTCCAATTCTATAATTTACCACATACTTCTTTAGCATAGCTTCGAACTTGCTTTCTATGAAATGGCTTCCTCCGTCGCTTATCAATGTTTTTGGAACTCCAAAGCGTAGGAATATGTTTTGCTTGAAGAATTTAAAAACCACTCTCGCATCATTGGTTGGGGTAGCGATGGCTTCTATCCATTTCGAGACTTAGTCAACGGCTAATAGAATATAATTATTTCCTTTGCTTCATGGAAAAGGTCTCATGAAATCAAATCCCCAACAGTCAAATAGCTCAATCTTCAAAATAGGCTTCATTGACATCTCGTTCCTTCTGGATATGTTTCCTTTATGTTGGCACCTGTCACAATACTTGACGAGTCATGTGTATCCTTGAACATGGTCGGCCAGAAGAAACCGCATTGTAATATCTTTGTGGTGGCTTTGGAGGCGACGTGATGTCCTCCGCAGGGCATATCATGGCAACGTGAAATGATAGAAGTGGCCTTTTCCTTTGAAATGCACATCCGTATAATCCCATCTTTGCATACCTTGAAGAGGTACGGATCTTCCCAGAAATAGTTACGTAGTTCGTGCATGAACCTCCCTTTTTGTTGCGTGGCCATCCCATACGGTTTTATCCTGCACGCCAAATAGTTCATATAATCTGCATACCAAGGCACTTCTCCGGGTCTAATAGCGAATAGCTTCTCGTTAGCAAAAGTGTCATCAATTGGCAAGCTATCATCCTTCCCAGCTCGAATAATCCTTGACAAGTGATCCGCCACAACATTGTCCGTTCCTTTTTTATCTCGGATCTCCAAGTCAAATTCTTGGAGAAGTAGTATCCATCTTATTAGCCTTGGCTTGGCTTCCTTTTTGATTAATAGATACTTCAATGCCGCATGGTCGGTGTGCACAATCACTTTTGATCCAAGGAGGTAAGAATGAAACTTCTCAATGGAATAGACCACCGCCAAAAGCTCCTTTTCGGTGGTAGTGTAATTCTTTTGTTCCTCGTCCAGGGTTTTTCTTGCATAAAATATTGCATGAAGCTTTTTGTCCTTCCTTTGTCCCAACACTGCCCCAATTGCTTGGTCACTAGCGTCGCACATCAACTCGAAATGAAGATTCCAATCCGGTGGTTGTATGATTGGAGCGGAAATGAGGGCTTCATTCAATGTATTAAAGGCTTGCAAGCAATCTCCTGAAAAGCCAAATGGAGCATCTTTAGCAAGTAAAGCTGTAAGAGGACGGGCAATTAGGGCAAAATCCATGATAAAACGGCGGTAGAACCCCGCATGACCAAGAAATCCCCTAATGCCCTTAAAATTAATAGGAGGGGGAAGCTTTTCTATTACCTCAATTTTAGCCTTATCAACCTCGATCCCTCTAGACGAGACAAGATGCCCTAAAACTATCCCCTCGGTGACCATGAAATGGCATTTCTCTCAGTTAAGTGTTAAGTTATTTTGTTGGCATCTTTTAAGGACCTTAGTAAGATTAGCCAAACACGAGTCAAATCCGCTACCGTAAACCGAGAAATCGTCCATGAAGACTTCCATGATGTCTTCAATATAATCAGAAAAGATAGACGTCGTGCACCATTGAAAGGTAGCAGGGGCATTACAAAGACCGAAATGCATTCTACTATAAGAGTAAGTACCATAAGGGCACGTAAAAGTAGTCTTTTATTGGTCATCTTCATGTAAGGGAATCTGAAAGAATCCAGAATACCCATACAAATAGCAAAAGAATTTATGTATGGCGAGGAGTTCTAGCATTTGGTCAATAAAGGGCATTGGGTACTGGTCTTTACAGGTGGCTTTATTCAATTTCCTGTAATCGATACTCATCCGCCAACCCGTGACGGCACATGTGGATATAGATTCTCCCTTATCATTTTTTATAACGGTCATCCCCCCCTTTTTTGGGCCTACATGACCAAGGCTAACCCATCTGCTGTCAGAAATAGGATAAATGATATCGGCCTCAAGCAGTTTAAGGATCTCCTTTTTAATCACCTATTTCATGTTAGGGTTTAACTGCATTTGAGGTTCTATGGAGGTGGCTTCAGTGTTTTCAAGGTGGATCATGTGCATACACAGCCTTGGGCTTATCCCCTGAGGTCAGAAATGCTATAGCTGAGGACATCCTTATGGCTCCTGAGGACATCCTTATGGCTCCTAAGGACATCTAAAAGACTCTCAAATTGATGGTGGTTGAGGCTAGAATTAACAATCACCGGGTAAGTGAGTTTATCCCCCAAAAAGGCATATATTAAGTTAGGAGGTAATTGTTTCAGTTCTACCTCAGGGGGCGTTGTACCACATGCCTTCTTTTACTGTGAAAGCATGGCGTCTTCGATCGCATCTATGTTCAGTTCCTCCTTAGAGGGTAGGCTCTCGTATACTGACTCAGAATCGCTTCTTGGCGAGGATGGTGCATCAGAGTAGATGCTACATGACTGTGCTCTGAGGTCAGTGGGACTACCATTCTCCTCTTGTTCATACATGAAATTAAAAGATAGGTCAGTGCATTCATCGATGTTGCAGAAGGGATCGTCAAGCATACTCCCTAAACGTCGGTATCCCAAATAGACTCTTCACAGGTATAGATCTCTACAGTGCATGCTCTGCTACCTTCCTTTATTCCGGGCTAAGGGGTCCTGCTAACTTCAAAGTACAACTTGTCTTCCCTCAAATCGACTCTAATGTTGCCCTCGATAGTTCCCTCTGGGAAAATTTGATCAATAACAAAACTAGCAAACAGCTGTTCAAGGGGGTCTTCTACGTTGATGGCCAAGGTCCATGTGGATTGGACCTCACCCACAAGTTCTTCCAGAAGGGGTGCAAAGGCATCATCATATCGCGGTCTAGAGTCTGTTCTCATCATCGTGCCTCCCAGGTTACCTGTTAAAATCCAACTGAAAAATCTGGAGGAACACGTCAATATGAGTGTCAAATAAAAATAAAAGCAAGAAAAAAGATGAAAGGTAGCCAGGTGAGGAAAATAAAGTATTGTCACCTCCCCGGCACCGGCCCCAAAAATTTGATCGGCCCCCGGATACACACCCCGAAGACAGTCGTAGTTTTACCGCAAGTGCACGGTGTAGTGGCGAGCAGGTATCGAACACGAGGAGGGACTAATGACTGTACTCTATTTTGATCACAAAACTATCGGTGGAAAGATGGGTTATAGGATATTGTTGTCACAGTCGTTCAATTAACAATTCAAATTCAGTATACTAAAAGCGTCTAGGGCTAGGGAATTCCCACTACGGATTGCTATTTATCTCTGTGAATCATGAATCTCAATGTTGCAAGACTTGTGTTCAGGTGAACTAGTCGTAACTAAATAGAGAACCAAGCTCACGCTCTCGTGCTATTGCCGGTCTATAGCGACCTAGATTAGGGCACACTATCGTGCAAACTCTAACCTAAGCTACTAGCATAAGGATCGACATCATCATTCAATCACCCATCGAACCCACTCTGGTGCAGACTCGAGTTACGATCTAGATTTTGATAGCTCGTATTCGTCCAATCTCTTGCAAACGAATATGGGTACATGTTTATAATAAATATGCTAGCTTTGGTCCAATCCCTTGCAAACCAAGTCTAGTGAATTTCGATTATAAATCTAAATCGAATATCTCAGCCTTCCCATCGATATGAATCCAATCTCTTGCAAACCCCAAATTGATGGAAATTCCTAGATATCCGTGATTAATCAATCACAACCTAAACTTCTAACAATTCTGGCAACACAGAAATTCATTCATCACAATTCTAAAATTGGATCCATAGAGTTCATCCATGTGCCCTTGAACAGCGAAACTACTCACGATTCATCATAGCAATAGCAGAATAAATGAACGAAAACATATAGCAATGAAGATTTTGAAGAAAGCAATTCATAAAATGCAAAATTTCGATAAGAAAAACAAACCAGATTCGTGTTCTTCAATTGAATTAAGCTAAAACCTATTTTCTGGTCTCCCCCTAAACTAGGATGAAAACTAGGCTTAAATACAAGTCAAAAAAACAGCCAAAACGCTGACAGATTTGCCCCTGGCGTAGCCCAGAACCCTAGCTTTCAACACAGGCTGAATGCGCCACTCGGCCGAGTGGAAATCCCACTCTGTCGAGTGACAGATCCCAACAAAAACAGAGAAGATGGGGCATTGGGGGCTCTGGTGCCCTGCGTCACTTGGCCGAGTGACGTCCTTCACTCGGTCGAGTGGACTTCTTCACTCGGCCGATGGGTCTTCTGCTGTGCTCCCCAAATTCCAAAGAGTTGGCTTCATTCTCCTTTAGAAAATCCTTACTCACTCGGTCGAGTGAAGGTTTCTACTCGGCCGAGTGAAATTAATCACTTGACCGAGTGCAATGCAGCACAAGTCGTTCTGGTATCAGTCGTACTCGGCCGAGTGAACTGCGTACTCGGCCGAGTGGACTGTTTTTGGGGTCAAATCTTCTCCTCCTCGCCTCTTTGTCGATTCTATCGATCTTCTTCTTCTTCCGATCATCATCTAGCACTGCTAGCTCCTCGATAGGGTCATGGGCGATGCTCCGGTATGCGTGCAAGTTCCTTTATCTCATTTATGCTCCCGATAGCTCCATATTTCCTGAAATCCGAAAAAAACACGAAATAGTGAAAAGCAATGCGATATCGTCGAATAATCATGAAAAATGCGATATGGACGATCGAAATGATATGCAAACATGCAGAAAAAATATGTAAAATATGGACCGATCAGTTATCATGCATTATTTTTGTTTCTCGCTGTGGTATATATATATATGCCTTCATTATATGAGGTAGAGAGATTAATAATTCCATTAAAAAGGGGGGAGAAATTAATGTTTGAATCATTATTGTCAAAGGGGAGAGGATGTTTGAATATTGATAATATTGAGTCACAATATTCTATTTATCAAACCCCTTGGGATTCATCCCATCCTTTTTCATAATGCCAAAATGGAAGAATAGTGTGATATAAAACATGTCATATCGGGGAATTATTAGTTATGTGTTGAAAGGGAAGAGTGAATAATTGATTAATTTACACACACTAATATTGCATTGATTTTCAATATTTTCATGTTTTATATGCTATATGTTTGTCGTTATCAAAAAGGGAGAGAATGTTGAATATTGAGTCATTGATTTGATGATGCGCAGACATATTGGGTACTAATAATTTTATGTGTATAAATTTAATTTAAGATGAGAATCAAAGATATGTGAAGTTAACAAATGCTATGGAGTCCAAATAAACGAAGACAAGAGGATGAGCTTCATGATTATATCAAAAGAGATTCAAGATAATGAAATTTTGATGTAAATTTAATTTTGCCTTGGTAGATCATTAAAGTCTTTGTTCATGCTTACACACACTTAGGAATACATTATAAAAGTTTTGAAAATATTTTAAAATCATTTCTGTTAAGGCCAAAATTGACCAGTACAGTTGTCAAGCAGACGAAGACTCAAAACGCTGAGCTGGAGCCTTGTCAGCCTTTGGAGTGGGACCCTCGGTTAGTGAAACCGGGGTCGGTAGTTGATGGTTGATGATGGTACGACCGTTGACCAACCTAAGAACGACCGTCGGTTCGGTCGTTCGAGGTTGAAGAGCTCAATATCGACATTGGACGTAGGATGACGATCGTCGATTTGCACCACAGGGAGTCGTTAGGGGGGTCAGATCTGGGTTCCAAACCAAATCCCCTCCGATGCTTAAGTTAGCAAGGAACTCAAGGAAAAGAGGGAGCTTGGTGTAGCTGAGATCGACCCACCGAGGTTCGTCCCGAGACTAACGAGCAAGCTCGAATATAGAATGGAGAAGTATGAAGATATAGTTCTATGTATTAGCAATCGTACCTTGAAGATGGAAACCCTCTCTCTATTTATAGTTCGGGAGTCCTTTTAGATACGTTGGGGAGATAACGGCCGCCTATATTGGGGCCACGATCTCCCATCATTAATGGGAGTAAACATTTCCAACATCCCCGTGATTTTCGAGTCCGCCTTTAATCCCATGTTCACGCGAGGCAGACCCAATGATCGACTGGCCATTTGGGCTTTGACTAACTCCGATATCGGACTTCTCTGGTGGGCCCGGTGGGCCTTGATCCTTTGTCGACTGAGTTTCCTCGAGTGCCGACCCAATGACTCAACAATGGCCCCTGTCGCATGACCTTGAAGGACCTATCTGCTGAGGTCAAATGAAGTTACATCACATTTAATGGGGAGCGGCAGTCGAGAAAATGGCACTTGAGTTCTGGGCGCCTAAACGCCCGCCTCGTTGATTCAGTTGATTCGTCGATTTGAAATCCAATACGCCCTGGTCCTTGGATCTTCGACATGTGCTCCATCACGCGGTTGCTGCTTTGGCTATATATGCAGGTTCCAGTCGAGGAGTGCGAGGATACCCTCTTGATTTGAATTCTCCTTCTCTCGAAAGCAATGGCTTCGTCATCTGCCTCTGGGAAGAATGTGGTCACCGTCCAGAAGAAACAGGAAAGAATCGTGGAGCCAGTCTTGCTGGCAGATTTGTGGACCAAAGTTAAGGCTAGCCAAATCGATGTGCTTCAAAGGAAGTAATCAGACTGCCCAGGAGGAACGAGAGGGCTCATCATCCCAGTGATAGGGAAGTGGGGGTCTACGTCAAAACTTTCGAACGGGGCCTCCAATTTACTATGCATCCTTTTCTGCGGTACTTCATGTGTACCCTGAACATTTCTCTCTGCCAGCTGATGCCAAACGGGGTTGGCATTTTGATGGCCTTCATAGTTCAGTGTGTGACGAAGGGAATCGAGCCATCCCTTCGTTTGTTCAACCATTTCTTTTGGATTCCTCCTCTGAAGACCCCAGGGTGGTACACGATAATGGCTCATCGGGAGAGGAAGCAGCTGGAAAATCTCCCCACCTCCAACCCCCAAGTGGAAGGACGAGCTCGTGTTTGTGGTCTTCTAGGGAGAGGCAAGCTTCTGCACCGGTTGGTGTGCCCCTGATTTGGGGCCTACCGAGGATAAGCCGCTGGATGTTGAGGAGAAGAAAGCTGTTGACGCTTTAAAGGGTCTGCCAGTGGAGATAAGGTCGGTTGAGTGGCTATGGTCGGACAAAGTGTTGCATCGGACCGTGTGGATGAAAGGTTGATTCGACCGTGCTCGCCAACTGTCCGACCTTCGTCACCCAGACTAACTTGTTTGTTGTTCTAGTAGGGATGACCATCATGGATTACCAGGTAGATCCCACACTGAAGTTCGTGGTCAAGGGTTCCATCAGAGAGGCGGAGGCGAGGATGTTGTCTCCTCGGGCCCCGACCGTATCGAGGTCTTCGACCCAGCCAGCCGTGGATCGGCCTATGATTGTCGAGGGGATTGCCCAAGAGGCTCGCCCTCAGCAGAAAAAGAAGAAAGACACCTCCTCCGAATTCGAGGTGGTTCCAGGGGAGGGAGGCCAGAAAAGACGGAGGGTTCTTCTTCTCAGTGATGAGGAGCCGTCTGGGTCGAACGCATCCGTGGAACAGACCTCTCGACCAGGGAGTGAAGCACCCCATGAGAGATGTTCGACAGAGACTCAGTTTTTGTTGAATCTTCGCACACACCAGTACTCCTGACCTTGGGAGGGTTTATCTCCTTCCGTAGGTTTGCCCGAAGACATCCCTGTGGAGTACCGACTGATGTTGCTGGAAGGTTGATCTTCTTGGGCCCCCTTCATATGTGCCGAGGAGGAGCTTGGCAGGGCGAGATTCACATTGAGGCTTGGGGATTCTACCCTTCTCAATTGCGGGGCCGCTTCCCATATTACTGAGAACATGACCCTTCCACGGGACCAGGAAGTCGTGGACAGGGTCGACTACGAGCAACTTGCGTCAGTAGCTGTCCATGCCAGTGTCCAGGTAATTATCATATAGACTTCCATCGATGTTATCATCTACACACAGGCTGATCATCGAACGTCGTATGCAGGCTCTTATGGCAACTGCAGCGTTGCGCCGCCGAGCTTCAGAGGTAGCCAATTTGTCACTTTGGAGGCCGTCAGCTCAAGGGTGGAGAAGTCCCAGGCTGAGCTGGAAAAAGTCTGTCGTCTCTCCAAGACAATGTCGCTGATCATTGAGAAGCTTGAGCAGGAGATCAACGAGTCTCTTAGGAGAGATGTGAAACAGATCGCCTTAAGAGAAAAAGCAGAGAATGGTCTGCTAGAGGAGAGAGGTGTAGCTGAAGTCATTTCAGAGAGAGCGATCCGGGATTTCACGAATCAGTTTCTCGACTTTGGCATGCTCTATAAGCGGGGTTCCGAGCGGTGTCAGTTGGAGATGAAGAACCGATTCCCTGACCTCTCCTCAGAGATCGACAAAATCTTGGTGGTTTTTCCAGACCATGGCGAGGATGTGTCGAGTCATGATGATGATGAGCCCAGCCATGACGTGGATACGGCAGCTCCCGTGGATGAGGCCACTGCCACAACAGGTAATGGAATAGGAGTAGTTGCTACGGAGGAGCCGAGGCAAACAACCGTGTTGGAGGGAGACCAGGGGCCTGAACGGCCGATGTAAGATCTGGTCTGCCAGAAATTTTTGAATGTATAGGGGGTAATGTGAAAACATTTTTTAATGAAGAGTGATAAGAGAATTAGCTTGTGTATTCTCGTATGTCGTTGCCTCTCCTTGTTTGTTGTTGTTCACGCCCTGTGGTGGCTCCTTTCGATGGTTTAGACTTCGAGGGTAGACCATCGAACCACTTTTAGAATTTTACCACCATGTCTCGTGGAGAGGGTGAGGTCAGCCTGACCCGTGGTCTGACGATATGGGGGCCTAGGTCATTTAGTAATGAATGGGTGGCCCCTTCGACTTACAGCTGACGACCGTTTACGAGAGTCGTTCAATGGCAAAGGGGTGGCCCCTTTGGCTTACGGCTGACGACCATTTACGAGGGTCGTTCAGTGGCGATGGGGTGGCCCCTTCGGCTTACAACTGACGACCATTTATAAGGGTCGTTCAGTGGCGATGGGATGGCCCCTTCGACTAACGGCTGACGACCGTTTATGATGGTCGTTCAGTGCCGAAAGGTTGGCCCTTTCGACTTACGGCTGACGACCGTTTTACGAGGGTTGTTCAGTGGCAAAGGGGTGGCCCCTTCAACTTACGGTTGACGACCGTTTTATGAGGGTCGTTCAGTGGCGAAGTGGTGGCCCCTTCGACTCACGACTGACGACCGCTTTACGAGGGTCGTTCAATGGCGAAGTGGTGGCCCCTTCGACTCACTACTGACGATCGCTTTACAAGGTCGTTCAGTGGCGAAGTGGTGGCCCCTTTGACTTACGACTGATGACCACTTTACAAGGGTCGTTCAGTGGAGAAGGGGTGGCCCCTTCATCTTACGGCTGACGACCACTTTACAAGGGTCGTTCAGTGGAGAAGGGGTGGCCCCTTCGACTTACGGCTGACGACCACTTTACAAGGGTCGTTCAGTGGCGAAGTGGTGGCCCCTTCGACTTACGGCTACGACCGTTTACAAGGGTCATTCGGTAGCGAAGGGATGGATCCTTCGACTTACGGCTGACGACCATTTTACGAGGGTCGTTCAGTGGCAAAGGGGTAGCCCCTTCGACTTACAACTGATGACCGCTTTACGAGGGTCGTTCAGTGGCAAATGGGTGGCCCCTTCGACTTACGGCTGACGACCGCTTTACGAGGGTCGTTCAGTGGCGAAGGGGTGGCCCCTTCGACTTACGGATGACGACCTCTTTAAGAGGGTCATTCAGCTTGAAGGGGTGGTCCCTTCGACTTAGTCTGACGACCGCTTTACGAGGGTCGTTCAGTGGTGAAAGGGTGGCCCCTTCGCCTTACGGCTGACGACCGCTTTACGAGGGTCGTTTAGTGGCAAAGGGGTGGCCCCTTCGATTACGGATGATGACCGCTTTACGTGGGTCATTCAGTGGCGAATGGGTGGCCCCTTCGACTTACAGCTGACGACCACTTTACGTAGGTCGTTCAGTGGCAAAGGGGTGGCCCCTTTGACTTACGGCTAACGACCACTTTACGAGGGTCGTTCAGTGACGAAGGGGTGGCCCATTAAACTTATGGCTGACGCTCATTTCGTATTATCCTAAGTTTGGCTTTCCCAAACCTTATGAAGGCTCGAAGATGCAAAAGCATTATTTGACAATAGAAACATGCTTTATTAGCGAAAGATAAGGAACGTAAAAGGTGTACATGTATTTTTCGATCAACGTCGGAGCTGTTGTCATTAATCGTCATGTTATTCAACCGGGGTTGTCTGAAGGTTCTTTAGTTGATCACCTTAGTGACGGGCGATCCCATTCTATTGCCCTTCTGTTTCAAGGTTCCTTCCTTGCTGGGTGGATCACTGGTCGGGCCTTTGGGGTGTTCCCGCTTTACTAGGCATCGATCTCCTTCTTGAGGGTCCAACAGTCGTTTGTGTCGTGTCCATATCATTGTGATATTTACAGAATTTGAGGTGGTCCCTTTTCTCGTACTTTCCCTTCTTTGTAGCGTCCTGTATCAGCTCTTCTTTCGGGGCGTAGGTGAGGACTTCTGCCTTAGGGACGATCGACTTAGCGTTGGTTGTAAGCTCCTTGCTTTGAGGGCTCCTTTCCCCGGGCCTTTTCCCTGGGCCTTTTATCTCGAGACTCCTGGCAGGGGTTCCCACGTTCGATCTATCTCGCCTCGTGTCTTCGCAACGAGAGGGAGTGCCCTTTACATTGGCTCCGTCCGGCTCCTCTGCTTCCTCGGAGGAAGTGAACCGATCTGTGATATTGAGCATTTCCGCAACGGTATTAGGTGGAACTAGTGAAGAGCCCTCCTCATGTGCTTGTTCTTGACCGCCTGGGTGAGCGTCGCTATGATGGTCATGTCCGACGTCTCTTCTACATCGAGCCTTTCATCATTGAATCTAGAGACGAAATCTCGGATTGACTCGTTCTCGTTCTGTTTGAGCGAGAAGAGGTGGGACGACCTCTTTTTGGGTCCTCTTCCAGCGATGAATTGTTTGCAGAATATCTCTGCTAGCTCGTCGTATGAGCCGATGCAGCAGCGGGGCAACCCTTCATACCAGCTTTCTGCCCTCTTAGTCAGGGTGGTGTTAGAAGCTCTACAAAGGTATGGCTCATCGGCCCCATGGAGTAGCATGACATTCAAATACTTTTTAATGTGCAACCATAGGTCGCCTCTGTCATTATACGTTGGTAGGGCCGGGAGCTTGAATTTGGGGAGGAAAGGAGCAGATAGGATGTTCTCCTTCAGCGGAGTCTTCCGTATAGAGGATTGGACCAGTACGGATCCTACTGCTCCAATTTGCAAAACGTTGGCCCCGGGGAATCGATTTTGGATCTCTTCCTCTCTTGTGAATCCACCTGCAGGGTTCAGTGGGTTATAACCAGGGGGAGCTCTGTATATTACCTGGTCCAAGATGTTGCGGGTCGCCGCCTGGTAATTGTAGTAGGTGGGTTCCCACTGGAGTACGAAAGCATGATCTTCGACCCCTATCACATTATATTGGTAGGTCGGAGGGGTCAAACCGTCGAGGTGAATCTCTGCCCTTGGGTCCCCTGGACCTCGGAGGTATGCCGAGCCCCTTGTTTATGTCAGGTATAGATTCGGGGGCTGCGGTGGCTCTCTTACTGGGGACGGGCTCCCCGTATTCTGGCGTACCAGAGCCGCCAATGTGCCTAAGCTGCTATCAACCTGTGCAGTGAATTGATTGACTTCTCTTCGAGTTACTCTGGGCTCATTTGCCTCCTCTGTTGGTCAAGGCGGTGGTGTTGTGGAGTCTGCGGCATCCTCTAACATGACGCTGTTTTCTTGGGGCTTTTACTTCGGACCTTCGACTGGTCTGACGTTGCTGGGTCCAGCTGCCATAGCTTCTGAATGGCTTTGGGATGACAAGCTGGTTAACTTCCCCATAGACGGCGCCAAACTGTTAAGGCCAAAATTGACTGGTACAGTTGTCAAGTTAACAAAGACTCGAAACGCTGAGCTGGAGCCTTGTCAGCCTTTGGAGTAGGACCCTCGGTTAGAGGAACTGGAGTCGGTAGTTGATGGTTGATGATGGTATGACCGTTGACCGACCTAAGAATGACTGTCTGTTCGGTCGTTCGAAATTGAAGAGCTCAATATCGACCTTGGGCATATGATGACGATCGTCGATCTGCACCACATGGAGTCATGGGGGGTCGAATCTGGGTTCTGACACAAATCCCCTCCGATGCGTAAGATTGCAAGGAACTCAAGGAAGAGAGGAAGCTTGGTGTAGCTGAGATCGACCCACCGAGGTTCGTCCCGAGACTAACGACGTAAGCTCGAATATAGAATGGAGAAGTAAGAAGATAGAGTTCTATATATTAGCACTCGTGCCTTGAAGATGGAACCGCTCTCTCTATTTATAGAGGTTCGGGGTGTCCTTTTAGAGACGTTGGGGTGATAAATGCCACCTATATTGGGGCCACGATCTCCCATCATTAATGGGAGTAAACCTTTCATACGTCCCTGGAATTTCTGAGCCTGCCTTTAAACCCATGATCACGCGAGGCAAACCCAACGGTCGACTGGCCATTTGGGCTTTAACTAACTCCGATATCGGACTTCTCTGGTGGGCCTGGTGGGCCTTGATCCTTCGTCGACTGAGTTTCCTCGAGTGCCTGCCCAATGACTCAACAATTTACTAAGTTTAAAAGGTCAAACATTGTGCTTTTATAGTTGACTAGTCGACTAGAATCGATACATAGTCGACTGGATAAATCGAGAGAAATGCCTAAACCAATAGTAGAAATTCAGTTAACCATTTTACATGAACTAGTTGATTAGAAGCAATGCTCTGGTAAACTAGCTAATGAATTATAGTCGATTAGATTTTACAGCGCCCAAAAGAGCCTCTGAACTGAACTGAACTAGTCGATAGCTCTCGATAATTCGAAGAGTACATAATCTTTATTCGACTACTAACTAGCCATTAAGGCTCAAACGACAATATTTTATTAGTCGTTTTTAACTGTTCGAGGGTGATTTTTAGTAATCTGTTTTGACCAGATTTAAGCCTTATAAATAAAGGTTTATTAAAGCATTTACTACAAGGGTTCAATGTTTTATTTTATTGTTTAAATATCATTTTCAAATGTAAAAGCTTTTAAGCATAAACCCTCTTCTTTTTGACATTGTTTTCAAAGTTTTCTAAAACCTTTCTTGGTAAACTTTTTTATCTCAAAAGCTTCATTTGCAACATCATTTGGAGATCAACACTATAGCCCCATGACATTAATACAAGAACTTCAACTCAAAGGCTATATGTAAAAGAGCTTAGTAAGTATTTCTCACTTAAGTGTGAGGTGTTTTTCTCTCTTGAGGAGATGTGTTTGACTCAAGCTTGTTAGAGGTGTTGTCATTCATCGAGGTAAGGTGTAACACGTCAATCTTTGTTCCATTTGGAACGTGTTGCGGGTCAGATCTGCAAACAATGTGATTTATTTGTTATTGGGAATCACGAGTACAATGATTACAAGTTTTTGGCTAACAACGAGGTTTGCATGGCACAGAACTTGCTTCGAAGGTGAAGGGTTCAACATCACCTGGTGGTTGTCGTCTCCCGGTAGCTGAGGGGAGCTACCCATCAGAATAGAAATTTGTCAGAAAGGTGGGGCTGGCTGTCAGCCCTTAGCCTCTCCGATGCTTAAGTCAACAAGTGACGTGAAATGTATGCTTTGGGCATGCTTGGCAATCTTAAGACAGA
The DNA here is from genome assembly GCA_030789695.1 of Scilla litardierei. Classification (NCBI taxonomy): domain Eukaryota; kingdom Viridiplantae; phylum Streptophyta; class Magnoliopsida; order Asparagales; family Asparagaceae; genus Scilla; species Scilla litardierei. Next base: position 112,653,991 of record CM061136.1, read on the forward strand.
TCGGCAAAGTGTGATGAGCTTATGAGAAAGGCATAGATATAAGGAAGATATCTGACCTTTAATATGGGAATGAGTTAGAGGTTTTTACTGACCAACCCCCTCTATGGAGGTAGGAGGGGGTATTTATAGGGCTGAGAGGCGGTTGCTTGCCATCTTATCAACCGTCGAATCAACCCAGATGGCACTCGAGTGGTGAAGCGATAGGTTGACGAGCTATGTCGGAGATATTTTCCACATTAATGGTGGCAACGGTGTCAGGTGCATTAATGAGACGCGATGTGCGGCCATCAGTTCTCGCCCTTAACCTCTGGTATTAACGGAGGGGAGGTTGTTGGATATGGACGACATGAATACACCCATGAGGGGATGTATGAGGGTATACGGACCTCAGATGTCGCGTGCACGAAAGCGTGCACGAAGGGAACCTTTTCTCGTGTGAAAAGGACCACTCGATAAGTGGAAAAAGCCACTTTATAAGTGCATAAAGGAACTTGATAAGTGAATGAAGAAGAGGATAAGTAAATGTCCTAATATAGGCTAATAAGCTTATATTTAGTTATTTCCTACAATAACTACCCCTAAAGCCTATAAATAGGACCCAAGGGTAAGGCATTTACACTAATCTTACCATGTCATAAGTTTGCATAAGGCAACTTGTGTTCTTCTTCTCCCTTCCATTAAAATCCTCTTCTAAATAGAGATTTAGGCGGTGAAACGCTGCTTCGATCCTCCGTGACGAAGTACTGACCGTTGTGGCGAATCCGATGGCGAAATTCAAAGATTACGGTGCCGCGTACGCAAGCGTAAGTCTCTCCTCTTCATTTGATCCTAACATCGTTGTTTTGATAGGATCCAACATTGGTATCAGAGACATACGGGTTCGCCCTGGTCTAACCATCGCCCCGGTCTAACCGATGAACGAGGCGTTGTCTCTTTCACGAATGAGTTTCCTACCATTATGGATATGGTAGGAGCGCATCGTGATGGAGAGAATCGCAGCAGTTGTTCTTTTCACGTTAGGGTCTTCTGTCATTACGGATATGGCAGGAACTCTCCGTGATGGGAAGAACTGACCGTTCATCTCGCCAAACTCGAACTCTTCATGGATGCTGAGTCTCCATTCAATAGGGAATGTAAACTCTCTTCATGTGGAGCGTGAAGTTTGCGGCCTTGAAAGTGTGTTATTTTTCCATTTTGGCACACGGCCATTAAAGAATAACTACTTTCTTGACGAACGGGTGCCTCATCGGAGAAGAAGATGGCGGTTGGAACAATTCTCATCAGAGAAGAAGACCTCTTTGGTGCATGATCGCCATGGCCATATGGGCCATGGAGGCTATGCATCCCCCCTCCCCATGTGGAGGGGGTTGGCTACGGCCAATAACAACCACGGCCACCCCTCCGGTGGGGGTGTGCGGCGAACCCCATGCAAGGGGGAGGCCGTCCATGGCCATATGGGCCAAGGCCGGCCATGGCCAAGGGGCCATGGCCCGGCCATGGCCGGCCTCGGCCATGGGCAGGGGGCCCTGGCCGCGGCCAGGGGGCCCTGGCAGAGGCCAGGGCCGTCGCCCTGGCCTCAGGCCAGGGCCTGGCCGGCCTTGGTCGGGGGCCAGGGCCAGGCCAGGGCCCTGCCGGCCCTGGCCGCTGCCAGGGCCACGGCCGGCCCTGGCCGCTGCCAGGGCCACGGCCGGCCCTGGTAGAGGCCAGGGCCATGGTCATTGTCGGCCCTTGGCCTCGGCCATGGCCAAGCCCCGGTTGGCCCTATTTTTCATGGGGAAAGGGGGGCTTGCATGACCGGAGGGGGTGGCTTGCATGGCCGGTCTCTACGGAGCCGGCGGTAGTTGTCTGCGGTAAAATTCTCCTGTAGGGGGGAAGCGCCTGGATCCATACGGGAGCCGGCAGTGGTGGCTTGCAGAAAACTCCCCTCAAGGAGAGTTCGGCCTTGGCCAAGTTGCGAATGCAACACTCTCTTCGGAAGGAATAAGAATTCGGCCTTGGCACAGCCACGACACGACCCCGGCAATGGCCGGGGAATTGTCGAAATATTTCGGCTATGTCACCCTGTAATGGGGTGTAGGCCTTGCAAAATACGTTTGCAAAATACGTTTGAAAAATACGTTTTCAAAATACTGCAAAATACATTTGCAAAATACGTTTGAAAAATACGTTTTCAAAATACATTTTTTTTTCAAAAACGCTTTTCCGCTGCAAAGTACTATAAGAGTACTATCGTTTGATAAGTGAGGGGGAAATATTGAAAGTTGTTCTAGATGGTGATTGGAATCGTAGAGACCTTTCCGATTCTAGAGCAACATCTTCAATATTTTTCGAAAGTAACTTATCAAATATAATAATATCAGTCCAAGTGGGATTTTTTCCAAGTGGGAGTGATATTAAACTAGTCTGAAAATTTCCACATTCGATTGATTTAGCATCTCAATGGATCATGATTCGACCAGTGGTCTTTTGGACTAGTTTGTGGGACACCTCAGCTCAGTCTGGGGGGGTATTGAACCATGGACTAGCCATTTCCCTGGTCGGTCCGCTGGCCGAGACTAATGAATCATGAAAATGTAACAATATGATGACTATGTAGATGAAATTAATGCAATGTTTTTGATCAAACCTTTCTTTTCATGTCTTTTGCAGCATTTTAAGGCTAAAATGTCTTCTGCCGCTAAGAACATCGTCGCTGAGTTGAACAAATGTGAAAAACTCAACGGCGATAATTACAAATTATTGTCCATTAAAATACAGTATGTTCTAGAGGAGCAAGAAGTGCTCGAAACTCTAAAGAACGTAATAATTGAACCTGAGTTGGACACTACGGCCCAACACAGACGAGACAAGGAAGCTTTTGATGCTTGGTCTCAGAAGAACAAGATAGCTCGCATTAAGTTATTATCCAGTATGGCTGATGACATAATGCGCATCTTCCGAGAGCATGACCTAGCCATGGACATATGGTCCAAGCTTGAGGAGAAGTTTGGTGGCACTTCGGTGTCCAAACTTCGTTCTTTAACTATAAGATTTGATTCATACAAGAAACGTCCAGATCATTACATGGGAAAACATCTGCGACATATGGTGAATCTAATCTCAGAGTTAAAGGATGCAGGTCATGTGCTCACAGATGAGCAACAAATCCATGCAGTCATACGTTCCCTACCAAATGGGTGGGACCAAATGAAGATGCATCTCACTCATAATGAGAGCATTATGAACTTCAGCGATGTTTCTAAGCACCTCGAGTTAGAGGAAGAGCGGCTTGCGGCTGCCAAGCCAAGTGCAGAAGTGCACATGGTTGCTAGTTCCTCACACGGGGGAAAGAAACGGAAAAATCGTTCGAAGTTTACTAATGAACGTAATAAGCAACCTGAGTCTACCAAGAAACCCAAACATAAGGGTGGGAACAAGAAATGGCACAAGAAGAAAGACTTGAAGAGGATCAAGTGCTTCAAGTGCAACAAGTTAGGTCACTATGCTCGTTCTTGTACGGATGGAGGTGACAAGGTAACTTGTAATACTAGTTACATATGTGTTTCTAGTTCAATATTTCTTGTAGAATCTAATCTATTTGGGATAATTGATTCAGGTGCCACCGACCACATAGCAAGGGACAGACGGTCCTTCGTGGAGTATCACCGGATACCCCAAGGAACAAAGTGGATATATGTAGGAAACAACACACGTGTTGAAGTGAAAGGCGTTGGGACTTGCAAGCACTATCTTACAACATGATGTCCTCTTCGATCCGGATATTCGAAGGAATATTATATATGTGGTCGTGTTAAAGGGTCTTGGTTATAGCTGGTTTTATCATAATTGTAAAGTGGACTTGTCTTGTAATAATACTCTAATTGGTTCTGGGTATGTTTTCAAAGGATTTATTGTATTAAATACAATGTATGACTCCTCATTTTGTAATGAAAATTTTCTTGTTGCAAATTCTTCGACTTATGAGTCAGATATAATTTGTTGGCACGCAAGGCTTGGTCACATTGGACCAACGCGTATGGAAGAATTGCCAAACGTGGCCTTCTATCCAATGTTTCAAAGGTCGATATGTCGACCTGCGAACATTGCCTTGTAGGGAAATCTTGTCGCAAGCCGTTTAGAACCGGCACAAGGGCCGAGGTTCCATTACAGCTCATCCATTCGGACATATGTGGTCCGATGAATGTCAAGACAAGACGCGGGAAGTCCTATTTCATCACTTTTATTGATGACTTCACCCGATTCGGACATATCTATTTGATATCCCACAAAAGTGAAGCATTAACCTGCTTTAAAAAACTATATGAGTTTAGTGGAAAATCAATTAGATCGCAAGATTAAGGTCTTGCAAACCGATAGGGGCGGTGAATATCAATCAACAAGTTTTAAAGAACTTTGTGATGAAAAGGGCATAGTTCATCAGGTAAATATGCCTTATACTCCGCAACAAAATGGTGTTGCAAAAAGGAGGAATATGACTTTAATGGAAATGGTCCGTTCAATGATGGCGCAAGCTAACTTGCCGATCACCTTTTGGGGTGATGCATTATTGACGGCCTCTTTCATTTTGAACCGCGTACCCTCAAAATCAGTTAGCTCCACTCCTTACGAGTTGTGGAACCAAAGGTCTCCTGACTTAAACATTTTGAAACCTTGGGGGTGTGCATCCTATGCACATATTTCCTCCCATAAGTATGGCAAACTTGGGCCACGGGGAAGGAAATGTATCTTTATACGATACGCAGAAAACTCCAAAGGTTATGTTTTCATTGGTCAGGAAGATAATGGAGGTCTACTTGAATTTGAGTCGAGGGATGTCACTTTCTTGGAAAACAAGTTTCCAAGACAGGGCGAGATAAGTCAGGACTTATCTCTATTTGAGATTAATGATCAAGAAGGATTACCTCATTCTAGTGGGAGAATTCTTGGTGAAGACAAAAATACGTTTCAGTCTTCACCAATGGATGATACGAATGATACTAATCCTATTCCATATGGGAATAATGATCCAAGTGGGAGCAATTCTAACGACATTCCAAGTGGGAGTGATATTAGAATTGATCTAAATTCGAGTCAACAAGGACTTGAAGAATCTCAAATACGACGTAGTAGTCGTACAAGGTTAGCTCCTCTAAGATTTGAGGATGAATTCCCGCAAACCTTTATGACTTTACTACAAGAAGATGACGAGCCTGCTACTTTCAAGCAGGCCGTATCATGCCCTGCCAAAGACAAATGGATAGAAGCGATGAAGGATGAGTTAGAATCCATGAAAGTTAACCAAGTCTGGGACTTAGTTGACTTACCCAGAGGACGTAGAGCTATTGGGAACAAATGGGTTCTCAAGATCAAGCATAAGGCTGATGGCTCTATAGACAAATATAAAGCTCGCCTTGTCGCGAAAGGTTTTACGCAACAGTAAAGGATAGACTACGAGGAGACCTTCTTACCTGTTGTTCGTTTTACCTCGATTCGCTTGATTCTGGCTATGGTAGCTTGCTTAGACCTCGAATTACATCAGATGGATGTAAAGACTACCTTTCTCAATGGAGAATTGGACGAGGAGATCTATATGGAACAACCAACAGGGTTTGTAAAAGAAGGAAACGAACATAAGGTTTGTAAACTTCGTAAGTCCATATATGGTCTTAAACAATCCTCGAGGCAATGGTATATACGATTTCAAGAAGTTGTCTTATCAAATGGTTTTACCATGCTTGATGAAGATAACTGTGTATATATCAAGAGGATTAAAAGCAAGTATGTTATTATGTCTCTATACGTAGATGACATTTTAATAGCCGAAAATGACAAGGGCTTTGTGATGGATATCAAGGCTTGGCTTTCATCAGTTTTTGAGATGAAAGACATGGGAGAAGCCGCATATATCCTTGGAGTTAAGATTTCAAGGAATCGTTCGAAGAAACTTCTTTCTCTTTCACAAGAGACTTATATAAAGAAGGTTCTAGAACGTTTTAATATGCAGGACTGCAAGTCCATTGATACTCCTATAAGCAAATGCGATAATTTATGTCTGAAATCGTGTCCAAAGAACCAAAAGGAAAAGGAAATTATGGAAAAAGTTCCATATTCCAGTGCAGTTGGTAGTCTTATGTACGCTATGATGTGCACAAGACCGGACATCTGTTTTGCCGTTGGAATGGTAAGTCGTTACCAATCCAATCCAGGGCAAGTACACTGGAAAGCGGTTAAGAGGATAATGCGGTATCTTAAAGGAACTGCGGACTATGCTTTATGCTATCAAGGAGACGCCTTGAAGCTCGAAGGCTACACTGATGCTGATTGGGCGGGTGATCTCGATGAGCGACGATCGACCTCAGGATATGTTTTTCTACTCGGATCTGGTGCAATATCCTGGAGTAGCAAGAAACAATCCTGCATCGCACTTTCAACTATAGAAGCCGAGTTTGTAGCATTTGGCATGGCAGTCCAAGAGGCTGTTTGGCTTAGAAAATTCTTAGACAGACTAATTGATGCAAGTGACTCAGGTGCTGTACCAATACACAGTGACATTCCAACATCTATAGCCTATGTCAAAGATCCAAAATTTCATTGTAAGACCAAACACATTGATATCGGCTACAAATTTGCAAAAGACTATGATAAGACCAAGAAGGTAGACATAAGGTACATATCTACGCATAAGATGATAGCGGATCCGCTTACGAAGGCGATCCCCAGAGATGTGTTTTACAAACACTTATCATCTCAAGGATTGCGTAAGAGCTGAGTTGTACCAATGTAAATTTCCATGTCTGTAAAAGATCAAATTTAATAAAAGAATAAGTTCTTTTCAACATTGCATATGAGTTTCTAGAAAATGTTTGTGTACATTTTAAAATCTCAGCTATATTTTCTAGTATGTCGGACAGATTGAGGTTGGCTCTCTCACATGAGCACCCGCCTTTATTATATCAGACGGATAAAATAAAGATGAGATCTGTTTAAAGTCAAAATCGTCAGACGGATGATTTAGAGTCATGACTTAAACAAAATGGTCGTATGAAAGATCTACATCATATGGATGTTTACAAAAGATCTAAGAGGATTCTTAAATCCTATCTGTCTTATGCGGGATGTGGGTCCAGAAGATTATTTGAGTAGTAAAAGGGACTCAAAATCAGACATTGTGGTGTCTGATCATCATCCTTACAACATCATTAAGACATACGCTCCCTGGGAAAGGAGTGATGTTGTAATACGTATTCATACTACGTATGCATTTGACCATTGGGTTAGAATAGTAATTGTGTTTACTATTATGTGAGACCCAAATACCACATGGGTCTTAACTTGTTACCCTTATGGACTCTAATTGGTTTCTTTAGATTTGACTGGGTGATTGCTATCTTAGCATGTTGCTTATGGACTATGGTCATTTCGGTCCGGCGGGGCATGTTAGAAAAGCAAGTCAAGTCAAGATCGAAAGGATCGCAAGAAGAGGAAGATTAATTTCATATTCACATTTGGACTTTAGAGATTCAAAGCTGGCCAGCCAATTGTAATCCAGATGGGATTCAATTGTTGAATATAAAGTATAAGAAATGTGAAGAAATAATCTAGGGTAAAGCATGCGTTGATCTACTCAACTTTGCACCTTGAGGAGTGTTGTGTATCTCTAACAAGTGCACAAACAGCGGACTCTATGCGCATGATGGTCACACGGCCTATTTCTCGGTATGAAAAACAGAAGAGTTAAAGGAAAAGATGTTTCCTTACAATCCCCTCAAGTGTGAGTGGGAGATGTTGGATATGGATGACATGAATACACCCATAAGGGGATGTATGAGGGTATACGGACCTCAGATGTCGCGTGCACGAAAGCGTGCACGAAGGAAACCTTTTCTCGTGTGAAAAGAACCACTCGATAAGTGGAAAAAGCCACTTTATAAGTGCATAAAGGCACTTGATAAGTTAATGAAGAAGAGGATAAGTAAATGTCCTAATATAGGCTAATAAGCTTATATTTAGTTATTTCCTACAATAACTACCCCTAAAGCCTATAAATAGGACCCAAGGGTAAGGCATTTACACTAATCTTACCATGCCATAAGTTTGCATAAGGCAACTTGTGTTCTTCTTCTCCCTTCCATTAAAATCCTCTTCTAAATAGAGATTTAGGCGGTGAAACGCTGCTTCGATCCTCCGTGACGAAGTACTGACTGTTGTGGCGAATCCTAGGGCAAAGTTCAGAGATTACGGTGCCACGTACGCAAGCGTAAGTCTCTCCTCTTCATTCGATCCTAACATCGTTGTTTTGACAGGATCCAACAGAGGTGAGCCCACATCACCCTGTCAGAGATATTTATGCCTGGTTGCCCTCGGAGGAGAGCCAAGCTTGACGACCAAGCTCGGCTCTTCCAGACGGTGCTTCTTGTTGGAGGGTAGGCGAGCTTATCCTCGATACAGCGAGCTTGACGGTCGGATAGGCGAGCTTCTCTGGTTGACCTTGGAGGCGAGCTAGTGGTAGGGAGAGGCGAGCTTCCCTGGATTGAGGCGATCTTTCGCTCGGGTCAATGCCCCTTCCGGGGGGGTCAGTGAGGTGTTCGCTTGGGCCCCTAGTGCATACAGGCCTCAGTTACAACGGCCGGCCTTAAGGTCATAACAATTTCCCCCTACATTTGGTGTGGATGATCTTCGGCCAAAGGAGACACTGAATGTTGAGTAGCCACGTTAGAAATTTTTTAGAGAACCTCTTCATACCTTTTGTTTGGTAGCGATCTTCGTTAGCCTAGGTGACCTATCGGGGGCGCAGCTCGTAAGCCTGCCCCTGAGTTTGAGCGTTGCGAGGTTATTTGTAGAGATAGATCGCCTTCGGGTTCTTTTGGGGGCGCTGCAAGTGGCTTGCCCTGGATCTTTGTTTGGTGCGAAGTAGCTCGCTTCCCTCCCCGGTATGGTTAGCGAAGTCCGACACGTTATGGGTAGCCGCACTGCGACCTGTCCTGGAGGTCTTCCTGAGGGCGTGTTTCAGGCTAGAGCCCTTCCTACATAGCCCATGTCCGGTTTGGTTAGCGAAGTCTGGCACGCTATGGGTAACTGCACCGCGACCTGCCTTGGAGGTCTTCTTGACGGTGAGTTTCGGGCCGGAGCCCTTCCTACATAGCCACTGTCCGGTTTGGTCAGCGAAGTCTAGCACGCTATGCGTAGCTACTTCACGACCTGCTGGGCAAGTTTCAGTCCGGAGCCCTTCCTACATAGCCCCTGTTTGGTTTGGTTAGCGAAGTCTGACACGCTATGGGTGGCTGCACCGCGACCTGCCCCGAAGGTCTTCCTGAGGACGAGTTTCAGGACGGAGCCCTTCCTACATAGCCCATGTCCGGTTTGGTTAGCAAATTCCAGCATGATATAGGTAGCTGCACCCGACCTGTCCCGGAGGTATTTTTGAGGGCGAGTTTTGGGCCGGAGCCCTTCCTACGTAGCCCCTGTCGGGTTTGGTTAGCAAAGTCCAGCATGCTATGGGTAGATGCACCGTGACCTACCCTGGAGGTCTTCCTAAGGGCGAGTTTCGGGCTGGAGCACTTCATACATAGCCCATGTCCGGTTTGGTTAGCGAAGTCTGGCACGCTATGGGTAGCTGCACCGCGATCTGCCCCGGTATTTTGGTTTGTGGCTAGTCAGCTCGTCTCCGAGGATCGGACCGATCTTGACTGAGGATTTCTCGCACACAAGAGAAAACTCAAAGAGTGTGTAAGTCGAAACATAGCGACATAGGTCGGAGATGGAATAAAACCTGTGATTTTATCTACTAGGTCTTCACGTGGGAGCTCGAGCACTGGGGCGCATAGTCGGCCTACTCGAAGAAGCTCTTGTGGCAAGGTGGTCCGCTCCGGATGATCAAGATGACCTTTATGGAGGTGCTTTTTATTTCGGAGGGGATCTAAAACAGTCATTCAAACAACATGTCGTTTGTACAAATGTAAGAACAAAAATTTCATAGATAATACTTTAAGGTGGTAGGATCAGATGATGTTGGGTAGCCAGTCTCTCAATCTATGCGCAGGATCGGCGTCGTGATAGGATGGGCGGTTTGCTCGGCGTTCTGGGCATGTGCCAGCCAGAGAGGTTCTACAGAAGTTCGCTCTTCGCGCATCTAGCCTCCTTGTTCGACGAACCTCTGAAGGTGGACGCCCTAAATGAGCTGTTCTATGTCCCTCTTCATGGTGAAGAAGTTGTCGGTATCATGGCCATGGTCGCAGTGATACCTACAATACCTTTGCATGTCCTGCCAGTGGGCCTTGTCCGCATCTCCGATGGGGCATCCCTGAGAAATCCACCCACCAAGGCCATCGCCATCACCTCCGCCAGGGGGGGCATTGAGTCTTTTGTTACTGACCTCCTGCGGCCTTTCGGGTCTGCTTTTCGAAGCGGCATTCCTGGGGGCAATGAACCCACTCAGTGGTCCGGGGTGATCCTGCCCACGAGGGCCACCCTGGTCGCACCCTCCGAGGCGGTCTTGGTCGCACCCTAGGGGCGTTCCTCCTGCCATGGCCGTTGGTTGGGCATCGCCTCAACACGGGGGGCTTTGGCTGGTGCAGCCTCCTTCTTCGCCCCCAAGGCCTCCTCGCTCAGCATGAAATTATCAGCTCTGGTGAAGAGGTCGTCGAGGTTGGTGGGTGGATCATGAATCAAGGACTTATGTAGACTCCTATTTTCCAGCCATTTTTGAAGGCCGCCATGACGAGCTCATCCCCACAGCACATCACCTTGAGTCTCTCCTCATTGAAGCACTTCAGAATTCTACAGATGGTCTCCCCCTCCCTATGGACCACTGTGAACAAATAGTCTGATGCCCTCTTCCTTCATCGCCGCGCCAAGAACTATTAGCAGAATTTTCGGGAAAGGTCACCAAATGAGTAAATGGAGCGGTCAGGCTGATCGTTGTACCACTCCACCGCCGACTTCTTCAAGGTCGTCTGGAAAGCTCGGTAGAGAATGGCATCATCCGCTTCGTGGATCTCCATCATGCCTCGATACCATTGCACATGCTCCATGGGATTGCCTGAACCATCATAGAGTTCAAACTGAGGTAGTTTGAACATATGGGGCAGTTGGGTTAAGATCACCCTTCAGGTCAGCGGGTTCACTTCTTCGGGGCAGGGGGAGGCATTGGCGACCTTCGAGGAATGTTTCTGTTGCTCCGATGCTCTCATCGCTAGTTGGAACTACCGGATAAGCCGCCTCAGTGCTTAGAGGCATTCCTCCCTCTCTCACAAGGGGCTGGATTGCATTCTCGGTTCCTCGGCTGCTAGTCACCATGCCTAGGAGGTTGGTGATCTGGTCGGGGGGCTCCTGCTACGATGTTCGCGTCCTCCTTGCCTCGGGCTAAGCAGTCTCCCACGGTGATAGCTTCCCATAAGATGGTCCAGCATGGCGTCATTCGCACCATCGAGGCCGACGCCATGGGGACTCCCCAGCTCCCCTCCTGAAGCCTCTCCCTTTCATCATCGAGGAGGTGAAGCCGTCGAATGGATGCTTCCTCCTCAAGTCGCCTCTGATGAGTGGCCTCCTCCCTATTGATCTCCCTCTGCAGAGCGGCTACTTCTGCTTCTTCAAACCCCCTCTGCTGTCTGGCCGCTTCTTCGTCAAATTAGGGGAGGAGGTCTCTCCTCATGTCGCAGAGCTCGGAGGGGCCTTCCACCTGAGGTGGTCCCGCTTGCGGGCAATTGTCCACTCCTCCATCATCTTGGGAAAGCTCTGAAAGATCTTGTAGATGCCGAGGGCCGCGTCCTGAATGATCGCGGCCGACCCCTCAAGGGGTTGATTCATTAGGGGAGTCCTTCGAGGAGAACGTGGCTCTTCGGCCAAGGACGGTCTCAAAGTATCATCGATGATGGTCTCAAGTCGACCCGGCCTCCTCAGAGGCGGAGTGGATGTGACGTCGGGTGACTTGCCGTGGCGAGAATTACGGTGAGGATGTGTGAAGCCTGACATGGGTGTAACTCTTGTTCCCATAGACAGAGCCAATTATTGCGGGTCAGATCTACAAATAATGAGATTTATTTGTTACTGGGGATCACGGGTACAATGATTACAATTTTTTGGCTAACAGGGAGGTTTGCACGGCACAGAACTCGCTTCGAAGGTGAAGGGTTCAAGGTCGTCTAGAGGTCGTCGAAGGTCGCCGTCTCCCGGTAGCTGAGGGGAGCTACCTGCGAGAATAGAAATTCGTCAGAAAGACGGGGCTGGCTGTCAGCCGTTAGCCTCTCCGATGCTTAAGTCAGCAAGTGACATGAAATGTATGCGTCGAGCACGCTTCGCGATCTTAAGACAAATCGGTGAAGCGTGGCGAGCTTATGAGGAAGGCACATATATATGGAGGATATCTGACCTTTAATATGGGAATGAGTTAGAGGTTTTTACTGACCAACCCACTCTTTGGAGATAGGAGGGGGTATTTATAGGGCTGAGATGTGGTTGCTCGCCATCCTGTCAGCTGTCGAATCAACCCAGCTGGCACTCGAGTGGTGAGGCGATAGGGTGGTAAGCTGTGTCAGAGATAGTTTCCGCATTAATGGTGTCAGACGGTGTCAGGTGCATTAATGAGACGCGATGTGCGGCCATCAGTTCTCGCACTTAACCTCTGGCATCAACGGAGGGGAGGTGAGCCCACGTCACCCTGTCAGAGATATTTATGTCTGGCCGCCGTCGGGGGCGAGCCATGCTCGGCGACCATGCTCGGCTCCTCCGGACGGTGCTTCTTGTTGGAGGGTAGACGAGCTTATCCTCGACACGACGAGCTTGACGGTCGGACGGGCGAGCTTCTCTGGTTGACCTTGGAGGCGAGCTAGTTGTGGGAAGAGGCGAGCTTTCCTGGATTGAGGCGGTCTTCCGCTCGGGTCAGTGCCCCTTCCGGGGGGTTGGTGAGGTGTTCACTTGGGCCCCTTGTGCATACTGGCCTCAATTACATGGGCCGGCCTTAAGGTCTTAACAGAACGTATTAGTGGATATGTCCTTGAGAGGACGTGTGACTGGATGTAGGGCAAGTGTGACGGAACCAGTATAAACTCTACCATGTTTGTGTTTGCCTCTCGCTGAGCTTGTTGTTTATATTCTTGCAAATAACTTAGTTTCCGTAACTCTTGTTCACCTCTTTATTTGCAAGTTATTGTTGAGGTAACACTGATTAATATATAAGTTAGAATTTCCTGGAGGGTTTTCATAATTGTTATAAACCCAATTCACACATCCTTTAGTGTTCTATTTGTCGGCCCAGGACCCAATAGCGGTTACCTAGAGGTGAAAGGTGAACTGATGCGGAGGGGTTAAACATATTCCCGAGTAACAATGATGATTGCCGATGATCAAACTTCCGCGTCGGATACTCTTTAATAGATCGAGTTATGCTTGGGGTGTTGGTCATGGAATATAACTTGTTACATGTCTTTTTTAGTGAATGAGTTGCAGATCGGTTGGTTGGGCTACCTAGTGATGGCTTTGCTTCGACTATGCAAAACTAGACAACTTGGACCTGGTCTAATTCACTCCTATGCTTAAATTAAGTCGATCTTATTAAGCTAAATTTGAAAAGTATGATATGATAGTTACATACCTTCTAGTTTTCGGAAACATGATATTTATACATGTCTGTTACATAAGCAATCTAGTGAATCTCACATCTGGGACTAAGGTGGCAGTGATATCTGTGTCTATGGTAGGCTGTATGCAGACTCCTGTGTTTCTCCTACTTGCTTTGGGCTGCTTCATGCTACTACGGACCGAACTTTTATTTTACTTCAATTTTGGGCCTCGGCCCAGACCGAAGCCCATGCATACGACAGGTGATCGCGTCAGAATCATCCCTTGTCTCATCTAATTACAAATCAACCTTGTTATTACAATTAGACAATTCACTGTGCAATGTTTTCAATGATATTTTTTAAATCATAATGCAAATCATGAAATCTTTGCCATGGACCAAAAAAAAATATATGAGCAACGAAGATCATGTTTTTTTGCACGTGCTACTAATCCCCAGTGACTCTTGCCACGTGTGCGTATGTACGCACGCCGGGTCGGGGTCGCGCAGGGTGTGGGGGCCCCACCGGAGGTCAAGTCCAGAAACCATGCGTAAGTCGATTGTAACATTCAACATTCAACAATTATTTTTACATGATTTTGTTTTGTGCGATTGTAACAAGGGAAGGGCTTGAAGAGAGATAAGGGAAGTTCTCCCGAATTCTTCTTGCGTTCCCTTGGTGCATTGAACGGAGACGTACGCGGACTTTGAACATTCAAACAATTATTTTTACATGATTTTGTTACCGTTTTTTTTTTGACAGGTAATTGTGTTTCTTTATTAACATACTTTGCGAGGTACCGTATTCTCCATTTATTTAAAATTATTAGTACATGACTCCTGTATATAAATATGTAATATGTGTATGTGCCGTTAGTATACGAAAAATTACTGCACTGACAATCACAGTTTTTTTAAAAAAAATTGAAATTTTTTCCAAGGTTGTTGTGTGCATTTTAAAACCCAGAACATCAAATAGTGGTGAACCCTAAGGCATTTAACCATCGTGTTGGAATTTATCCAACTAAGTTGGATCTTAATCCAACATTAGGCTTATATGCAATAAATAATTATATGGTGCTACACTGTCATATTAAAGCCCAATGTATAAATGATCTCATTTATTAAGTTAAGTGGGCTTAAATGAGTCAGGTAGGTTGTGGGCCTTTATGTGTGACGACTATTGGGCTTCAATTCGTTGATGGGCCGAATTGGAAACCCTATGGCTAATAAGGCTAGCCCTTATATATATGCGGTCATGATCCCTGGAGCACACGAACAAGTTAGCCGTCTTTTCTACGCCCCGTCGCTAGGATAGAAACCGGGAGAAATCCAAAGGATTTCTCCAACGGTTGATTCGTGCTATTCTAGAAGATCATCTGCCACGTTATCGTCAAGATCTCTTTCAGACTATTAGCGATGGATTCAGGTACGCTTCCGCTAAATAGAGTATGTAACATTTTAAGATTCAGCATGCGTAATCTAGATCTGTATTATTTGGCTTGAATACATTAATCTAGATCTTTAGTTTCTACAAGTGGTATCGGAACCGCCATGCTTTGATCTTAAGATTTTTCTTGCTCGTGAATTCGGATCTATTAAAAATTTGATTCTCATAAGATTTAATTTTCGGATCTATTAAAAATTCGATTTTTATCAGCTTTAAGTTTCGGATCTGTGAAAAATTGGGGTTTTTGATTGATTTTTCCTGAAAAAAATTAGATCGGCCGCCGCCCGGCGCAGACCAAGGGGGCGACTCTGCTGCCCCCGTTAGGTGAACAAGCGTCGGCATCCGCCGGCGCCTGCCGCGGACCAGAGGGGGCGGCGGATGCCGCCCCCAGTCGGGGATCGGGGGCCCCGCCGCCCCCCCATGGATAAAGGGGGGCGGCCTCCGCCGCCCCCCATACAGAATCAGAGGGGGCGGCACCCGCCGCCCCCCCGATGGATAAAGGGGGACGGCCTCCGCCGCCCCCGTACAGAATCAGAGGGGGCGGCACCCGCCGCCCCCCGTCGGGATAAAAGGGGCGGCCCCCGCCGCCCCAGTACAGAATCAAGGGGCAGCACCCGCCGCCTCCCGTCGGATTAAAAGGGGCGGCAGAGGCCGCCCCAGTTGGGTGTAAAAAGGGGGTCGGCGCCCAGCGCCCCCACCCCCACCCCCCACCTAAGACCTGGGCGCCGGCCCCCTGCTGGCGCCCGACGGCAAAGAAGGGGGCGGCGGCGGCAGCGGCCGCCCCGCCTATGCAAACCCTAAGCCCCCCGCGCCCGTGTCTGCTGCTGAGGTGTGCGGGTCGGTCCTCCCATGGGCCCGCCCACACCAATATTCTGTGTGTTTTTAATATATATATATATATATATATATATATATATATATATATATATATATATTTGAAAGGGGGGGGCTGGGCTATTAACATTGGGCCTGTTTTGGACCCTTTGGGTTATTTGGCTTGACTATGACCGTAGTCTATTTGGACACAAATTTGGGCCTATTTTGGGATATTTTAATACAAGTTAAGGAGGAAAAAAAAGAGCAATTTATATATTTCCATTAAGTATAATTTTTGTGTTAAAATTCAGTTTTAATTTTGAATTTACTTTTAGGCATGCTATATTATATATATTTCAAAATGATTGTAATTAAATCAAAACCCCACCAAAGTGGGCTTTATCGTGGCGATTACTTTTATTTCGATATATAAAAGGCTACGGACATACTTTGTATGTAAATTTACTGCCTAAAATTCTAAATTTAAATTCATTAAATGAGGAAATAAATGGTTAAGTGTGAATATATATTTCCTTTAAGCCCAAATTTTGTGCGTTAAATTATATTCGTTCCATTTTAATTCTTTTAGGCATTCTTTATACATTTCGAAATAGTTTTAATTATTATAAGACCACACCAATGTGGGCTCTACAGTTAAATTATTATTATTTCGGAATGTAAAATGGTTAAATACATATGTTGTATGATCAGTTGCCTGGATGAATTTTAAATGGATCGAAGAAGTAAATAAAAGGTTTTCACATATATTTACATTTAAAGTTTATTATCAGTTTAATTCAATTTTTGGGCACATTAGATTATATGTTTCAAAATAATTTTAATTATTACGAGACCCCACCAAAGTGGGCTCTACTGTTAAATTATTATTATTTCGGAACATAAACGGTTAAGTACATACGTTGTATGATTGGTTGCCTAATATTGAATTTAAATTAGATTGAAGGATGAAATAAGAAGCTTTAATGTATATTTCTCCTTAAAGATAAATTTTGTGTTGATTATGCCAAAATAAATTTAAATTCTAAGTTTAAGGCTTAAAACCATATACATATATATTTCGATATATAACAAGTTGACTTCATACATCGGTATGACAATTCAGTTTGCCTAAATTTAGATTTAAATCAAAACACAAAATGTGGAATTTGATCCAACGACTAGGCTTCGTGCGCCGCAATTCAAGTGTTTTCTTCAGGAGCAAATAAAAAGGTTTAACATATATTTCTCCTCAAGGATAAGTTTAAATGGCCTTAAGGAATTTTGACACATTTTAAAGTTATATATATAATGGGATAGTGAGTATTTATATATAGATATATATATATATATATATACCCAAACCCGTTAGTGGGTATCCACCCATTATGTAATCCTATTGCTATAAATACAGGGCTATGTATTCCATAGCCACCAAGTTTACAACACGTTATTAGCACGCTCGAGGCTGAGCTGAACCCCTGCTGACGGACAAACGCGACGCGAACGGGCTTCCTTCACCGAATGTCGTTAGATCCGGCGGGTAGGACCTAGAGGTAACTTTTTTTCTCTAGATCTAAATTCATGTGCGCATATGTCTAGATCCAAATTCTTGGATCAATCGTTTAAATGAAAATCAATATTTTTATTGATAAAAATCAACTTTTTTACAATAAAAACGCTTTTTTGGAAAATTAAAACTAGTTTTTTCCAATAAAAATCGGATTTTACCATCTTTTCCCCCAAAACGCCAAAACCCTAGGGGGATTCTTCCTCGCCGCGCGGCCGGAAGCCGCCCCGCGACCACCCCTTACCCCGCGATCCCGCCGCTCGCAGCGGAGGGAGATCCCACTGCCCGCAGCGGTGGTGACCCCCACCGCCTGCAGCGGCAGGCTGCCCCGCCGCTTGGGATCCCCCGCCACCTGCAGACGGCGGGGCTCCCCCGCCGCCTGCAGACGGCGGGGGCTGCCTCGCCGCCTGCCGACGGCGGGGCTCCCCCGCCGCCTGCCGACGGCGGCAGGAGTCCCGCCGCCTGCGACGGCGGGGCTCCCCCGCCGCACGGCGGGGCTCCCTTGCCGCCTGCAGACGGTGGGCCCCGCCGCCGCCTGCGACGGCGGGCCCCCCAGCCGCCTGCCGCTGCGGCCTGACCGTCGCCTGCATCGGCGGCCCGACAGCCGTCAACCGCGGTGGCCCCCCCTCCCGCCGCCGCCAGCAGCGGCGGACGGGCCCCGCCACCCGTAGCGGCCCCACCCCCCGGTGCGCGCACATGACCGGAAACCCTAGCCGCCTGAAGCGGCAATCCGCGCGACCGAAAACCCTAACTATGGTTTCACCCCGAAAATTTCCTTTTTTCAAATCTTTTTCAGATTTAATTCGATTTTTTTCGTTAAAATCTGGACAAATTACATGTTATTTTATTCATCGCATTTTATTCGGATTATATGATTTTAAATCGTTTAAAAATTAGGAAGATCCTGCTACCGCTCTGCCGTTAGTCAACTAACCTAACGGTGTATGACGTTCCCTAGTGGTCCAATAATTTTTAAACGAAAAAATTTCATTTTCCATTATAAACTGCCTGTGATGATTAATTGCCTGTAATGAATAAACTGCCTCTCATGATTAAATGACTGCTGCATTTTTTCTGCCTGCGACGAATGTTTATATTTGCTGTGGTTTTGGATCGGCTAGTTATCACCATTATTTTCCTTGCATTATTTTTCCTTTTTTGAGAGTGAAAAATGTAGTGAGGATATTTTTGTAAAATTACAAGACCGGCGGACGCCTCAGGAAGATGAATGACCATTCCAGAAGAATAAGGGCCCCACGGGGGTTCCCGAGTTGTACTTTCATTCTTTTTGGGACTGTACGGACTGTATTAATATAGTGATTTGCGATCCACGCAGCAAATATTTGTGTCTGAAATGCTTAATTACTTATTTTTCTGTGAAAATATCTAATTATTGCCTATTTTTATACATGCTAGAGAGATAAATGGCCAAAATTGCGAGCGTCGATTTCGACGTATTGGATGCTACAGGCAAGAACTACTTAAGCTGGCAGTTGGACATAAAATTCCATCTGCAAGCACAGGGACTGAGCCATGCCATCGCTTTAGGCGATAAGGTTTCTGATATAGATAAAGTGAAAGCAATTATCTATATCAGATGTCATATCGATCGTACCCTGAAGGCCGAGTACCTAACGGTGGAAGACTGTTATGAGTTATGGACCGCCCTTGAGGATATGTATAAACATCAAAGAGATGTTATACTTTCCCGAGCACGATATGAATGGGAGAACCTCCGTCTCCAAGACTTTAAGTCTATTTCCGAGTACAACTCGGCACTCTTTAGCATAACCTCACGCCTGAAGTTGTGTGGTGAAAAGGTGACGGAGGAGCGCATGTTAGAGAAGACGTATACATCCTTCCACGAAAAGGATGTTATACTAATGCAACAGTATCGTAAACGAAAGTTCACGAAATACTCAAAACTTCTCGCATACCTTTTGATGGCAGAGCAGAATAGAGACCTCCTTCTGGCAACCCATAACTCATGCCCTACCGGCACTGCTCCTGCGCCTGAAGCGCATCACAGCTCCTCTCAGAAGAAGAGGAGCAACTTCAAAGGCAAACCCCAGATGGGTAAGGCAATGAAGAAGCAGGCTAGATGACCCCCTCCAAGAACAAACCGTGAGAAAAAGAAGAAAAATGTGTGGAAAAGAAAGGACGACGGCCAGACTTCTGTCCCCAGAAAGGACTGGGAAGATAAGTGCCACAGATGTGGCATGACTGGACACTGGTCCAGGAACTGTCGGACTCCACCCCACCTACAGGACTTGTACAAAGTGAGCCAAAAGCAAGCTGAGACAAACCTGGTGGAACAAGATGACCTGGCACCAATCAGGTTCATCGCTGAGGACTTCTCAAACGATGACCTGCTCGACTGAGGCATTATCTAATTTTTCCATGCATTGTAATTTTTGTTTGAAAAACAATTTATTATCTGCTTGTTTTAATTTCTAGCATGTTGCATGAACTTTTCAGATATTGAATAATTATTCGTAGTATATCTTCTCTTGTGCCTTATACTGCAAAATTTTTTCTCTTATAACTAGATGGATTATAAATGCCTAGTGGACAGTGCCTCTACGCACACGATCCTCCAAGACATCTGCTTTTTCCAAAGCATTGATAAATACGATGGAACCGTGAATACAATATCCGGTCCATAAGGAATTATTGAAGGATCAGGGGAAGCATATTTTATGCTCCCCAACAAAACACAACTACTAATAAAAGTTGTGCTTTTCTCTCCTAGCTCACATAGAAATCTGTTAAGCTTTAAAGATATCCGTTTAAACGGATATCACCTTGAGGCGGTGAGTAAACAAAACAGAGAATTCCTGTATGTAACGTCTCATAAATACGGTGCTAAAACCACCGTCGAGCGTTTTGAGGGACTCCCGTCGGGTCTCTACCATACAAGAATAAGAGCAATGGAAGCAAACACACTCGAGCACCAGAAGTGCAATAATCAACCAGAATTCCAACTCTGGCACAGTAGACTAGGACACCCTGGAAGGAATATGATGCGTCGCATCATATCCCAATCCCGAGGAATTAACTTGAAAAGCCTGAAGCTACTTCGAAAGGGTGCATCTCCTTGTCCCCCTTGTCACAAAGGAAAATTAATTACGAGACCATTCGCCCTGAAGGTGGACTCGGAGTCTCCGAGCCTGAGCTTCCTAGAGAGAATCCATGGTGACATGTATGGGCCTATTCACCCCGCAAGTGGACCATTTCGGTACTACATGGTACTGATTGACGCATCTTCCAAATGGTCGTAAGTGTGCCTCCTGTCCACCTGTCACGACCCGCTTCCCTAAAATGGAGGCGAGACGTGAAAAGGTCCGCACGGGAGTGGAGCTGTGAAGCCCCAAACCTGATAAGCGTCAATAATACATAAGCAGGTCCTTGTAACCACGACAGAATAACAATAATAACACAAGTAGAGACTGAAATAAAATTTCCACATCTCATAAATTGTCCAACACCAACATAAGTCCAACATCCAGAAAAGCCACCAGGCTAAAAGAAAAGAGTCTAAAGGCCCAGAACAAGGCCAACAAAAACTGCAACAACAACAAGTATGGGTGCTACGCACCGCTAACAAAACAACTGTCTAATAAAATTAAAACACAACGAAGACACTAGGACTGGTCCCCAGTGTCCACGTACTCCCCGTCAAACACAAGCACGGGCTCGGCGTCAGCAAACACCTCGTCCTCAACAAGTAACTCAGGCTCGGGCTCTAACATGTGTCACCCAAAAGAGAAAAGGGGCACATGTCAGCAAGTCGAAAGACTTGTGCAAGGAAACGGGAATAATGGTAAACTAGCAACCTAGCGATTAAAACATGGTGCATGGCAAGTAAAGTACGGTGGTAACAAGTAAGGTAAAGGAGAGTACAAGTGGCAAGTATCAAGTGGTAGGGGTGACATGTAATGTCAAGTAACAAGTAAGGTACAAGGGATCACTCAACGAGCGCCCTATTGCCCGCAGGCTGTGTTCAAGTATCAAGTACAAGGGGTCACTCAACGAGTGCCCTATTGCCCGCAGGCTGTGATGAGCTCGTCTTCTGGAACACGAGCCAGAAAGTGTATTTGATAAGTATGGCGTAGGGGTGCACCTAGCCGGAACAAGTAACACTAGTATGTGGCGATGCTACGGAATCACGACGAGTATTCAAGCATGCAATGACATGAGCAGTTAATACGCGTACCGTTAATTGTATTTAAACGTGACAGGCAAAATGCAATGACATGAACATATTCGCGTACCGTTAATTGAATTAAACATGGCAGTTAAAATGCAATAGCGGTTAAGGATGCATGGATGACATGAACAGTTAATACGCGTACCGTTTAGGGAAATTAAACGTGACATACAAGCATGATGAAGGTGACGGACCAAGCTTCGTTGTCAAGCTAGGTCAAAGGCGTCTAAACGGCTATCCTTTCACCGTCTAGTCTCTTTTACGCTAAAGCAAGGTAAATGGCCTAAAACATGGCCCAATCAAAAGATACAAGTTTCACTTGCCTAGCACCGGGGATGGCGACTACTCCGTCACACGGATGCCAATCTATGGGGAAATCACTGTTGTGGGGAACAACCATCAAACAACATGAAATTTATTAGGGTTTCATAAAAATACTAATAGACTATGAAAACATAGAGGAATCGATTTCTTACCAAGAGGAGACGGAAGGAACACTCCGGGGAACCCTAGGACCAGATCTGGAAAAGATTGGAGAAGTTTGGGGAAACTAGGGTTTTGGGGGATTTGGGGATTTTGATGGGTTTGGGTGAGATTTTGGGGAAGATGAGAGGTGGATGGAGTGAATGGTTGGATTGGATGATGATTCTAGGGCTTGGAATGGAGAAATGGAGCTTGGAGGAAGATGGGGGCTGAAGGGGGAAATTTTTAGGGTTTTGGGTCGTATTGGAGAAGAAGAAGTCGTTTGGGTTGGGTATAAATAGGTTGAGCTGGCGGCTGCCCAGAAATTAGGGTTTTAACACTGGTTAGTCGGTCCAAGAGCAACCACTGACCGACTAGTTTGGAAACTAGTCGGTCGGTCGACCAACACAGACCGACTAAGTGCAAACAGTAACTCCTGAACGAAAATAGGATTCTAGAGTTAGTCGGTCCATGAACAAGTACTGACCGACTAGTTTAGCATCTAGTCGGTCGATGAACGTTCTTACACCGACTAAGAGTAAACAGTAACTGATACAAAAATAATATGATGAGTTAGTCGGTTCAAGAAGCATTGCTGACCGACTAGTTTGCAACCTAGTCGGTCAACCAACGTTCTTAGACCGACTAACGATAAACAGTAACTCCTGAGAAATTTAGAAAGCTAACTAGTCGGTCCAAGAAGGATTGCCGACCGACTGGATCGTCATCTAGTCGGTCGGTGCCCCTTCTTATACCGGCTAATGAGCACAGAAAAGTTCCGATACGGAGCGCGGGGCCCCGGGATCGATTCCTAAGACTCCTAGGCTTGATCTAATAGTTAGATACGACCGTTATGAAGTCCGTCACGAGTGACATACTTCGAAATTGACAATCCTAAGGAAGAAGCGAGAAAATACGACGAATCGATCGAAAATGAAAACTACGGAGACGAAAACCACACAAGAGGAGAAAATCCACCAAAACATATATTATATTTTATTAAATCCAGATACATGAAAAGCAGTCGTTACATCCTTCCCAACTTAAGAAAAATTCCGTCCTCGGAATTTCCAAATACTCACGAGTCCGGAAACAAAAGTGGGAAACGCTCTCGCATCTCATCCTCATTCTCCCAAGTAGACTCTCCAGGTGAGCCGTGTCGCCACATCACCCTCACAAGATTGACAATCTTGTTCCGAAGCGATTTCTGACGCCTGTCCAGAATCTGCACTGGATGCTGGTCATACGTCATATCGGGGCGAACGGTAATCTCCGAAAAATCCACCGCATGAGACGGATCGCTAATGTATCGACGAAGCTGCGACACATGGAAAACATTGTGAACTCCTTCCAAAGATGGCGGTAAGGCCAAGCGATAAGCTACCTCGCCAACCCTCTCCAAAACGTCAAACGGTCCAATGTATCGCGGGCTCAACTTCCCACGCTTCCCAAAACGAATCACACCACGATTCGGGGAAATCTTCAAGAACACATGGTCGCCCGGCTGAAACTCCAAAGGACGACGTTTAGCATCCGCCCAATGCTTAAAACGGTCCTGAGCAATTCCCAACCTCTCCCGAATATTCCTGACGATATCCACGGCCTCCACGATCATCTCAGGTCCCAACAACTCCCGATCTCCAACGTCATCCCAACTCAATGGCGATCGACATTTCCTCCCATAAAGAGCGGCGAAAGGCGCCATGCCAATACTCGCCTGGAAGCTGTTGTTGTAGGAAAACTCCACCAAGTGTAGGTGGTCCTCCCACGAACCCTTGAAATCCAACATGCACGCCCTCAGCATGTCTTCCAAAATCTGAATCGTCCTCTCGGACTGGCCGTCCGTCTGCGGATGGTACGCCGTGCTGAAACTCAGACGCGTACCCAAACTCTTCTGCAAACTCTGCCAAAACTGAGATGTGAACCTCGTGTCTCTGTCAGACACGATACTCACGGGGACTCCATGAAGTCGCACAACCTCCTGCACGATTCACGTTACATCACTATCCAAACTAGGAAAAGGAAATAAAACGGAGAGTAAAAGAATTTACCTCCATGTATCTCCTTGCTAGCGCCTCAGTGGACTGTCCCACTCGGAACGGAATAATGTGCGCAGACTTGGTCAATCGATCTACGATCACCCAAATCGCGTCATTCTGCTTCGGACTCCGAGGTAGTCCAGTCACGAAATCCATAGTGATGTGTTGCCACTTCCACTTCGGAATCGGAAGCGGTTGTAGCAACCCGGCCGTACGCTGATGCTCTGCCTTCACTTGCTGGCATATCAAGCACTTGGCTACACTCCGAGCCATGCTCCTCTTCATACCATGCCACCAATAATTCAGACGAAGATCCTGGTACATCTTGGTGCCACCAGGATGCACAGAATACGGCGAACTGTGTGCCTCCACCATCAATTCCTCTCTGACATCCCCAGCTGGCACACACAACCTGGCTCCGAACCTCAGCGAGCCATCCTCATGAATCAAAAAGTCAGTCCGCAGACCGGCTTCCACCATCTCCCGAATCCTCACCAGCTTCGGATCCTCAGCCTGGCCAACCTTAATCCGATCCACGATCGTCGACTGTACCTGCATGTACATCAACGACGAAGCCTCTCCAGGGAGAACAATCTCCACACCAGACTCGCAAAAATCCTGCTACAATCTCCACTGCGAGGTCAAAATCATCACCGCTGGAAGCCTACTCAAAGCATCTGGAACCACATTCACCTTGCCAGGGTGAAACTGCAAATCAATATCATAATCCGCCATAAGCTCCAACCATCGACGATGTCGCATGTTGAGCTCCTTCTGAGTGTGTTACGCCTATTTGACCGAGACCCATAAAGCACGAGCCCAAGAGCCCACCTGCATCCTGAAAGCCCATTCGACAAAGGCCCTACAAGGGACCTTCTCAAAACGTCGATCCGACCCGGCCCCCATAACCCGTTGGTCGTTCGCCCACTTCTGCGAAAACCGCACCCCCGGACACGCGACCACTAAATGACGATAATGGGGAGGTGCTGGCATGGCGGAGAGGGCGGCGGCGAGGGGGGACGGATGGGGCACGATCGATGGCGGGCGTGGGACGTGGGCCAGAGCCAATCACGCTGGGAGCTCTACAAAAGGGTCAGGAAGACGACGAAGAAGGGGACCGCATCTCAGGTAACAAAACCTAAGGTACTCCATCAACGACCTCGTTCCCCCAATTCATCTCCTTCCTCCCCCGCTCGCACCGAGAGACGCCGTCACGATCTCCTCACGAGTCGGACCGTCTCCGTCGGGCCTCCTTTCTCAGATCTCTATCTGACTTAGGCATCGGAGGGGATTTGGCCAGAACCAAGGTCCGGCCCCCTGACGAGCGTTCTCGTCTACGCAGGTGAACAACAGACCAACGGGCCGAGGCTACCCCTCGCCCCTCTCCGACCACTCGATCAACCGGACGGTGAGGCTTCCCCTCACCATCAGCCTTCCTTGGCCGAGCACGCCCTACCGAGGCCGAGCGTCCTAATCGGGTCTGAGACTCACCCTCGCCACCTGACGGCCGTGCATCTACCCGGGCGATTGAGGCTACCCCTCGTCCCCCTTCCAGCTGAGGCCGAGCACGTCTGTCCGAGGCCGAGCGTCTCAACCAGGGCCGAGGCTTCCCCTCGCCCCTTCTGCACCGATTCAAAGCTCCCGAGGGACCCAAAGCGGGCCCCTTGACCACGTTGACCGGGTTCTCCACGGTCAACGCATTGTAGTGAGAAAACACTCTGAAACATCTGGCGCCGTCTGTGGGAAACGAAAACTGTCCCACGAAGAAACAAACCACATCTGCGATGACGCGGCCCCCCTCCTCTCGGCGAAAGAAGGGCGAGGTCCCGACGCGGGGCGACAGGCCCCACCATCGTTGCCAAGAATGGGCACGGGACCGACGCGAGGAGAGTCGTGAGGAAAGGGCCGGTGTGCCCTCCCCTTCCCCACCGGTTGGGAGACCGAGTGCGCCCGTAACGGGACGCAGCTCGGACGTGGCTTTGGTGGTATCAGTGGTCATAAACACTACCTTAGTGCGACGGCTGCTTGTCGACACCGGCAGCTCCTGTGACGTCCTATTTATGTCAACCCTGGAGAAGATGGGCCGGCAGAAAGGAGACTTGCGACCTCGTTCGGGTCCCGTGGTCGGATTCACGGGTCACTCCACCCCCATCATCGGCACTATCCATCTCCCGGTAACGCTCGGAAACACACCAGACTCTGTGACCCTAGCGGTGGAATTCATCGTATTGGGGATCGGGTCGGAATACAATGGGATCATCGGCCGACCCCTACTCAACGCCGTCGGCGCGATGGTCTCGACCCTCCATCGGACCATTAAGTTCCAAACGCCGGGGGGGATGGGGCAAGTCGAAGGCGACGCGGGGAGGCCGAATACCTGCTATCAACTGGCGGAGGAAGGTCCCGAGGATCGTCTAGCTGACCGGATGGCCGCGCTCGACTTAAGGAGTGTGCCTAGGCCCACCCCTGCGGAGGAGCAGGAGCAAATCCCGGTCACGGACATCGAGGGCCGGTTCGTCTCGATCGAGAGAGGGCTGAGCCCGGACCTAAGGGACCAGCTGATCGAGTGCCTGGAGGCGAACCTGGACATCTTCGCCTGGTCGCCTGAAGACATGCCCGGCGTGGACCCCCAGGTGATCGTCCACCAGATCAACGCCGACCCCAACTTCAAACCGGTTAGGAAGAAGAAGCGCAACCTGGGCGGCGAGAAGATGAAGGCAGCCTCCGAGGAAGTGGAGCGTCTCCTCGATGCCAGTTTCATACGAGAAGTCTGGTACCCGGAGTGGCTGTCGAACGTGGTGATGGTCAAAAAACCCAGCGGGAAGTGGCGAATGTGCGTGGACTTCAGTGACCTCAACAAGGCCTGCCCCAAGGATAGATACCCCCTGCCGCGCATCGACCACCTGGTGGACAACGCCTCGAGATACGAGATGCTAAGCTTCATGGACGCTTACTCCGGGTACAATCAAGTGCAGATGGACCCCCGGGACGAAGAGATGACAGCCTTCACGACGGACCGGGGAACCTACTGCTACAAGAAGATGCCCTTTGGCTTGAAGAACGCGGGGGCCACCTACCAGAGAATGGTCAATAAGGTGTTCAGCTCCCAGATCGGGAGGAACCTAGAAGTCTACGTCGACGACATGCTTGTCAAGTCAAGGCGACTGGAAGACCACATCGCCGACTTGCGGGAGACCTTCGAGCGGTTGCGGCGACACCACATTCGGCTCAACCCCGCGAAATGCACGTTCGGGGTAAGATCTGGCAAATTCTTGGGATTTATGATAACTAATCGTGGTATTGAAGCTAATCCCGACAAGATCGAGGCGCTGGTTAACATGCGCGAGCCGGCGACGATCAAGGAGCTACAGAGGTTGAACGGGCGCATCGCAGCCCTGGGGCGATTCCTTTCCAAATCAGCGGAAAGATCGCTTCCCTTCTTCAAGGTCCTGAGGAAAGCAATCACGGAACCTCCGAACAATAGGAAGACGATACTCTGGGACGAAGATTGCTCCCGGGCGTTCGGGGACCTCAAAGAGTATCTCCGCAGCCCCCCTCTCCTGTCCAAACCCCGGGAAGGGGAGTCGCTGAGCCTTTACCTGGCGTGCGCAGAGGAAGCTGTGAGTTCGGTGCTGATCCGAGAGGACAGCGGGGTGCAATGGCCGGTATATTACACGAGCCGGATCTTGAAGGGGGCGGAGGTGCGATACTCGCCCATGGAGAAACTGGCGTACGCCCTCGTCCTCTCAGCGCGAAGGCTCCGACCCTATTTCCAGGCCCACACCATACTAATCCTGACCGACTCACAGCTAGAACAGAACCTCAAGAGATTCGATCGAATGGGAAGGATGCTAAACTGGGGAGTGGAGCTGAGCGAGTTCGACCTCCGATTCAAACCGCGCACGGCCATCAAGGGACAGGCCCTAGCCGACTTCATCGCCGAATGCACGACGGAAGGAAATGGCCCCCCAGAGGGAGAAGGCCCAGGGACGGTAACTGCTCAACCCTTGTCCTTTCTTTCGGCTGACCACTTTCAGCCAGAGGATCCAGGAGCGTGGATAGTTCATGTGGACGGGTCGGCCACGCAGTCAGGAGGAGGGGCCGGGATTGCGATCCGATCTCCGGAGGGGAACATCGCGGAATACGCATTGCGGTTCGAGTTCCCGGCCACGAACAACGTGGCGGAATACGAAGCTGTGATCAACGGCCTGAGGCTGGCCCTGGAGCTCGGGGCCGAGTCCGTCCGCCTCCTCAGCGACTCGAGGCTCATTGTCAACCAACTCTTAGGGAGTTACGAGGCACGGGAGGAGGCGATGCAGAGATATCTCCCAGTCGCCAGAGCGGCGATGTCCAAATTCAAGGACGTGGAGGTCTTACACCTCCCACGATCAGAGAATGCGCGGGCCGATGCGTTATCAAAACTGGCCTCGTCCTCGCCAAAGGAGCTGGGCCACACCATCTACGTAGAGAACCTGCCGTCCCCCAGCACGATGGAGCACGAGGTGATGGCGATCGACCAAGAGCCCACCTGGATGGACCCGATCATCCGATACCTCACCCACGGAGAGGTGCCGGCCGATGGGGATGAGCGACGAACCCTGGAGAGAAAAGCACTCCGATACGTGATCCATGAGGGGACGCTCTACCGGAGACGCTGGACCAAGACGGATGTCCTCCCATACCTGAAGTGCATCGGACCGGAAGAAGCTGACTACGTCCTACAGGAGGTTCACGACGGGATCTGCGGGAATCACCACGGGGCAGGATAGTCGCGCAGAAGATCTTAAGGCAGGGGTACTACTGGCCGACCTTGGCCAAAGATGTTACAAGCTACGTGCAGAAATGCCAAGAATGCCAGAGGTATGCCCACCACATCTCGACTCCTCCGTCAGAGCTCATCCCCATCGTGAGCCCCCTCCCCTTTGCGAAATGGGGGCTCGACATCCTCGGACCGTTCAAGCCAGGACGAGGGCAGCGGAAGCACCTGATCGTGGCAGTGGACTACTTCACCAAGTGGATCGAGGCCGAGCCGTTGGCGACCATCACGTGGAAGAAAGCGAAAAGCTTCGTGTGGAATTCCATCATCTCCCGATTCGGAGTACCACGGGCCATCGTCACAGACAACGGGAAGCAGTTTGATTCAGCAGGGTTTAAAGATTTTTGCGAGGAATGGGGAATCAAGCTCCTCTTTGCCTCGGTGGCACACCCCCAAACCAACGGGATGGCAGAGGCGGCCAACAAGTGTATCATAGAGCCCCTCCGAAAGAAAGTAAAGGACGCCGAAGGGAACTGGCCGGAAGAGCTCCCTGGGATACTCTGGTCATACCGGACGACCCACAAGGAGGCTACTGGCAAGACCCCCTTCATGCTCACCTACGGGGCCGAGGCGGTGGTACCGGTCGAATTGGGGGAAGAATCTCTTCGCCTCAAATACTTTGACGAAGACCGGAACTCGCAGGGCCTAGGGCTCAGCCTGGAGCTCCTCGACGAGCGACGGGAGCAGTCACTGGCCACCATCGTCTGCCAAAAGCAGAAGGTGGCCCGATACTACAACGCTCGGGTGCGAGGGAGAAGCTTCCACCTCGGGGACCTGGTCCTCCGGAAAGCGGGCTTCACCACCGATACCGCTCGCAAAGGGAAGCTCGTGGCTAGATGGGAGGGACCCTACAAAGTCATCGAGGTCCTCGGACCCGCAGCCTACCGACTAGCCGACATGGAAGGGAGAGTTCTCACTCACACTTGGAATGCGGAATATTTACGCAAATACTTTCAATAGATGTATCACTTCCTATGAAATAAATTTGTTTTAAATTCACTCCTTTCCAGATAAAGCGAAAAGGCATACAGAGGGATACGCGAAGAGGTCGAGGGGCATTCCCCTCCCTCATTTTTCTCCAGGGGCACCGGTGGAGCCACAAGCTGGCAGCTCACTAGGGTCTCCCCCCTTGCTCTTTTCGGCGTCAGGGTACATCCGAAGTTTCTCGAAGTCAATCCCCGAGAGCGGGAACTTCTTTTGGATCTCGGACTGGCACCGGGCGAAGCCCTTCTCATACGACGTCGCCAAGGCGGTCTCCACAAAGGAGGTGGCATACTCCGCCACGGCATCCTGAGCGATCCGGGCCGGATCCACCTCCTCGAGCCCACGCAGCTGGGCCTCTAAGGTCTCTACCTGGCGTTGGTGCTCCGCCTTCTCCTTCTCGATCTCCCGGGATTTCTCTCCTAGTTGGGCAGCAAGGGCCCTCGCCTGCTCCTCCGCCGCATCCAGAGGATCGGAGAGATCCGAGGCGTCGGGGGCAGCAGCCGGGCCGGGGATCTGCTTGACTCCTCCAGACGCGTCGACGTCTTTTAAAAGAGAGGCGAGCCGCGTCTCGGCCTCGGACTTCGCGGCCAGAGCCACGGCTCTCTCGCGATCCGCCGCCTCCAGGGCAGAGGACAGCTCAGTTATGCGGGAGTTCAGGGATTGGACCCGCGCTTCCTCCAACTGACCAGCTTCCTCCTCCTCCTCGCCAGGGACCTCAGGGCCTAGCCCAGCCACGGATTTGGCTTTGGGAAGAGCCGCGAATTGGCGCCTCATCGAGAGGCCCACCGAGGACAACTGTGCCAAAGCAACGAAGGTAAGAGGGCAAAAGCGGCTGGAGAACGGGGGGACAAGCAGAGACGCACTACCTGTTGACCAGCCTGGATCACGAAGGTAACCAAGCAATCACCTCTGACTCCGTCCAACACCGCCTGGTCGGGAGGGAGACAACAGTTCTCGGCCACTCGAGCGGCGGCTCCACGGCTCGAGAACACCGACTCCTTCTCACCCACTGGAAAGCGTGGACGAAGAAGACCCTCCCCTGACGAAGGGAACTCGCCAGGAGCGGAGCGGAACGCCCCCAGATACCGACTGTAAGCATCAGGGAGAAAGCCGTCCGGAAGAGGTGAAGGGCCGGCCCACGGCCAGGCAACCTCAACAGGAGCGGGATGAGGTCGGTCAGCAGTCGGCTGAACGTCAGCCCCCTCGACCCCCCCACAGAGCCTCTCGGGAGATCCCTGCAAGGGGAGAGAGGGAGACGACATCTTCTTTCGCTTCGAGCCTCCGGATACGGTCACAACCCGCTGCTTCTTCCGGACCGCCAACACATGGTCCCTTCTGCGCGGATCCGGGTTTGAAGCCTGCACGAGAGCGCTGGCGGGAGAAGGACCGAGAGGGAACCCACCTGCACTCAAAGGATAAATGAGAGACAGAGCAGAACCTGGGCGATCTCGAGGGGCGAACGCACGGAGCAGCTTACCTGGGGGCCACACCGTCTTACACAAATTAAAGTCACTAAAGAGGAAGTCGATCGAGCGCTCCCTCGGAGGAATCGCCAACATGTCCCTCGCCGTCTGCTGCTCAGCGACCGTCGGCTCACCCAGATTGAGAACAACGGCACCGGCCGCCACCCACCGTGCCGGGAAGTGTACGCTCGAGGGGAATGTGACGAACACGTATTCCCCCTTCCAGCGTTTCAGAGAACTCTGCAACCCCAGCACCAGGGACATCTTCGGGCGGGCGCTGATGTAAATCCACGCCCCCGATTGGTGGAGGCTCAGGCGGTAGAACTGGGCAAAGAGGCGGAGAGAGGGCACCACACCCTTCAGCATGCAGACGACAACGAACCCGACGAGGATCCCGACGGCGTTGGGACAGAATTGACACAAGCACACATTGTGGGCCTGAAGGAACTCAACGATAAAAGGATGAAGTGGGAAACGGAGCCCGAAGTGGAAGCACTTCTCATATATTCCGACCTCATTGGGACCAGGAGAGCAGATCCGCTCGTCAGCCCCAGGGGCACGAGCCGAGTAGGGCGGGAGCAGGTAGGAGGAGCGCATGCTCCTGATGGCGGTGGCACAGATCGACGAAGGCCACGCCATGACCTCAGAAGGAACCCCTGAAAGATCATCCCCGTGCTGACTGATCGCCGAAGGAGTGCCACCCGCCAGACCCGGAGCCGCATCACGCTCCGACCGAACCGAGCCCGTAGCAGAGGAAGACGACATGGGGGAAAGCTCAGACAGAAGGGGGATCAGCGCAAAGAAGAAAGACGATGGGATGGCGGCCCACGAATCCCTCGGCTTCTCCACTTAAGACGACTCCGCGAGCGGCAGGGATAAGCTTGCCGCTACACGTGGCAACATCTGAAGGCCGACGGCGCTTCGGAACCCGCGCCTTAAAAACATCGAACAGGCTAACTCATGATGACGACTAATAAATGAGTCGGCATCGACTGGAGAGCCTGTCAAAATCGGCAGAGGTCACATCGGCCGAGCCGAACCGGCCGAGGCCGATCAACCCGACCGATGGGGGCAATTGTTACGCCTATTTGACCGAGACCCATAAAGCACGAGCCCAAGAGCCCACCTGCATCCTGAAAGCCCATTCGACAAAGGCCCTACAAGGGACCTTCTCGAAACGTCGATCCGACCCGGCCCCCATAACCCGTTGGTCGTTCGCCCACTTCTGTGAAAACCGCTCCCCCGGACACGCGACCACTAAATGACGATAATGGGGAGGTGCTGGCATGGCGGAAGGGCGGCGGCGAGGGGGGACGGATGGGGCACGATCGATGGCGGGCGTGGGACGTGGGCCAGAGCCAATCACGCTGGGAGCTCTACAAAAGGGTCAGGAAGACGACGAAGAAGGGGACCGCATCTCAGGTAACAAAACCTAAGGTACTCCATCAACGACCTCGTTCCCCCAATTCATCTCCTTCCTCCCCCGCCCGCACCGAGAGACGCCGTCACGATCTCCTCACGAGTCGGACCGTCTCCGCCGGGCCTCCTTTCTCAGATCTCTATCTGACTTAGGCATCGGAGGGGATTTGGCCGGAACCAAGGTCCGGCCCCCTGACGAGCGTTCTCGTCTACGCAGGTGAACAACAGACCAACGGGCCGAGGCTACCCCTCGCCCCTCTCTGACCACTCGATCAACCGGACGGTGAGGCTTCCCCTCACCATCAGCCTTCCTTGGCCGAGCACGCCCTACCGAGGCCGAGCGTCCTAATCGGGTCTGAGACTCACCATCGCCACCTGACGGCCGTGCATCTACCCGGGCGATTGAGGCTACCCCTCGTCCCCCTTCCAGCCGAGGCCGAGCACGTCTGTCCGAGGCCGAGCGTCTCAACCAGGGCCGAGGCTTCCCCTCGCCCCTTCTGCACCGATTCGAAGCTCCCGAGGGACCCAAAGCGGGCCCCTTGACCACGTTGACCGGGTTCTCCACGGTCAACGCATTGTAGTGAGAAAACACTCTGAAACAGAGTGAAAATATACTTCAAGCTTTTGTGATCGGTGAAAATCTTCACTTTCTCACTCAGCAAGAAGTGCCTCCAAATCTTGAGCAAACACAACGGCAGCCAACTCCAAATCATGCGTCGGATAATTCTTCTCATGAACCTTAAGCTGACGAGACGCATACGCCATAACATGCCCATGCTGATGCAACACACAACCGAGACCCTTGCCAGAAGCATCACAAAAGATCTCAAATCCACCGCTGCGATCAGGCACAACAAGAATAGGGGCAGTCGTCAACCTCTCCTTCAGAATACCAAAAGCACTCTCACAATCACCCGACCAAGCATAAGCAACATCCTTCCGCGTCAACCTGGTCATCGGCTCGGCAATACGAGAAAAGTCCTTAATGAATCGCCGATAATAACCGGCAAGTCCAAGGAAACTCCGAATCTCAGACGCTGACGACGGAAAAGGCCACTCCCTGATGGCCCGAATCTTCTCGGGATCCACTGAAATACCATCTCCAGTCACCACATGCCCGAGAAAAGCAACTCGATCCAGCCAAAACTCGCACTTCGAAAACTTACCATACAACCGATGCTTCCTCAAAATCTCCAACACCGTCCTTAAGTGCGAGGCATGCTCTTCCTCCGACTTCGAATAGATCAGAATGTCGTCGATAAAGATAACGACAAACTTATCCAAAAAGTCGTAGAAAATCAGGTTCATCAGATTCATGAAAACTACGGGCGCGTTAGTTACGCCGAAGGGCATAACCACGAACTCATAGTGTCCATACTTCGTCCTGAACGCTGTCTTCGGAACATCTCCCTTCTTCACCTTCAACTGATGGTAACCACTCCTCAAATCCAATTTAGAAAACACCCTCGAACCTCCAAGCTGATCAAAAATATCATCGATGCGAGGCAACGGGTATTTATTCTTAATGGTCACCGCATTCAACTCCCGATAGTCCACGCACATGCGACGCGAACCATCCTTCTTCTTAACCAACAACACCGGTGCTCCCCACGGAGACACGCTAGGATTAATATAACCCTTCTGCAAAAGCTCATCCAACTGCTTTCGCAACTCTTCCAACTCTGCAGGTGCCATACGATACGGCGCCTTCGAAATCGGCTGCGCACCTGGAACAAGATCGATAGAAAATTCCAAAGCCCGATCAGGCGGCAGTCCAGACATCTCCTCGGGGAAGACGTCGCCAAAATCTCGCACCACAGCTGGCCACTCCAGCTCCATCTGCATAGCCACAGCCTCCACCGGCCTGGCCCGAAATCTGACAGGACCAAGCGAACTGCTACCACGACTGAACTCAAACACTGGATGTCTGGGGATCTCGAACACCACCTTCTTCCTCCGACAGTCGATCGTGGCATAGAAGCTCGCAAGCCAGTCCATCCCAAGAACTGCATCATAGTTGATGATGTCGTGGACAATGAAATCAGTACAAAGCTCACGTCCACAAACCACCAACGGGCAAGAATTGCACCCACGATGCACCGAGACTACACCGTTCCCTGTGACGATATTCCAACTCTTAGGAAGAGAGGACGTCGACAAAGAATGCTTCTCCACGAAGCTCTGGGCCAAAATGCACATCGATGCACCAGAGTCAAAGAGGACTCGTGCAGGGAACATGCAAACCAAAACCACACCTAACAAGCAATTAACAATCAAATCCTAGTCTAGCAAACAATCATGAGCAAACAACCAATATAATCAAAAATCAAACTAACTAAGGAAGATAAATAGCTAGAATGAGCGTTACCTGCAATAACTTCATCCACGGCCATGCTCTCCTCCTCAGTCATCAGAAAGGCCTGCCCTCTCGGCGGAACAGCCTGCCGAAAGGCCTGTCTCTGTGGAACAAGGGGCGCTCCACGTCCAACGGGCACAGGAGCTCGCTGCTGCAACGGCTGTGCTGCAATAGGAGCCCGCCAAGGCTGTCGCGACTTCGGACACTCCCAGATGGTGTGGGCAGGATCTCCGCAGACAATGCACTGTCCTAGAAACCTCCTACACTGATCCCTGAGGTGTCCAGTCTTGCCACAAAAATGGCAAGTCTTCAGAATAGGCCCTCCTGGCCTCTTGAACTGCACCGGATGACTAGGCTTGAAACCAGGCCTAACCACCGCCCTGGCCTGCTCCATAGGCCTCTTCCCAGTTCTGGAAACATGTCCCTTCCTCTGATTCAAATTTAACTCTTACCGCCTCGCAGCAATCAGAACCTTCTGATATGTCTCCAGGTCAGAAGAGGTCACAAAGCTCTGAAGCTCCAAGGCAAGTCCCTGGAGAAATCGCTGAGCTTTCTCATCGGCATCCTGCACCATCTTAGGTGCAAACCGACTGAGCCTCATGAACTCCTGGTGGTACTGATCCACCGACAAGCTCCCCTGCTTCAGATCTATAAAGCGCTGCAGCATCACCTGCCGAGCAGCCTTCGGGAAGAACTCTCCATCGAATCTGGACTTGAAGGTAGCCCAGATGATCGGCTCCACCAGCATCTTCTCTTCAGCATCCCACCAATTCCTGGCATTATCCTTCAGCTGCCTCTTAGCCAGATCAACCCATCCAACCGGGTTAATCTTCGCCATTGCCAAGTTATCCTCAATGTTCCTTATCCACTCGTCGGCAGCCAGAGGACCCTCAGAACCATCAAAATATGCGGGACCCAGCTCCCGAAATTGCTTCGCTCCTGGCTCAGAGCGAGGGGCATCCGGAAGAGCCCGGGCAGCTCGAGCAAGCGGAGCATTCTGGACTTGCAGAAGCACGCCCTGCTGAACTTGCATCATCTGGAGCATCATCCGCATCATCTCACCGCTGGTGGGTTCCCGCTCAGGTTTCTCATCATGAGGGATCGCGCCACTACCACCACCACGGGTGAATCGTCTTCCTGCCATCTAGTGACACAGAAAACGAATCAGATTAGACTCATAGCTTATGACTCGGACGTCGAACTTAATTTATTGGACACTCTAATATTATTATCGCTATTCCAAAAATCGCAGTTACAGAGGGACCTGCATGGGCCACCACTAAAACCTGTCACGACCCGCTTCCCTAAAATGGAGGCGAGACGTGAAAAGGTCCGCACGGGAGTGGAGCTGTGAAGCCCCAAACCCGATAAGCGTCAATAATACATAAGCAGGTCCCTGTAACCACGACAGAATAACAATAATAACACAAGTAGAGACTGAAATAAAATTTCCACATCTCATAAATTGTCCAACACCAACATAAGTCCAACATCCAGAAAAGCCACCAGGCTAAAAGAAAAGAGTCTAAAGGCCCAGAACAAGGCCAACAAAAACTGCAACAACAACAAGTATGGGTGCTACGCACCGCTAACAAAACAACTGTCTAATAAAAGTAAAACACAACGAAGACACTAGGACTAGTCCCTAGTGTCCACGTACTCCCCGTCAAACACAAGCACGGGCTCGGCGTCAGCAAACACCTCGTCCTCAACAAGTAACTCAGGCTCGGGCTCTAACATGTGTCACCCAAAAGAGAAAAGGGGCACATGTCAGCAAGTCGAAAGACTTGTGCAAGGAAACGGGAATAATGGTAAACTAGCAACCTAGCGATTAAAACATGGTGCATGGCAAGTAAAGTACGGTGGTAACAAGTAAGGTAAAGGAGAGTACAAGTGGCAAGTATCAAGTGGTAGGGGTGACATGTAATGTCAAGTAACAAGTAAGGTACAAGGGATCACTCAACGAGTGCCCTATTGCCCGCAGGCTGTGTTCAAGTATCAAGTACAAGGGGTCACTCAACGAGTGCCCTATTGCCCGCAGGCTGTGATGATCTCGTCTTCTGGAACACGAGCCAGAAAGTGTATTTGATAAGTATGGCGTAGGGGTGCACCTAGCCGGAACAAGTAACACTAGTATGTGGCGATGCTACGCAATCACGACGAGTATTCAAGCATGCAATGACATGAGCAGTTAATACGCGTACCGTTAATTGTATTTAAACGTGACAGGCAAAATGCAATGACATGAACATATTCGCGTACCGTTAATTGAATTAAACATGACAGTTAAAATGCAATAGCGGTTAAGGATGCATGGATGACATGAACAGTTAATACGCGTACCGTTTAGGGAAATTAAACGTGACATACAAGCATGATGAAGGTGACGGACTAAGCTTCGTTGTCAAGCTAGGTCAAAGGCGTCTAAACGGCTATCCTTTCACCGTCTAGTCTCTTTTACGCTAAAGCAAGGTAAATGGCCTAAAACATGGCCCAATCAAAAGATGCAAGTTTCACTTGCCTAGCACCGGGGATGGCGACTACTCCGTCACACGGATGCCAATCTATGGGGAAATCACTGTTGTGGGGGAACAACCATCAAACAACATGAAATTTATTAGGGTTTCATAAAAATACTAATAGACTATGAAAACATAGAGGAATCGATTTCTTACCAAGAGGAGACGGAAGGAACACTCCGGGGAACCCTAGGACCAGATCTGGAAAAGATTGGAGAAGTTTGGGGAAACTAGGGTTTTGGGGGATTTGGGGATTTTGATGGGTTTGGGTGAGATTTTGGGGAAGATGAGAGGTGGATGGAGTGAATGGTTGGATTGGATGATGATTCTAGGGCTTGGAATGGAGAAATGGAGCTTGGAGGAAGATGGGGGGCTGAAGGGGGAAATTTTTAGGGTTTTGGGTCGTGTTGGAGAAGAAGAAGTCGTTTGGGTTGGGTATAAATAGGTTGAGCTGGCGGCTGCCCAGAAATTAGGGTTTTAACACTGGTTAGTCGGTCCAAGAGCAACCACTGACCGACTAGTTTGGAAACTAGTCGGTCGGTCGACCAACGCAGACCGACTAAGTGCAAACAGTAACTCCTGAACGAAAATAGGATTCTAGAGTTAGTCGGTCCATGAACAAGTACTGACCGACTAGTTTAGCATCTAGTCGGTCGATGAACGTTCTTAGACCGACTAAGAGTAAACAGTAACTGATACAAAAATAATATGATGAGTTAGTCGGTTCAAGAAGCATTGCTGACCGACTAGTTTGCAACCTAGTCGGTCAACCAACGTTCTTAGACCGACTAACGATAAACAGTAACTCCTGAGAAATTTAGAAAGCTAACTAGTCGGTCCAAGAAGGATTGTCGACCGACTGGATCGTCATCTAGTCGGTCGGTGCACCTTCTTATACCGGCTAATGAGCACAGAAAAGTTCCGATACGGAGCGCCGGGCCCCGGGATCGATTCCTAAGACTCCTAGGCTTGATCTAATAGTTAGATACGACCGTTATGAAGTCCGTCACGAGTGACATACTTCGAAATCGACAATCCTAAGGAAGAAGCGAGAAAATACGACGAATCGATCGAAAATGAAAACTACGGAGACGAAAACCACACAAGAGGAGAAAATCCACCAAAACATATATTATATTATATTAAATCCAGATACATGA
Source organism: Scilla litardierei (assembly GCA_030789695.1). Classification (NCBI taxonomy): domain Eukaryota; kingdom Viridiplantae; phylum Streptophyta; class Magnoliopsida; order Asparagales; family Asparagaceae; genus Scilla; species Scilla litardierei. The sequence goes on from CM061136.1 coordinate 112,692,786, forward strand.
AAAGCAGTCGTTACACCACCCGCAACGTAGCCTTTGCAAAGCTACTGGCACAAATCAAAAAGTTGCGGGCACATTTCCCAGATAACCAGATCAAGATATTGCGTCTGGACAACGCTGGGGAATTCACATCACAAGTCTTCCTAGACTACTGCCAAGCAACCGGCATAGAAGTTGAAAATCCTGTAGCTCATGTTCACGCTCAGAACGGGTTAGCCGAATCTTTTATAAAGAGACTACAATGGATTACTCGTCCATTGTTGATGCAATGCCAGTTGCCGGTAAATGCATGGGGACATGCCATCCTGCACGATGCATCGCTAATAAGATTACGACTGTCAGGGAGTCAATCTTATTCTCCGATGCAACTTGCATATGGGAACCCGCCAAATATCTCTTACATGAGGATATTCGGATGTGCTGTCTATGTCCCCATAGCACCACCCCAGAGGACCAAGATGGGTCCTCAACGGCGTCTAGGTTTCTACATAGGTTTCGACTCACCATCGATCATTAGATACCTAGAACCCCTTACAGGGGACGCCTTCAAGGCACGTCTAGCAGATTGTGAGTTTGATGAAAGCACTTTTCCCAAACTAGGCATTAACACACAAAAGCCAAAAGCTTCAAAGACCATTTCATGGGACACAAAAACCTTATCCCATTTTGATCCGTGTACAAACCAATGTGAAGATGAGATCCCGAAGATCCTTCAAATCCAAAACACAGTTCACATTTTACCGGACAAATTCACTGACAACCAGAAGATTGTCAGATCACACGTCCATGCTGTAAATACGCCAGCTAGGATTGACATACCTAAAGATGGATGTAATCCACCTACAGCAGAAGCGGCCGTACCTCAACAAAAGAGAGGACGACCTCCAGGCTCCAAAGATAAGAACCCTCGAAAGAGGAAAAATCCTGGAGCAATAATAACGATACCACCACAGGATGCCAAGCTCAGCCCAGCTACCTCTCCCCTCCTACCAACTCCTGAAGAGGAAAATGTAGGAGAAATATCATTAAATTATGTACGTACTGGAGAGGTACTGGACAGAAAAAGCACAATCATCGATGATAACTTCGTGCTCATTATTGCCACTCACGTCACTGAATACGACGATGAGACCGATCCACGCTCTTTAGCAGAATGTAAACGCAGAGAGGATTGGCTAAAGTGGAACGAGGCAATAGGAGTAGAGCTGGACTCACTCTCGAAGCGCAAAGTTTTTTGACTTGTAGTCCTCACACCAAAGGGTGTTAAACCTGTGGGATATAAATGGGTATTTGTGAGAAAAAGAAACGAGAATAACGAGATCGTGCGCTACAAAGTGCGCCTTGCTGCACAAGGCGTCTCCCAACGGCCAGGAATAGACTATGACGATACATATTCCCCGGTTATGGATGCGATCACCTTCCGTTTCATCATTGGCCTATCTACAAAGGAAGGCCTGGATATGCAGCTCATGGACGTTGTGACTACATACCTATATGGAAATATAGACAAGGACATCTATATGAAAACTCAGACGGATATAAACTACCGACAAAACTGACAGAAAGACCTCGGGACGTCTATTCTGTCAAACTCCAAAGATCACGATATGGTCTAAAACAGTCAGGTAGAATATGATATAACAGACTCAGTGAAATCCTAGTGCAACAAGGATTCACAACAAATGAAGTCTGCCCTTGCATCTTCATAAGAGCAGAGGGAACAGGATTCGTAATTATTGCCGTCTACGTAGACGACCTGAAAATCATCGGATCTCTTGAAGAGATAGGTGAGATATCCAAAAGTCTCACACAGAATTTTGAGATGAAAGACCTTGGCAAAACGAAGTTCTGCCTAGGCTTACAAATAGAACACTTAAGCGGAGGAATCCTGTTACACCAATCGACATACATAAAGAAAGTGCTGAAAAACTTTCTTATGGACAAATGTCATCCGCTTAGCACACCAATGGTCGTAAGATCATTGGATGTTGATACAGACCCCTTCTGACCGCTTGAAGAGGGGGAGGAAACACTGGGTCCTGAAGTACCCTACCTAAGTGAATTAGAGCACTCCTATACCTGGCAAACTGCACGCGTCCCGATATAGCGTTCGCAGTTAACCTACTAGCCAAATACAGTTCAGCGCCCTCAAAGCGCCACTGGAACGGAGTGAAGCAACTTCTGTGCTACCTCCAAGGGTCTGTAGACATGGGACTATACTTCAAGAAAGATGTATCCTCCGACTTAGTCGGTTATGTAGATGCAGGATATAGGTCAGACCCACACACCGCAAAGTCCCAGACCGGTGTCGTGTTCACATACGGTGGGACGGCCATCTTATGGAGATCCGTGAAGCAAACATCGACAGCGACCTCATCCAACCACTCCGAGCTCATTGCGATCCACGAAGCTAGCAGATAATGCTTTTGACTTCGATCAGTCATCCACCATATCCTCAAGACCATCGGCCTGAAGACGGGAGATCTTGGACCAACCACCATGTATGAAGACAATGCTACCTGCATCGCTCAACTATGAGGTCGCTACATCAAAGGTGATAGGACGAAGCACATTTCCCCCAAGCTCTTCTGGATGCATGAACAACAAGTAGACAACCAGATCGACATCCAGCAGATCCAGTCTTGCAACAACCTGGCAGATCTATTTACTAAAGCTCTACCTCGCAGTAACTTTAGAAAACTTGTACTAGGAATTGGGATGAGGCAGTTGAGAGATTTACAAGCCTGAAGATTGTACTTTTCAGGGGGAGTTAATGTAGTGCTGTACTCTTTTTCCTTGGCTATTGGTTTTTCCAACTGGGTTTTCCATAGCCAAAGGTTTTAACGAGGCGGCCACATCAACTCTGAATCCAGGAGTATCTACCCCTGATGTTATCCATCGATCAGGGGAAGTTACAGAGACTTGTACTCTTTTCCCTTAGCCACTGGTTTTTTCCACTGGGTTTTCCTTGGCAAAGGTTTAAACGAGGCAAGTACTCTTAAACTTGGGATCCAGAAGTATCCATAGACCCATGATCAGATAAGCTCTGTGAACCCTGAAGTGTTCATCACGGCTTACAACAATGGATGGATAATGGGAAGTGTTATAAACGGGCTTTGGGTGGCCCAACCCGTTAGTGGGTATCCACCCATTATGTATCCCTATTGCTATAAATACAGGGCTATGTATTCCATAGCCACCAAGTTTACAACAATAAATCGGCCATTATTTTATCTAGTCATATTGTATGATGGTTCTTTGGGTGGGGGAAGGGGGGATACTAATTGAGAGTGACGGCGCCTGTGCCCTCTCCTCTCTTTAGTTTGTCCCCCTTTCTCTAACCCAAACCATGTGTATATTGTGATATATTTTTAATAAAGAATTATACTAACCTTTCAAAAAAAATATCTTTCTATGTATGTTCATATACACATTAGTACACATATATACCCCATTTTTAAGAAGAAAATTTGTGTTGAAGTAATGGATTTTATTTAACTCAATATAAATGATTTGAAAGGTTGAATAAAAGTTCTTATATATATTTTTCCACTTAGTGTAATCATTTTGTGTTAAATTCAGTTTAGTTTCAAATTCAATTTTGTGGCACAATTAATTATATATTTCGAATATAGATTGATTGGATCATCAACTCACCAAAGTGGGTTTTCTTGTGAAGATTTTAATTTCGAAATATAACAAGCTGAATACATACTTTTGTATGAAAATTTTGGTTGCCTTAAATTTGATTTTGTATAAAAGTGGACTTGAATATCTCCACTTAAAGTATAAATTCATGTATTAAATTGCGACATAGATTCAAATTTTGCAAAGGTATATATATTTGAAATGACTTCGTGCAATCATCAGCTCGCCAAAGTGGACTCTGTTGTTTTGCATCATTTCATTTCATAAATATAAAAAGGAATTTTATGTGCCAATAATTTCGTAACAATGTTAAATCGGCCTAAAGGAATATTACCGTTCTTTACCATTTTATGCGCACCTGTGGCAATAGACAAGGTGATGATTAGTGAGTTCAATGCTTGCAAATTTAATTCGGACCAAATAAGATGTCAATGACTAGTCAATAGATTATCCAAAGATAAATATTGGACTAGTGGGAGATGTCTTAAAATGTGAGAATAGCATTAATTTCAATTTGGTGTTGTTTTGTTTAATACTCATATGAACATGTTAAAATTGTTTTCTTGTTCTCTTTTTAAGCTATTATTCCTGAAATTTTTTTTGCCAACCTCAAATCTATTCCAGTACTTAATGGTACTAACTTCAAGGCATGGAAGGAAAATCTTTTGATAATCCTCAGAGTCATTGATCTTGATCTTTCATTGAGAACTCATAGTCCCCCACCAATCACTGATGAGAGTACCTCTGTTGAACAGAGGGAGATGGAAGAGTGGATCAAATCGCATGTGCCTAATGCTTATAAATAATGCCATTCCAGATTATCTTAGGGGCTCCATTTCAGAGAAAATTGCCACAACTAAATGGTTCCTTATTGAGCTTGAAAAGAGGGTTGTCAAGAATGAAAAGAGTGAGATTAATACACTCTTGACAAACCTAACTTCAATGAAATATGAAGGTAAAGGAAACATCGGGGAACACATATTGAAGATGTCTAATATTGCTTCAAGGTTGAAAGCACTTGAGCTAGACCTCTCTGTGGTTCTACTAGTGCATTTTGTTTTGATATCTCTTCCATCATAGTTTAACCAGTTTAAGATGAGCTACAATCTGAAGGATGAGACTTGGTCTCTGGATGAGCTGATCTCATACTGTGTAAAGGAAGATGAAAGGCTTGAGCAAGAGATGACAGAAATCCCTCACCTGACCTCCACCTTCAACAAAAGGAAGAAGGATACTGAAGCTGCAGATACATCTTCTCAAAAGGAACAACAAAGGGAACTGAAAAGTTCAGAAGGTAATGGTTGTTTCTTCTGTGGAGCTGTAGGGCATGTAAAGAAGAACTGCACAAATTATCACGCTTGGCGTGCTAAAAGGGGTATGTTTCTTTGATTTGGTTTAATTCTAAGTTAATTTCTTTTCTTGCAAACTTTGGTACTTATAGACACGTGATGGAAAGATCCTAGTATAACCATCCACATCATTATGTCTATGCAGGATTGCCTAAGATGCCAAGAGCCAAATGATGGTGAAAGATATATCGATATGGGCAATACACTACTACAAAAAGAACATTTAATAGCACACTTTTAATAGCGCTTGCCAATTATAAGCGCTGTTAATTAGAGGCACATATAATAGACATCGCTTCTTTTTGCAAGCGCTATTAAAGGTCGGAGAATAGACAGCGCTTCTTTCTGCAAGCGCTGTTAAAGGTCGGATAATAGACAGCGCTTCTTTCTGCAAGCGCTGTTTATTAGAGGCACACATAATAGACAGCGCTTCTTTTTGCAAGCGTTGTTAAAGGTCAGATAATAGACAGCGCTTCTTTCTGCAAGCGCTGTTATAGGTCAGATAATAGACAGCGCTTCTTTCTGCAAGCGCTGTTATAGGTTTGACAATAGACAACGTTTTTCTTGTTGCAAGCGCTCTTATAGATCAAAGAGCTCAAAAAATTTCGCAAGTGCGGGCTTCCAAATGTTCCCCCTCCATCGTTTTCGTTCGCCATATCCCCAGCAGGCCCGGCCCTGACCCAGGGCAGACAGGGCAGCCGCTCAGGGCCCAAGGCCGGGGGGCCCAGGTTTGATATTTTTTCAGTAGGTTGATACATTATTTTAAAAAAAAAGAGTCAACTGAGGAACGACCGTCGTTTGATATTTCGAAGTGCATTTAATATATACTGTTTCACGCCCTGCAAATATTGATTCGGAAATGGGGAAGCTCCTGGTGACTGGGGGCGCAGGCTTCATTGGGTCCCACACTGTTCTCCAGCTCCTGAAGGAGGGGTTCCTTGTTTCACTCATTGACAACCTTGATAATTCTTGCGATGAGGCAGTGGAGAGAGTGAGAGATCTTGCAGGCCCCAATCTCTCCCAAAATCTTCAATTTTACTTGGTTGGTCATCTTAATCACTTGCTCCTCTCTTGATCAATCTCTCAATCTCTCTTAGTGGATTTTTAAAGTTTGTTTGCTATCTTTTGCAGGGAGATCTAAGGAACAAGGATGACCTGGAAATGGTCTTCTCTCAATCAAAGTAAGCTCCTTTGCCTTTTCCCCACATGGGTTTTCTCTATACTTGCATATCTTTAATTACTAGACGATTAAAATGTCATGTTTGATCATTATAAAAACAGGCAGTTGTTTACAAATGCTTGTTCAATGCATGCTTGTGTTTGATCAGAGTAGGCTTTGTTCTTCTTTTTTTGGGGCACAGATATGATGCTGTGATTCATTTTGCTGGTCCAAAAGCTGTTGGTGAGAGCGTTGCAAAGCCTCTTCTTTATTACAATAACAATTTGATCGGAACGATAAATTTGTACGAGTTTATGGCAAAGCATGGCTGCAAAAAGGTCTCTTCCTATCTATTTGTGCTTCTTTTAACTTGCATTTCATGTTATGCTTCTGCAATAGAATCCTACAAGCTATAATCTCCTACAAATATTTAGGTCAAACTGATGATGTTCGATATCATTTTATTCCTTGATTTAGATAATCATGATTGCATAAGCCCTTATTGTGACATCACTTAGACCAAAGGAACAGCCTCAAGAAAATTGTCTTTTAAATTTTGATCATCTTCTTAGGTTAGGAACATGGTTCTCCCTCCTCTAATAAATTTTCTTTCTTTTTGTATACTATTTTTAAAGGGCCCAAATTTCTTATTCGCCCCGAACCCCGTTATCTTCAGGACCGGCCCTGATCCTCAGACCCTAGCTTCTCCGCTTCTTCTGTCTTAGAAGTCAGACCCTACATTTTCTCTCTCTCTCTCTCCGCAATTCGAAAAAGCTAATCCCTCAACGTTCGATTCAAGGCCAATTAGGGTTTTGGATGCTCTCCTGATGCTCGCCGCCATCGGTGTCGGAGATGGCGCTCGTACCGGTGGACTCGACCTACGGCGCCGCCTTGATCGACCTGGAGGACATTGGGAGCTCCGTCGAGTCTCTTGAGCAAGTACATCAAGGAAAATGGCCGATCATTGGGCGATCTTGCCCTCCGGATGCCTCCCATGCCCATCGACGCTCCAATCGGTACAGTTTTGTTTTTTTTCCTGTTGTGTTTTACTGGGGATTTTGTCGATCATGAAAATCTGCGGAGCTTGAAAATCTGGGGATTTGTCGTGATATCCTGTTACTTTGGATGACAAGTACTCCGTCGCTCAAAGGAGATCTGACGGCTTAACTTGTTATAATGGGATAGAACAAGTTAACTTCGCCGGTTGGGCCGCCGGATCGCTGGGTGTCGCCGTCGCTGGCCTCGCCACTTGCTACTGCATGCTCCTCCTTGTTAGTGACTTAAGTTCCCCACCTCTTTTATTTAATTTGATAATGATTCCTTGATAGCTGTTGTCTGATTGACGTTTGGCTTGTTATCTTGATTATATTTTTTGTGGGTTGAGCAATACGTCGAATGGTTGGTAGGCGTTGAATCAAATTCTTGTTTGCCCTTGAAAAAGCGTAAACAATTGCTAGCTTATAAGAACGAAATTGAATTATTGAGAAGCAGAATCTTGAAACATAGAAGATCTTGACATTGAAGCTCATTGTAACTGTGTCAATACTTTGGAGTTCACTTGATGGAGGAATTTGCTAATACTAGAATATTGATGCGATCAATCTGTAAATGGTAAAAATGAGTGATGATTAATGATGCAGATCCATCTTGCATGTTGAAGCTGCACATTATTATTATTATTACTACTACTACTATATCGTGTTCGATTTGTATTATAACGTTACATTCTTTATAGACCTTATAGAAGATTCTAGACAGAACTTCTTGACCAGTAGTAGTCTTTAAGCTTCCAGGCACCCATATGCGAGAAGTTTTTCTTTTCTTCATACAGCCTGACATGTTTTCCATATATATCTACACATTCTAACTTCTCCTTGTAAACATGGATGGAGCTAGCAACGACATTGAGAGTCTCATAATGACTTCAGTGACCATCAAATCACCTCTCCACATATTTCATCCGGATCACAATGTTCTGCGCACTAGAGGAGGGAGATTAAAAAAATGCTGGCTACCCCTGAAGCTATGGTGCTAAAACTGTTGGTATGGTTGATGTGGCGAAGAGTTCCAATTTTGTGTAAAGTGCGTTTCTAGTTATTTTCTATAATGTATCCTCTATTTGTTCGGTTTGTGGGTTTGTTCAAAGGTGTAATTGGGGAACCCACCATACACACTGATCTTAATTGTAGATTATGCTAATTTGTCCAATTCATTTGAGGCGACTCGCGCTTAGCCTTCTTGCCCAGCATTCACCCGCATAGATTACTTGAATTTCCAGCATCATCTGATTTTGTTAATTGGCGTCTGACGCAACATTTGTTTGAGGCTAAATATTGAATTTCCGATCATGCTGATGGGATCACTGCAGTCCAAATACCATAGAAAAGCGAGCACTTAGCCATGCAGTCCCTTGTCTCTTTCAAATAAATATGCTGCAAGTATCATTTTTGAAGATTGAAATCTCTTTCACGATGGTCTAACAAGGATTACAATGCAGGGACACAAGGACTAAGTGCAAGTACTAGAAAATCAAAATACAAGACACCACAAGAGACTTGGATGGGTGCTAGCCTGGTTGCGCAGAGAAGGGGAAGGCAAAGGAATAAGATTAGCCCCATCTAGATTTGGATATCCATACAAAATGATGGAACAAGGACACTGGAATACACGGACCGAGATGCATGGAAGGAAAATTTCTGGATGGAAGTGGTGGTGACATGCTAGAGCCCAAGATTATTCGGAAATTTCCATAAAACAGGCCGGTTAATGAAAATGCTGATCAAAGAAAGCCAAGGCTCTCGAAAGAATTTCTGGAAGTTGTAAGCTTTGTCTCCTCTCCCTGTTATATAACATGTAGTGTTTGATCCAAGGTTTTAGGTATCGGTTTCGGAGAGGGTATCGCTCTCTCGAAAATTTAAGTTTCGGTATCGGTATCGTCCGTTTCGGCGGTATCGGACGTGGGTTTCGGTTGGTCAGTATCGGTAGTTTTAAATACATAAAATCTATCAGATATGTAAAAAACTAAAGTAGCTAGACTTTTGCCTTGCACACCCACCGTTTTACTTTGCGCACGTATCACTTATTTGCAAGTTTGCCTTGGAGTTGCTTTGCGTACCTATCATTTTGCTTTGTGCACATATCACTTATTTACAAAGTTGCCATAAAATATCTTCCTATACACATTTAACTTATTTACAAATTTACCATTCACAATATCCCCCCTCTCTCACGCATTATCCCCCCCCCTCTCTCTCTCGGTCCCCCCACTCTCTCGCGGTCCCCCCCTCCTCCCTCTCTCGCGGTCCCCCCTCTCTCTCGTTCTCTCCCGGAAGCGGCAGCAACGGCATCAGGCGGCAGGCGGCAGGCGGCGGCGAGGCGAGGCGAGGCGAGGCGAGGCGGCGGCGGCGGCGGCGACGACGACCGGTAAGTTTGATTTTTTTTTCAGTTTCTTCTTCTTCCTCCTCTTTTTTTTTGATTTTGGCCAGTTTCTTACCCATTTGCTGGCCGAAACCCTAGGGTTTCGGCCAGTTTCGTCCGATACTGGGCGAAACCGGCCGAAACCCTAGGGTTTCGGCCGATACCGATTTTTTGATGCCGTTTCGGACCGGTACTGGGCGGTACCGGTCCGATACGCCCGATACCAAGAGGTATCGGGCGATACCTCAAACCTTGGTTTGATCTATTGCATTATTAGTATACTGCTCTGCTACTCTATTGCAAACATATCAAATGCTGTAGGTATTCATTGATGGTTTGTGAATTCCATGAGTAGTTTGGTAACATTTATGAAATTTCTTGCTTTGAAGTGGAAGACAAGTAGTTGTAAAAGTACTTAAATTCATGATCATGATCCAATATACGTTATATCCTGTAAAGTTTAAAGCCACGACAAATTTCGTCTATTCTGATGTAGCGCATCAAGCATGCCTTATATTGCCTACAAATCCATCGGTCTATTTCAGATCGTTAATTATATTTCTATAACTTCTAGGCTTGTTCATCCCTAACTGAAAAAAAAGAATCAAAGCGTTCATTAGCCAGTCCTTCAGCTACTTCTATTTTAACAAAATTGTTTGTCAGGTATATAGATGCCCATACTTTATCTATTTACAGAATAAGGAAGATTTCAAAAAGTTGATATCTGTTGGTAAGTTGTAATGTGTGTTGATGTGCAAGCGCAGAAGTAGAGAAAGAAAATTTGCATCTTGACTTCAGTTGTAATGTATGATGTATGATCCGATCTTATTGTTATTTGATAAAACCCAAAAATTTAGAATCTCAACCTTTTTTCCATGTACCAGGTTTTTTTAAATGAAACGTATACTTCCTCACATATGCAATACAAGAAATTATTCAAAGGAGACTTCATTTTTATAACTTAAAGTATTTACATTTTATTGGTTCAAATGTTGGAGAACACACACATGAAATGGATTTTTGTACACATCACAGGTACAGGTAAAAAATACTTGGTATGTATGCTGCTTTTCTGTTAAGAAGATACTGAAATTCCTTTATCTGTATATCTGTATAATTTGTAACTCTAACGTTATGCATCCATATGCTAGTGAACACTTGATTTCTGTATTCTGTATCGAAAAAACAGCATACTGGGTTATACACTGATACACAAATGTACACGTGTTATCCTCATTGAAGGTATATATATGTCGTTGGTTATGCATAATGCAGATGTTTGGTATAATGAATTTCTTCTAGTCTCTAACCATTCACTCATTTGATAGCATTATCACAACGGTTCTATTCCCTATGAATGATTAGTTACAAGAGGTTTTAGAGCAGTCTCGTGTGAGCTACTGATGAAACTATCCTTCAATGAAAGTGCAAATGCATTAATATTGCGAGAGCTGGTGCTTTCACCTGGTATGTTACACTCATCAATTTAACAATAAATATTTGCCAAATTTCTTTACAGCATCATTTTGTACTCTCGGTTGCTTTTCGGAGTTCTGATTAAGGTTGATTGGTTGAAGTTAAGATTAAACTTCAAACTCGAAACTGGTAAGTTCTATTTGATGCAATTATTGGTTGGTATTCTTTTTACCCCTTCCCCATGCATTTAACTACATCTTGTGGATTCCTTTAGCAAAGATTTATTCAGAAAATTGAAGGTTTCCTTATAGGCATTCTGAACACAAAATTCTCATTCGTTGGCTCGTTTCATGATACGTAAAAAGAATTGAAGGATCTTGGTGTCCTCACTGTTTCTCCATGCACGGAACAAGTAGGGTGGACAATTATAAAGAAGGTTGGTCTGTTTCCAGCCCATATCAGCTGTTTGTGATTGTGCTATAGGCATTAGCACACTGGTTTGTCAAGTGAGAAAACGAGCTGAACCAATGGCACGTATTTTGCCTTTGGCCTTGCAGGTGCAGACGGTGTCAAGCAGGCAGGTGCAGCTGCTAAGAGAAGCAGTTCATGATGTAAGTACCACAAGAAATCACTTGGACCATATGCTATCTGTTCGTCCATCTACTGTGTGCAAAGTCTTATTGTTGTAGAACCATTAAATTTCATATGCATCAGACGATTAAAAGTATTAACTTGTGACATCCCATTTCTCCTTTTAAAAAACATGTGATAGTTAGAGTTTTGGGGTTTTAGAATACGAAATGTGAATTTTTTTTTACCATCATAGGAGATACGAGATGATTTTCTTATGTGATACTATATTTTTCTGTCATCACGTGATGGTCCATCAAAGGCATATTTTCCATTGAGGACTGAATGTCATTCTAATATATGGATCATGCTGCTTCAAAAATATGACGATTTAAAGTTTTGTCCTTATCATATAACCATTACAATGTTTTTACAACTGAAAGATGTGATTTTTATTTCAGGACACCAAGATCCTTCATTATGGTAGAGCAGATGGCGTAGAGGAAGAATTTGCAACACCACTGTACCAAGCATCAACGGAGGCAGAGTCAGACCTGCATGAAGAGTTGTAGCCTTTGCCTAAAACCATTAGCAAACAATCAGCCGACAATAGGCTGACTGATGAAGTACATGATAACTTATCCAGTGAAACCAGAAGATAGCCATGGCAACAACAATATGACTTCAGATGCAGGTGATCATGAGGCTGAAGTTGCTGGGCAAGAGGTGAGCAAAACTCCAAATATATTTCAAAATTTCTATTAATTTACATCTTACCTCGGTTGTCCTATCATTTTTAAAATAGTGTTTTTATTGTATAATTTACATAATAACATATTGGATCTTTTGTGATAGCTATTTTGTACAGAACATAACCAAAAGCTTGTAGGTACAAATTTCTCCAAGTCGGCAAGAGTGCGCCTCAAGTGCAAACTGTGGATTATTCAGGGCCGCCTCTCAGTTACTGCATCAGCAAGTTCAGGCCTGCGAGCGGCGTGGAAGCTCCAGTTGTGCCTGAACCTGCTGTGGAGGCTTTGGTTCCGGATGAAGCTTCAGGCCCCTCGGCCGTGGAGGCCGCTGCCCTGTCTGATGCGTCGTCTGAAATCAATACCGAAGCAGTTCCAGAAGCCCAGGTTGAGTTGAAGGAACCAGATGCTGTTAGTTCCAGCGTTATGTTTCGTGAGACAAAAAACACAGGAAATTTTGTATACCTTTTAAGACTGTAATTGGGATTCAACAGGGAATACGTGTGGTCTGATGTGCAGTGTTATCTATACAACAGACCTCAAGTGCGATAATGTTTCTTATTTGTATTACGGATCATCTTCCAATATATGCACATCGTCTAATTTATGTGATCGTTGAATAAAAAATTTGATTGTTTCGTGTAATTTAATATTATTGGTGGTTTATTTAGGCATTTTGAACATTAAATGGATCTATTTAAATATAAAACGTATGGAGAAACAATAAAATGAATTGAAACAATCTGGGATTTAACAGCGCTTGTTTAGTACAAGCGCTGTCTATGGTGGACCTTTAACAGCGCTTGTACTAAAAAAGCGCTGTCTAAAGTCCCAATACACAGCGCTTGTTTAGTACAAGCGCTGTGAAAGGCCTCCCTTTAACAGCGCTTGCACTAGCAAGCGCTGTTAAAGGGGGGCCTTTCACAACACTTGCTAGTGAAAGGCCCACCTTTAACAGCGCTTGCACTAGCAAGCGCTGTGAAAGGCCCCCCTTTAACAGCGCTTGCTAGTGCAAGCTCTGTGAAAGGTCCACATTTAACAGCGCTTGCACTAGCAAGCGCTGTTAAAGGCGGCCTTTAACGGCGCTTGCTAGTGCAAGCGCTGTTAAATGTGGACCTTTCACAGCGCTTGCACTAGCAAGCGCTGTTAAAGGGGGGCCTTTCACAGCGCTTGCTAGTGCAAGCGCTGTGAAAGGCCCTCCTTTAACAGCGCTTGCACTAACAAGCGCTGTCTATTGGGACCTTTAACAGCGCTTGTAAAGCGCTGTTAAAACCAGCCCCCCTTTAGCAGCGACGAGATAGACAGCGCGCAGAAGCGCTATTAAAGACCTTATTTAAGCGCTGTTAAAGGTCCCTTTTGTAGTAGTGATAGAAAGATGGTTTAAGTAGAAGCAAATTAAATTTAGATTATTTCTTTTAAAGGCTAGATTGTATTTGAATTTTATGACACTATTATGTACCGTTTTCAACGGAATTTGGATTTCTATTTCTATTTTGAACAAATTCGGTTATCATTGTTTAATTATGAATGTAAAATTTGGTTGTCTCATGATTCAAAATTAGTTTGTTCTGGTTCTTTAAAAGATCATTATAATGTTCATTTATTTGGAAATGTTGCTTCATTTATAGAATTCCTGCATTAATGTACATGTGTTATAAAGAAAGAATTAACAGTTTAGAATTCAGTTATATTTTGATTGCAGCTTATATCCTTAATAAAGTTTCAACAAATGAACTTAAAATCACTTGCATGTTTGGAGATGTCTAGCCAAAATAAGGCCTTATAAGCCTAATACAGAAATTGGACATAGTGCTAATGATTTTCTAGTTTTGTTGTTGAATAGTTTAAAGGTTGATATTATTTCGTATGTTTTACATAATCCCACTCTTAAGTTAGTTTATGAATTAGGAAATGTACACCTATTTGAGGATACTGAGTTTGAGGAGGAAATTTGGTTAGTGACATTATTCTTGAAGAGAATTATATTCCCACAGGTGTTGTTGGCATTGTTCAGGATAGTGTTCATGACATTGTTCAAGACACAATAAATTCAAGATAATGTTGCAATTCCTCCAATTCGAAAAATTGTTCATAAGGATAAACTCTTGCACCTCAAGTAACTAATTGCCATTCAAGAAATCCATTAAAGAGATGAAAATACATTGTTGAAAAATTACATTGTAATTCTCAAGAACATATGGTTGACATTAGGATGATGGAAGTTCGACTTACATCATGTCATAAATGTTCTACATCGATCTCTAAATGGATTAATGCATTAATTAAGAAAGTCTTTGAATGACACTTAAAATCTTTTCTCATTATCATAAGGTTTGAACCCTATTGATTGTAAATAGTTTTTTATAATCAAAAGGAACTCAAAAGGGTATTAAGAAAAGATTTAAAGTATATCACTCAAAGACTTTATACGGAAAAGAATGCATTAATTGTAAAGAGACTTTTATTCAGTTTTCATGAAAGACTCTATAAGGTTTTTAATGGCATTAGTAGAGCATTTCAATATCGTTAATGATATATTAAATTTCATTAGGTGATCACCTCGTTCGGTTTTGAGATGATATTTAATGATGTTATATATCTTAAGTTCTGTGGGAGCATGTAATTTTTATAATATCTATGTGGTAATGAATGTTAAATTCTGTGGGAGACAAGTTTAGTCTCTATAATTGCCCTGAGAATAATCTTCAGAAGATTCCCTATATCTCACCAATAGGAAGTCTAAAGTATGTTCAGTTTTATATGCATTTGGTTATTTCATATATTACAGGTGTGTTGGGCAAATTGTTAAGTTCAGGAGTTGACCATTTGACAGCAGCCAAATGTGTTTTACGGTATTTATGGAGAACAAATGGGTAACATGTTCAAGGATCAGTAGTCAAAAAGGTTTGAGATCATTTTGGTACACTGACTCTGATCATTTATTGGATGCAAAGAATGTATGAAAATCTATATTAGACGACATCTACTAGAAGAGATTTAAATGGTCCCCTTTATATAGTCTCTTTTGATATAGCTTTAGATTTCATATCATATTATGTGACATCCAAATCATGAAATATATCTGCATATTTTGTCACTATGCTCAAATTAGGGATGGTGTTGAAACACCACACAGTTTATTTAGGGACAATGAAGTCTGCAGTTTTATATTCCAACAACAACAGGAACTCGACAAAGTTTAGATATTCAGAGATCAAGTTCCTAGATTGTTGATTAATAATAGGAGTGTATAAGTGTCTAATGAGCACATCGGAATAAACCATGTAATTACAGATCTGTTATAGTCAGGAAATGTCATCCAAAAGTTTTGTGAGCTAGCTACTCATATGGATGTCATTTCATTAAGAACATTCAGTTTTGTGGGAGTTTGTTCTTTTGGGTGCTCATATGATAGACAAAATTAAGTCTCCAGCTTAAGCTTGAGGCTATTTTCTGATCGAAAATAAATTTTTTGGCTCAGTTCGGCTTCACTCTGATTTTGGTTTGTTTATGATCTCACTAAGGTTAAGGAGGATCAGTTGGAAATAAACATGTTAGATCACATTACATGTAATTTCCATGCTGCACATCCACTTCATAATCCATGTCATTCTTTTGTATTAGCACAGTGACCACTGATGGGTCGAGTTGCAATTGCTGCGACGAAGATCTCCTTGATCACTTGCTAATCTAATTGATGGAACAGATTGTTTTTGACTCATTAAAGAAATGACTGTAAGTTAAGATCTTATTCGGTTGTATGCACAACGAAATATAATTATAAAGTTTAGCATATAGCCCAAGTGAAGATTGTTGAAACTTATCCAACTAAGTTGGATTTTAATCTAACATTGGGCTTATATGCGATAAATAATTATATGGTGCTACACTGTAATATTAACGCCCAATGTATAAGTGATCTCATTTATTAAGTTAAGTGGGCTTAAATGAGTCAGGTAGGTTGTGGGCCTTTATGCGTGGCGACTATTGGGCTTCAATTCGTTGATGGGCCGAATTGGAAACCCTAGGGCTAAGGAGGCTAGCCCTTATATATATGCGGTCATGATCCCCGGAGCACACGAACAAGTTAGCTGTCTTTTCTACGCCCCGTCGCTAGGAGAGAAACCGGGAGAAAGCCAAAGGATTTCTCCAACGGTTGATTCGTGATGTTCTAGAAGATCATCTGCCACGTTATCGTCAGGATCTCTTTCAGACTATTAGCAATGGATTCAGGTACGCTTCCGCTAAACCGAGTTTGTAAAGTTTTAAGATTCAGCATGCGTAATCTAGATCTGTATTATTTGGCTTAAATACATTAATCTAGATCTTTAGTTTCTACACATCGATCTACTCATTGTAAAAAGTTATATTCTTCCTAAACCATTGAATTTGTAACGGGTAAATGGATGGTCAAATAACGTTGAATTCACTTGATTATTGGTGTGTTGTCCATCCATGATGTGTAAAACATACAACAAAAAAATTCCATAAAATAGGGGTGTTGATTTCCATTTTAATATATCTATTATACAATTGAGGGATGTTGGTGTGACTTTGTCCTATAAGGCATGCAAAAATGGGTGCCACGTGGGATGCCACATCAACCACGAAAGAAAAAACTCCTCAAGGCCCATTATTTACATGTTTGTCATTGCCATTTCATAAACCCAAAAAAACATTTCTCTTCGCCATATTTACGGGTTTGCCATTGTTCTTTTTTCACTTTGCCCCTCACATTTTTTACACTTTAACACCTGATTTTTCCATTTTTACCAGTAGACGACACACACAGACACACTTCTCTCTCATTTCCATCTGTGCACGGTCCAGCATCTTGTGTGCGAGTTTTTTCTTTGATCCACCTGCACTATGTGCTTGGGTGTGGGTGGGTGTGGGTAGGTAATTCTTCATGTGAGAACATTTCACACGGTGCGAAATGGTTTTTAATTTTTAAATTGAAATTTTTTGGCAAATTTTTTTTACTTTCATTTTATGTTGTTATATACCCCTCAAAAAATGGTGGTTGAAAAATAATGTCATTTTGCGTACGAACAAATTCTCACGTTCTTAAACCATTAAATTTGTAACGGGTGGATCGGTGCTCAAATACCTCTAAGGTTCACCCATTATTTTCCCTAGTGTAATAATTGTATGGATTAAACGTCAAAAAAAATTTGTGAATTTTTTTTTAAAAAAATTTTTTTCGCACGATGCGAACACACAGCTACTTTTTTGAAACATTAGTGGGTGTATATTTCAAAAAAGAGAGTACAAATTACTAGGGAACATCAGAATGATTAGCCATGAAAAGACATGGGAGAGGCCAGGAAGCAGTCACCAAGCGCGTGTATCCAGGCAGACACGACCCAACCCCAAAGAAACATCATGGCATGACACAGGCTTCGCCCAAAGAAAATATGCCACGGCACAGGCGCTGTACAAATAAACCAAAAGAAAACATACGACACACCAGCCCAACAAGACCCTACGACGATGGAGCCAAATGAATACGACAGCCTAAAAAGCCATCACAAGCCAAACCAAAAAGCTCCTCAACAGAAGATCAGAGCAAGCCCCCACCTAGATGATCAACAAACACACATCATCCAACCCTGGAGAACACCAACAGAACCCCAAGCAGGGACACCGTAGTCACAGCTTCAAATTGGCAATGCCCGCAAAAGCACCCCCGATGTTGGAGGCACCCTTGGAACGCATGGACATACACGGAGGAGGCACGAGAGGAATCACCTTCTTCAGCTTAGACTTTCTACCCGACTTGGCAACATCTCGGCCCAAGCCGGGTTTATCAACAACTATATGGAACAGATGGCGGTCCAAATAGGAAGATGGGCCTGACCCAGAAAACACCGAAGAGCCTGGGCAGAACGATATACCACGACCACCACCACAGTCGATACGGCAAGAAGAAGAAGTCTGTCCACATCAACCAGCAACATGAGATGATCAAGAAGCGGCCAAGAATCCAAACCCAAATCAGCCATATCCCCATTGGATTTGGACTCCAGCCCATTAGACTCTTCCCCACAATCTTTGTTCTCAATATTCCCAACAGAATAGACCTCGACCATCAAAGGGTCCATAACAGTGGGCAATAATCCATAGCCTGCAGGTGCCGACTTACTCACTATAATCACCAAAACAGCGCCGGGGATGATAAGAGGTTTCGACGACAACACCTCTTCCGCCACCACATCTTCGACACCAACAGCTGGACCCACAACCGGATGAACGGTAGCCGCATGGCCTCCCTCAACAAGAGCAGCAATAACACCATCATTGACAACATCAACCAAAGGATCGATAGTCCGAGTAAGATTCAAACCCCAAGAACAATCCAAACTAAGGGGCTACTTCTCCCTCAACAACCCACGGGGCATTGCTCCGCAATATGGCCAAAGCACAAATAGCTAACACAGCGGCACAACTGACGTCCCCACGGTTTTATGTGATACGTGCAAGGTGCAATAGGATTGGGGGCGCGAGATTTAAATATTTATAATCGCAAGCGCACGGTGTTGTAGTGTGGCTTGGGGGTCGAACCCAGGGAGGCGTGGTTGTGCTTGTGTCAGAAATGACCAAATTCACCCCATGGGTGAGCTAGCCCGAATTGGTAGATCGGTTGTCATGGAAATAGAATGCGAGGGATAAACAATATAAAGGGAAACCCGGGACTTCGGTTTCCACCCTATCGTATGATTCTCGCTAATACGACCGGCAGATAGGATAACGATCAGAATTAGGATCTAATGGTGAGACGTTGAGTCTAAGAGTGATACCAGCGTCCCATGGGCCCGATATTCCAGTTGGTGCCCATGATGATACGCAGGACTACCCGGGTTCGGTCCGTGGGCATTCCCATGTCCAATAACATTGACCGACTCCGGGAGCACTAATCTCGCAACGATAACTCCCAACATCTCGTCCTGCCGTTCCCACGCTCTAGGATTCGACGTCTACGCTATGGGCACGAGCTATGGCTAGGGAGTCAACCGCCAAATTTATTCCCCCTTGGCCCAATGGTCAAAGGCAGTCTTTTTCCCGCCGATGACAATGAAACACCCCACGTAACCAATAGATTCCTAATCCATATCGATTTCCTAGTCCTATGGATGCATCAGGGAGAACCCACGAAGGGGTTTCCACAGATATCCCAGATTTGGAAACTGCTCACACATTTTAGGTAAAAAGCAATCTAAATGAAAATCAACCGTTAAAAACATAATCCGGCGATTGAAAAGTAGTAAAAGCAATGCAAATAACACTATATTAAAGTTTGGTAAAGATCAGACGACTTACAAATATCAAATAAATTTCAGCCATCACAAAATGGAGAGAAAACAGAAAAAATACAACAGCTCTCGTTTCTGAAAACCTAGGGCTTATATTTATAGAAAACGACGTCACCCGATCGGGTGAAGAATCACCCGATCGGGTGACCTGCTACGATATTTGGCAGCGGTCTTCAGAAACTTCACCCGGTCAGACGACACGATCGGTTGGAGGAAGAAGCTCGTCGTTTGGATCTTGGTGTCGTCGGGTGAACCGATCGGTTGATAAATCAACCGATCGGTTGATAAATCAACCGATCGGTTGGAAACGTCGCCCAAAAGACAGTAAGTTGCGACGTTTTGGCACGATCAGCTGGTGATCGGGTGAGCTCTACAGGTCGTGTCTTCGGGGAATCGGCTACAGATGAACCGATCGGGTGAAGGTCACCCGATCGGTTGGAATTCAGCTTCAATTTCTAGAGAGATCTGTTGGGCTGAACCGGTTTCTGACCTGGTCGGTTGACGCTATCATTGCTTCATCGGCTGTCCGGGTCGTGCACGCGTGCATCACCTGATCGGTTGGCTCTATCCAACCGATCGGGTAGGGGCTGAAAGATAGCGATCTTGGTCGTTTGACCCCCTGGATCACAGGTGACTCCTCCCGTTGCTCTGGGGACATGTGATATCGTCTTTATGTGTCCCCTACGCTGGCAAACTCCTGCAAACATGTAAAAACACGGAGAAGTGAAAGAAAACAAGAAAATACGAGAAAACGGATACGAGACGGCGGAAAATAACGGAAAAACACAAAAGAAGACGTGCGTGAATATTTGAAATATAAACGCACGTCAAAATCCCCCAAGCTGAACCCTTCCTCGTCATCGAGGAAGACGAGTGAGAGTCGAAGCTCGGAGGGAGAAAATAGAGATGACGAGAGGAAAAAGAGAACTCTAAATCCTAAATCGCCCGTCAGGGCCAACAAAATCACAAACGACACACCAAGCAAGCAAACGCCAAATCACAACACTAAACCAAATGAAACGAGTCCAGACAAGTGTCGTGGGCCCACGCGGTGAAGCACGAATGAGTGTGGTCGTGTGCTAGCATACGGTGTCACTATCTACATTATGCCATAAGCTCCATATACACAAATCCAAGAAAAGACCCAAATATCGACTCGATTTGAAATAAGCGGTGAATATATAGCTCAAGCATACATGAGAGGAAAGAGAGAATCGAAACGTATCATGTGTCAGGGACTTTACAGCTAGGGACTTGGACATCACCACACTATCGCCTAGATAATAGCTAGAAATTCCCTATTCCAAGTGTTTTCGAAAGCGATGGGGGTTGAGATGATATGAAGTAGAACACTCGGTACAAATTCTCGCCTTCCCTTTATTCTCGGTAGGTAGGAAAATCTATACACACAATTTTTTTGGGTTTTGGATATATGTATTTTTTTGGTTTTTTGGCTATACATATATATATATTTTCTTTCTGTTCTCTTTTCTCCTTTTTTGAGTTTTTCTTTTCTCTTTTTTTTTTGGATTTTTGGATTTTGGGGTATATACACGTGTGTACTCTCCCAAACGGGAGAACGGTACACGACGAGGGGATTTGCACCAAGTAAAATAAAAAAGAAATCGGGTTCTAAACACTTGGGCAAAGGAGATTTTTCGCTAATCAGAGCGTATGCCAAAATGGGTTATCCTAGTCCTAACTGTGGAATCCCGACACATGCGAAATGAAGCATACGATATATATATATTCATGCATACAGAAGCAGATAAGAGAGGCAAATACCGCATATTCAAATCGAAGCATGATAATCTAGGGGTCATTCCTGGACAGGTATATAAAATACAATCACAAAGTAGAAGCACACCAAACAGCTAGGCAGGACACACGACTCTCAAAAAGCTAAGTGGATCCACGATGCATGAAATGCAAGAGGACTCGGCTTCCTAGGGTTAGTGAATGCGATAATCGAAGCCATGCTAGGTGTGTGTGTGTGATTTTTGTGGCAATTCATCATCGGGGTCATCTCTAGGAGACCGGCATGGACGGAAACGATATGGGCCCTAAAAGAAATCCCGTCATCCCCGCGGACAAAAGAAAAGGTCATGGCCCACAAAATGAAAAGATCAGGGATGGTCACGGTACCTGACTCATCCCTGGGGAAAAACATGCAAGAAATGATTCGGTGGGCCAGACGGAAGATGGGGTGAATGATGGAGGAGGCCTTGGACTTACCTCGGGGATAGTGAGCGTGTAGGGTGAGGCGGAACTAAAACTGATCGACGTCAAATTCGGGGGGATACCCGTAGTGACGGATAGCGTCTCCCTAAGGATGGGGAAACCAAAGATGTTATTAATGGCGTTCAGGTCAGTGCGAATGGTTCTGTTACAGATGCGAAAGATGACGATCGACCCCGACTCACAGACAAGGGTAGATAAGAATTCCAGTGTGAGGGAGGGGTAGGATACCGCGGTGGCATTTAGGAAAGCAAACCAACCTAAATTTGCGAAGAGAGTCTCGACCTCGGTGAAGACACCGAGATCTATAAGCGCTTGAGTGTGGGCAAATTTGGTCGATAGATGCCTCCGTGCATCAAGCCTATGATAAAAATCTTTGTGCTCTTTATTCCTAAAGCGGTAGCCACACGGGCCCATTAGTGGGTCCTCAGCTGGGATGATAGGTTGGGGTTGGGGTTGGGGTTGTGCAGGCTGTGCAGGAGGAGGGCGTGAGTGTGGTGGACATGTAGTCTTGCGTCTCTTGCGAGACGACCCCTCCTCTCGCATAATACCCTTACCCCTATCCTGATCCTGGGCCATATGGGTGTGTGTGTGCGTGAGTGAATGCGAAAATGTGATGAATGCACACACACACAAGCAATCGAGCAAATTAAAATTCTAGGGCAAAATATAAAATTAAGCTAAGGAGCGAAGTTACCCAATCGAGATGAAGATCCTTGCTCGTAGATGTCCCAACGCGGCGCAACGGGATGAAGTGTGAAGCCGCGGCGCTTCTTTTCAGCAAATTTCGAAAATTGGGGGGGGGGGGGGGGGGGTTGCGAAAATTATGGTTTTGTGCGGTTAAAATGAAGATGGAGGGAGAGAAATCGATGGAGGGAAGGAGATGAAGAGTGGGGGGAAGGATCTAAGGGGGTTTGTGGTCAGTTGAGGGGAGATCGAGTCCTGTTGGAGCTTGGAGAAGGCAAAATGGCAACGGGGATTCGAAGTCGGGTGAAGGAGAAATGAACGGGTGAGGGCGTGTATTTATAGGGTTTAAGTCGAATCGATCGGGTGAAATCTCACCCGATCGGTTGACAATTAGGTCGAAAATTTTCGCTGAAAAGATGCTACAGGCAAACCGATCAGTTGATAACTCAACCGATCGGTTGGCCGCTTCACTGATTTTCCCGAGAATTGAGTGCTACTCACCCGGTCGGTCACCCGACCACGCTTCGTATCACCCGATCGGTTGATCAACTCCCAAAATTTTTCGAGACTTCGGCCCAGCTCACACGTTCTATCACCTGGTCTCACATTGCTTCACCCGACCGGTTCGTTGGAGAACAGATACGGCCATTGTCTAATACGTCTCACCCGATTGGTTGACTGGTCACCCGATCGAGTGAGGGCTTGTTTCCTGCAAAAATTCACAAATGGCCTAAGTCTCTCGACAGAAGTTTCCGCGACTGGATTTATTTATTAAAACAGTAAAAATGAAGCTAAAAATAATCCTAAAGACGAAGATAAAAGTTTAGAGCATGGGTTGCCTCCCATGAAGCGCTTTTGTTTAACGTCGTTTGCTCGACGCCCGTAGATGATATTCAAGGCGGACGGGGGTGATGCCCTAAGATCGGCATTGCTTTAGATTCAGAGTTGGTGGCTTTTGGTGTCGTCGGCATCGATAAGAAGACTTGCTCAACGACCCTCCCTTCGTTGACGGGATCCAGGGGCTTCTCCCTTATATTGGCGTCTACTGCCACTCGTTTCAAGATCCGGATCTCCTCACCGATGAGCCCCATGGGCTCTTTCCCTTTCCTCCTCGTCGGAGGGGCTTTTTGAAATCTGGGAGGGACCGTATGTGCCGCATCTGCTATCCCAGCAACATCATCTTTTTTCAGGCCGTCATGTTCTTCTAAGTCCCCCAAGCTGTCGGGGGGGGGGGGGGATTCCTTGAAAGTATTTCCCAGGTGACTGCTTCCACAATTCTCTCTTCTTCTATGTCCAGCATATTGCATCTTGGATCATCCGGGGGATTGGGGTGCTTCATTGACAACCCCAAGTCAAACTCGACTTTTTCGTTGCCGACGTTAAGGGAAAGCTTCCCCTTCTTCACATCTATTAAAACACCGGCAGTGGCCATGAAAGGCCGTCCAAGGATGATGGGGGTGTGCGTATCTTCAGGCATGTCCATAACGACGAAGTCCACTGGAAAATGCACCCCACTTACGTTGACAGGAAGGTCATCTACAACCCCCACTGGATATTTGACCGATCGGTCTACAAGCTGTAGGGTCAATCCGGTGGGCTCCAGGTCGCCCATCCCTATCCTCCTATATAGTGACTCGGACATTAAACTGACGCTCGCTCCAAGATCCACGAGCGCGCGATGGATCTTTACCTCCCCGATCGCACAAGGGATAGAGAAGCTCTCCAGGTCTTTAAGCTTAGGCAGATTTGCTCTCTGAATGAGAGCGCTGCATTCTGTTGTTAGTATGACCTTCTCCTTTCTGGACCATCTTGTCACCAAATCCTTTAAAATTTTTGCGTAGGAGGGAATCGTCTCGATAGCTTCGAGGAAGGGGATTTGCAAGCTTAGATCCTTGACCATGGCAAAGAATTTGCCATACTTCTCCTCTATCTTGGCTTGGGCTAGCCGTTGTGGAAAAGGCACAACAGGCTTGAATACTTTGAGGCTCCCTTCCTCGTCCTTCTTCTTCTCCTCTTCAGGGACTCCCTCCGGAGTCGTAGTTTTTGGTGACGAAGCACCGTTGTCATTAGTTTTTTCAATTGGTCGCTCTACGACCAACGGTGCTTCCGGTTCCTTGGCGGGCACTCTCGTGGGGATTTGTGTTTCGCTTCTCAACACGATAGCAGACACATTCGCATGCTCGTGCGTGAGTGCCAAAGTCTGGTTTGCTCCCCTCGGGTTCACTTCCGGTTGTGGCGGCAATAGATTTTGCGACCTTTGAAGGTTCGCCACTTGTAACCCCAGCTGGGTTACTTGGTCAGTGAGAGCCCTTTGCCCCATTTCCAGCTTCAAATTTATCTTCTCCTGGTTGGTAATGTATTGAGTCAAGAGGGACTCAACCGGAGAGATGGCCCTCTGCTGGCCATACTGCTGCTGCTGCTGTTGCTGAATGGGCTGCTGGTTCCTTGGGGGATATTGCTGATACTGTTGTGGAGGCTGCTGCTGTTGAAACTGCTGCTGCTGTTGCCTAGGCGGCTGATATACTAGCTGCTGCTGCTGCTGAGGAGGCGGCTGCTGATACGGTGCCTGGTAGCTAAGATTAGGGTGGTTCCGGTTGTTTGAAGACTAGGCCGGGTTGGAGCTAGTCCGTGGTGGGTACGGTGCATTTCCCGTAGGATTGTAAAATAGTGCGCTCGCTTGGTCCATCGGTGGTGAGATGTCACCACCCTCGAAGTCCCCCATGACTTCGGATTCCACCGCCGCAATATGTTGTGTACCGGCACCACCGGCTCCTACCATGAGCACTGAGATCTGGGTCGACAGCAAGTCAAACTTGCTGGATAATTTGTCTACGTCATTGACCCTGTGGATACCCCCAGATCTAGGTGTGGCTCTCTCGTCACACCACCGCTCATTGTTCGATGCCATGTTTTCTAATATGTTCCCGGTATCTTCTTCACTTCTGGACATGAAGGACCCCCCAGACACGGCGTCCATGGAAGACTTCAAGTCATCCCTCAATCCGTTGTAGAACAGATTAAGTATCTACCATTTGGGAAGCTCGTGATGAGGGCATCTTCACTGCATCTCTTTAAATCTTGTCCAAGCTTCATGCAGGGACTCGTGGCTGGCTTGGGAGAAGGAGGAGATCTCACTCCTCAGCTTCATGGTCTTCCCTGAAGGAAAGAACTTCATCAGAAAGGCGTTTGAGAGCTTCTCCCAAGTGTTGAACGAGTTTGGGTCCTTTCCCCTAAGCCACATCTTGGCCTTATCCCGCAGAGAGAAGGGGAATAAGTTCAGACGGATTGCTTCAGCTGTGACACCATTTATTCGGAAGGTGTCACATTTCTCGAGGAAGGAGTCCAGATGTTCGATGGGGCTCTTCATGGGTGCCCCAGAGAATTGATCCTGCTGGATCCATGTCACCAAAGACGGCTTAAGCTCGAAGCTTTGCGCCGTAATAGCAGGAGGACAGATGGCGGAGGTGGACTCGATGGATGGCATCGAGTATTCCAGCAGGGACTTGTGAGGTGGGGTGTTCTTCCCCATGGTTTCAGGCTCTTCTCTTCTTCTCTTCTCTGCGGCCAGACGCCTTAGGGTGGCGTTTATCTCAGGATCAACAGGAATCAAGTCGTCAAGACTCCTTGTGTTCCTGCGCATTAAAAACAACAAACACCCGTGAAGCGAAAAGTGGGAAAGAAACAGATAAAATAGAAAATAAAAATAAGAAAATAAAAATGAAAAATGAAAAAGAAGAATGCGAAAATTATCGCGAAATAGAGATATGAGCTAGATTCAAGGGTTCAAAAGATCCAAAAATAACAAGCACTTTGCCTCCCCGGCAATGGCGCCATAAAGCTTGACGTCCCCATGGTTTTATGTGATCATGTGCAAGGTGCAATAGGTTTGGGGGCGCGAGATTTAAATATTTATAACTGCAAGCGCACGGTGTTGTAGGATGGCATCGAGTATTCCAGCAGGGACCTGTGAGGTGGGGTGTTCTCCCCCATAGTTTCAGGCTCTTCTCTTCTTCTCTTCTCTGCGGCCAGATGCCTTAGGGTGGCGTTTATCTCAGGATCAACAGGAATCAAGTCGTCAAGACTCTTTGTGTTCATGCGCATTAAAAACAACAAACACCCGTGAAGCAAAAAGTGGGAAAGAAACAGATAAAATAGAAAATAAAAATAAGAAAATAAAAATGAAAAATGAAAAAGAAGAATGCGAAAATTATCGCGAAATAGAGATATGAGCTAGATTCAAGGGTTCAAAAGATCCAAAAATAACAAGCACGTTGCCTCCATGGCAACGGCGCCATAAAGCTTGACGTCCCCACGGTTTTATGTGATCATGTGCAAGGTGCAATAGGATTGGGGGCGCGAGATTTAAATATTTATAACCGCAAGCGTACGGTGTTGTAGTGTGGCTTAGGGGTCGAACTCAAGGAGGCGTGGTTGTGCTTGTGTCAGAAAGGACCAAATTCACCCCATGGGTGAGCTAACCCGAATCGGTAGATGGGTTGTCACGGAAATAGAATGCGAGGGATAAACAATATAAAGGGAAACCCGGGACTTCGGTTTCCATCCTATCGTATGATTCTTACTAATACGACCGGTGGATAGGATAATGATCGGAATTAGGGTCTAATGGTGAGATGTTGCCTCTAAGAGTGATACCAGCGTCCCATGGGCCCGATATTCCGGTCGGTGCCCAGGATGATACGTCGGACTACCCAGGTTCGGTCAGTGGGCATTCCCATGTCCAATAACACTGACCGACTTCGGGAGCACTAAGCTCGCAACGATAACTCCCAACATCTCGTCCTGCCGTTCCCACGCGCTAGGATTTGGCGTCTACGCTATGGGAGTGAGCTATGGCTAGGGAGTCAACCGCCAAGTTTATTCCCCCTTGGCCCAACGGTCAAAGGCGGTCTTTTTCCCGCCGATGACAATGAAACACCCCGTGTAACCAATAGATTCCTAATCCCTATCGATTTCCTAGTCCTATGGACGCATCAGGGAGAACCCACGAAGGGGTTTCCACCGAAATCCCAGATTTGGGAACTACTCAAACATTTTAGGTAAAAAGCAATCTAAATGAAAATCGACCGTTAAAAAATTAATCCGGCGATTGAAAAGTAGTAAAAGCAATGCAAATAACACTATATTAAAGTTTGGTAAAGATCAGACAACTTACAAATATCAAATAAATTCCAGCCGTCACAAAATGGAGAGAAAACAGAAAAAATACAACAGCTCTCGTTTCTGAAAACCTAGGGCTTATATTTATAGAAAACGACGTCACCCGATCGGGTGAAGAATCACCCGATTGGGTGATCTGCTACGATCTTCGGCAGCGGTCTTCAGAAACTTCACCCGGTCAGACGACACGATCGGTTGGAGGAAGCAGATCGTCGTTTGGATCTTGGTGTCGTCGGGTGAACCGATCGGTTGATAAATCAACCTATCGGTTGGAAACGTCGCCCAAAAGACAGTAAGTTGCGACGTTTTGGCACGATCAACTGGCGATCGGGTGAGCTCTACAGGTCGTGTCTTCGGGGAATCGGCTACAGATGAACCGATCGGGTGAAGGTCACCCGATTGGTTGGAATTCAGCTTCAATTTCCAGAGAGATCTGTTGGGCTGAACCAGTTTCTGACCCGGTCAGTTGACGCTCTCATTGCTTCAGCAGCTGTCCGGGTCGTGCACGCGTGCATCACCCGATCGGTTGGCTCTATCCAACCGATCGGGTGGGGGCTGAAAGATAGTGATCTTGGTCGTTTGACCCCCTGGATCACGCGTGACTCCTCCCGTTGCTCCGGGGACATGTGATATCGTCGTTATGTGTCCCCTACGCTGGCAAACTCCTCCAAACACGTAAAAACACGGAGAAGTGAAAGAAAACAAGAAAATACGAGAAAACAGATACGAGACAGCGGAAAATAACGGAAAAACACAAAAGACGTGCGTGAATATATGAAATATAAACGCACGTCAACAACTCACCCTCATACTCGATAGCCAAGTTGAGATCAGACCCATTGTCAAACACCACCATGACAAAGCGAGGGAGAGGAAGCTTGGCGCTGACCTAGATGAAGCAACAAGCATAGGTGAGACGATCCAGGTTGCAGGTGGCCTGATCGGTATAGATTGGCGAACCAATGAGACTGGCCACGATGCTAAGGATCTCCATCAACCATAGCTTCAGCAAGAAATCGGGAAAACGAACCTAAATCGGCACCATCTTCATCATGTCACGATCAAGATTAAGGTCAACCAACCAACTCCAGAGAATGATCAATCGATCGTTGAATAGACATGGCCCTCCTGAAGAACAACTTTACAATCAGCATCATCGATGAAACGGAAGAAGAAAAATCCGTTTTCTCCAGGAAAAATCTGAACTTCTCGGCTGGTCTTCCACATATGACGGACATAGGTGTGGATCTGGCTGAAGAATGGCTGATCTTCGAGCACATGGTCAATAAGGGTGTGATCCAACGATTGGTTGTGGCAGAGATCAAACCACTGGGGATATGGCCAAACAGGGAGATCCGTCAGTGCCAAGATTAGGAGCAACCAAGTTTAAACGGTGAAAGGCATCCACCGAATGTTGGCCCGAGCAGATATCCCTCTAGCTCGAGGGTTGGACCGAATCATTAAACCATATAGAATCACTGGGTCAAGTCGACCTCCTGACAAGCATCTTTTCAGAAGTCACACTGGAGAAAGGAGCAGTAGGGTGGGGCAGACTCCCCCATGGATTTTAGCTCCAACCTTAAGGCCAGCTAGGGGGACACGAAGATGCTTCGGCATGGTCCTAGCAGTATTATTTCCATTGCACTCCCAATCTTGGGAGGAGCAGCTGCCAGAGGATGGAAGGAGGAGGGATACTTTTTCCCCGCCTTCGATCTGACATGGTTCCAGCCTGACCATCCGTGGCAGTGGGCAGATCCGGAACCACCTGAATCTAGCCAGGAAGATCCAACACTACTACAGTGCAATCCCCAACACCAACTCTGATGCCAGGGGCAAGGCAACTCCAGCCATAGATCCTCCACAAACACACAGATCAGAACAATGGTCGTGCAGATCCGAGTAAAGAGGGAATGGGATCAGAGCAAGGGGCTGGGGCTGACCTAGGGGATGAGGCCGGTAGGGGATCAGAGAGGAAGGCTGGGAGTCTGAGCGAGGGTGCTAAGGGGGCTGAGCAAGGCGGGCTGCGGATCGGAGAAGGGGGGCTGTGGATCAGAGAGGGGCGGAAGGCAAAAGGGGGAGGGTCGATCTGAGCAGGGGGGTTGGGATCGAAGAGGGAGGGTAGGGGGCAGAGGAGGGCTAGGCAGGCAGGGTCTGGTGACGTGCGTTTATATTTCATATATTCACGCACGTTTTCTTTTGTGTTTCTCCATGTTTTTCCGCCGTCTCTTATTCGTTTTCGTGTATTTTCCCGTTTTCTTTCACTTTTCTTTGTTTTTCCCCGGCGCAACGGGAGGAGTCACGCGTGACCCATGGGGTCAAACGACGATGATTGCATCATTCAGCCCCTCACCCGATCGGTTGAACAAAGTCAACCGATCGGGTGATGCACGCGTGCACCACCCGGTCTCAGCTAGAGCTCAAGCGGATGTCACCCGACCGGTTCTCAGGCCGGTTCATTGCGGCCGTTTCTCTGTCTTTTCGAGCAAAATGCCAACCGATCGAGTGACTCTCACCCGATCGGTTCATCTGTAGATGATGATGAGGAGCCAAGACACGGGCATCCAACCGACCTCTTCACCCGATGGCCCCATGATCCAACCGGTCACTCCAAGAACTCAACCGACCGGTTCATCTGACCGGGTGAAGCTCCGCTGTTTTTCTGTTTACTATTTGTAACAGATCACCCGATCGGTTGACTTGTCAACCGATCGGGTGGCGCTTTTCCTGCGGGTTTGTACCCGAACCTTTAGGGTTTCGAAGTGGGGCTATAAATACTCGAAGTTGGCCGACTGAAAGGGGATCTCTTCTCAGTTTTTTAGGGCTTTTGCCCCTTTCTCTTGTGAGCTTTAGGTTAGATTATATTAGGTCTTTTTGTTAATAAATCTTGTATTGGATTGAAGATTCAAACTCAAGATAAGTATTTCTTTCTCTTGTTCTCCATTTTTTGTGTTGTATTTCTTTTGCTTCATGATGAATGTTTGTATGTCTTTTGTGTTGTTTATTTTTATGTTATTCATCATGGAGTAGTATTGATGAACCCTAATACGGGTTAGGGTAAGATTGATGCTTGGAAATTTACATTAGACTTGGTTGCATGGCACGTGTTCGATGAAATGCGTCAATGGGGATTTCTAGCAATCTGGGTCCAATTCGTATGGCAACACACTAGATGTGTTGGGGATTGGGGTCCGGTGCTTGTCCTGTCAAGATCCGCTTCGATGTATTGCTAGAAATCACATTTGACTTATTTGGCCATTAGGGTTACGCGGGGGTGTTTCATTGTCATTGGCGGGAGAAAGACCGCCTTTGACCGTCGGGCCAAGGGGGAATAAACTTGGCGGTTGACCCCCTAGCCATAGCTCACGCCCCCAGCGTAGACATCGAGTCCTTGTGCACAGGAGCGGCTTGGACGAAGTGTTGGGAGTTATCATTGTGACCTTAATGCTCCCGGTTGCGGAAGGTGTTAATGGACACGGGAGTGCCCACCGTCCGGAACCGGGTAGGCCTAGCGTGCTTGGCACCGACCGGAATATCGGGCCATGGACGCTAGGTACCACCTTTTGGGGCAATTTCTCACCCTGGATCAAGTCAAATGCCTAGTGTCATGAATGCTCTAGCCCGTGTTAGCGGGGATTCATTTCGTGTCTTTTTCATTTCTTCCTTTTATTTCTACACTTCACCGACATTATCCGCGTAGCTAGCACACGACCTAGGCGAGGCTAGTAGCCACTCAAGCCATCCACCTCCCTGTGTTCGATAAACCCGCACCCTACACTAACCGTGCACTTGCGGTAAAACGACACCGCGCCCAAACCGTAAACGGGGCGCCGGTCAAGTTTTTGGCGCCGTTGCCGGGGAGGCGTTCGGTTTGATATTAGCTTAGCTTGGGTTCGTTAGACTACGCATAAAAACAAAAAAAAATAATTTCTTTTTCTTTTTTATAAAAAAAAAAATATATTCAATAACCAAGAAATTTTTCCCCCACCATTATATTATCTTTTTGTTATTCTCTTGTACTATTGACGCTCCTCTCTAGTTTTCTTATTTTGTTGTCCAGGTATCTTTGATATTGCCATGTGGAGATCAGATTTCGATGCTCAGATGAGAGGCTACAATCCCTATTCATTTTTGGTTTGTGAGACTTGTGGGATGGCGGGGCACGTGTATTATGATTGCCCATATACGCTTGAGAGCCTCCCTCCACCCCAAGGCCAAACATTTTCCCACAACCTTAGCCCAAACACCTCCCATCCATTTCCTCAACCTTATACCCCTCCACACACACAAGAAGAATCAAGCCTCGTGTCTCTCCTTGAAAGTGCCATGTTTAACCAAGGCCTAATATTACAAGACTTGATGGTACCAATCACCGAGCTGACACCGAGGAGAGAGGATGAAGGAGAGGATATACCCACTTTCATGGTTGAGACTGTAATGCCCTACCAGCTACTGCACAAGTACTAGAGGGGGGGGGGGGGTGAATAGTACTTTAAAATAATAAGGAGTATAATTCCAAATTAAATTGCAATCAACTACCAAATCAATTTGCGGAAGCTTAAATTGAACGACGACAACGAAATTGACAATGCTAACAAACGATGTTAATGGGTTCGGATCCACCCAAGTCTCCCCGACTTGTTCCCGGTGATCCTACGTCCCAACCACCCGGATCCCCTCCGGATACTTGAGTTAGAAACCCTAACTCAAGATTTCCACTATGAATATCTTGTGAAAAACCTTCACAAGATCAAATCATACATGCAATGGCAAAGTGAATCCCACAACCCGGGATCACAAACTTCTCTCATAACCGAGAGAACCAATAAGCAATATAAAAGAGTTTATATGAAATAAACAAGCTTACCACAAAATCCTATACCTTGAGTTTTTCTTACCCAATAGGTGGAATGAAGGATTTGAGGAAGATGAAGTTACCAAACCCTAGCACCAAGGAAATGAGCAGCAAAGGGTGCCTAGGGATGATTTGGAAACTTGAATCAAGCAATAGCTTGAAGAGCTCACCAAGAACAAGCTTCTCTCTAGATCTAGAAATGAGAGAGAATGGGTTTCTTGTGAGGAAGAGAGCTTTAGATTTGAGGGAGAATAGCTATCTCTTTAGAACTCAATGAATCTCTTAATGGCAGCTCTATCTCTGATAGAAATGACCTAGGTTCGTATTTATAGGGTCCCATAAAAACAAGTTAGGTCAATCTCCAACGGAAAGAAATCTGTGAGAATTAGTCGGTCAAAGAACACTCACTGACCGACTAGTTCATCAACTAGTCGGTCAGCCAAACAACGTGGACCGACTAAGAGTAGATCTGAGAAGAAAGAGAATTTCAGACCTAGACATCTAGTCGGTCCAAGAACACTGTCTGACCGACTAGTTTCACAACTAGTCGGTCATCCAATGAACGTAGACCGACTAAGAGGCAAAACAACTTAGTCTGAAGGCAAGTTGACTTAGTCGGTCTAAGAACAAAAGTTGACCGACTAGATTGTCAACTAGTCGGTCATCAAAAGTTCTTAGACCGACTAACGGTAAACAGTAGCTTAGGAGAAATTTAGAGTGAACAGTAAGTCACAACTAGTCGGTCAAAGAAGCATCACTGACCGACTAGTTCACAAACTAGTCGGTCGGTGAGTCAACGTAGACCGACTAACTGTAAACAGTAAAGTCCAAGAAATTAAGGAATCAAACTAGTCGGTCCAAGAACAGTTGCCGACCGACTAGATCACCATCTAGTCGGTCAGTACTTGTTCTTGTACCAACTAACATGCACAATAAAGTCCGAATCGAAGCGCGACGCTTCGAGGAAGTTAGAATGAACTTGTGCAAGAATCCTAGAGCTACGAAATGAGCGTAATGAAGATAGAAACGTAAGATATACTCAAGGCTTAACATTCTATCAATCGAAACTAAAAGACTATAAATAAAACCTTAATAAACGGTCTTTGAGAGCTTCGATTGAATCTTCATAACTTCCAAAGCGCTGCAGGAGCTTCAACGAAGCTTTAGGCTTGAATACGAGCTTTTGGAAGTGTTGAGATGTCGCTTTGAATATTCTCGTGAAATTGGCGACGATCTCCAATACTGCGCTCACAAAATGTTAGTTCATGAATTATTTATGTTTGCTCATCATCAAAACCAAATCCGGGGAGTCCAATATTCAACATTCTCCCCCTTTTTGGTGATGACAAACCAACATAAATAATAATCAAAAATAATAATTCAAATGTAAAATACTTACTCCCCCTGCATTGATGACACGTTAATTCCCAAATGAATATATATGAATTGCATCAATCAGACGAGTAAGATATATAATGAGAATTGATTTTTGAAATATCGGATTTTGAAAATCCTTATATGTATCTTAACTCCCCCTGAATCTAACATATCAAACTAGATTCTTGGAAATTGAGTTAAATTTTTCATTTGCACTATTTATTATCATTATCTCTCCCCCTTTGGCATTATCCCAAAAATGGGGGGCATACAACGACAACAATTAGGAAATGTAAAATCCAACATCGGGAGTCGTAGACAATGACGATGGAGCTAATTGACACCAAAAGAAAAACGATTAAATCAATTCAAAGTGTGCCAATTGTCCATTATCACAAAGTGAAAATCAAAATCATCAAAAATACCAAATAATTATTCATTAATTGAATAAAGAAACATACTCTTCAATATTCAATATACTTGGTTAATTTTGTGCATGGAAAACAATTCTATACAATTATAGAAT
The DNA here is from genome assembly GCA_030789695.1 of Scilla litardierei. Lineage (NCBI taxonomy): Eukaryota > Viridiplantae > Streptophyta > Magnoliopsida > Asparagales > Asparagaceae > Scilla > Scilla litardierei. The sequence continues at coordinate 112,727,259 of CM061136.1, forward strand.
TTAAATCTATTTAACCAAGTTTTTATGCGTCGAGCGACGAAATCTCATTTCAAATACATTCAACGAATATTAAAATTTGCACGACGAATAAAAGACAAAGTGAATGACGATGAACATATATATATGCAGAGACAACATGAGTATATCCAAAAAGATATCACATCGAATATATGAGATACATCATATCAAGCGCTACATATCATCAAAAAGAAATACATCAACATCATCGATACAATATACCCATCAAAATGAAATACACCATCATCATCATCATTCTCATCAAAATAAATACAGCAGCAGCGACGACATCCAAAATACATCAAAACATAATAACCCTCATACCCTATCCTAACCCATAATACTCTCGCTAAGATATATCATCCAAGGCGTATATGGAGAGTCCTCGGAACAACGATCACGAGGAGGAGGCAGGATCTGCAGCGTCCGTGGGTCCAGTCGACGGAGTGGACTCAGGCTCTGCAGGGAGAAGAGGCGTCTCAACAGATGGAATCGTCGGGGCAGGAGTCGAGATCTCAGGAACAGGCTCTACAGCAGCAAGGGTCTCGACAGCAGAAGTGTCAACTGGAATAGCAGCAGGCTCAGCAACAGGGTCAACAGCAGGCTCTGAAGACTGAAGTGCTGAAGCAGAAGGCTCTGGAGCACCGGAAGAGGTGCCAACTCCAGGAGCAGAAGAGGAAACACCAGCAGCAGCAGCAGTGGCCTCATCGCCACGGGCAAAAGAAGTGACAAGCTCGTCAAGCTCCTCATCGTCCATCTCCTCGGCCTCAGACACCGAAGGAGGAAGCTCAATCCCCATCATACGAGCCATACGACATACGACCTCCTCAGTACGAGCCAAACGGGAGTCGTGCTGACGAAGTAGACGTACGACATCGTCCAAAGTAGCAGGGGAAGAGGAGGCTGCAGCGGCTGACGGAGTAGACTGAGAAGCAGATGCGGTAGACCTCTGCACGTGACGAAGTGCCGCTAAAGATTTCTTCACGGCCGTCGCGTTCAGAGGCGTACCCAAAGGACGCTCATCGTCAGGAGGGAGAGGAACACGAAAATGACGGAATACGAGTGTCAATAAGCAGGGGTATGGAATGTGCGCAGACTTATTGGTCTTGCGTATACACTCGAAAGAATCCATCTTATCGAGTATCACGCGAGCCCAATTTATCTCGCACCCCAAGAAAAGAGCGTATATGAGCTTCAAAAACGGTTGAGAGGGAAGTGAAGAGGATCCATATTTCGGAAGAAGACATGATTTCAAAATCAGGTTAAGAACCCACGCATTCGGCTTAAAGGATTTCGAAGGAACACCAATGAATGCGGAGGGGATAACCTGGAAAATATCTGCAAGAATAGACTGATCCAAGGAAGAAATGTCGTCTACAGAAATGTCCGAGGGGAGGAGACCACACGATGCACAACCAAGGATCTCCCCCAAGATTTCTGCCGTGAGAACTATAGGAGTTCCCAAGACAGTCGTCTCAATGGAGTGGCTGGCATCGTACTGGCCTCGAATACGGTTGGCATAGAACAATTTCACGAGGCGAGGGTACGGTTTGGGATTGGCCTTGGGGTCGAATCGGAGATAATCTAGAAGGCCACTATAAGACAGAAGATCAGCAAGGCCGAGGAAATCAGAGAACTGAACGTAATGCTCTAACAACAGTGGACAGTGTTCTATACGGTTGTACGCGGCGAGACACTGAGGGTCATCGCGGCACAACGATATGTCTACACCGCCAACTGGCATAGGAGCTTTACCCTTGGCCTTACGGGTCTTCGGAGGTGGGGTAGGTTCCCTAGTAGGCTCATCCTCAGGGATAAAATCAGTATCGGAATCGGAATCGGGAGGAGTAGCCGGAGTATGAAGAATAGGCTTTTTGGTCTTGGATTTGCGGGGCTTGACGGTGGCAGTCCTAGGCTTCTTAAGAGGAGGCGACGAAGGAGAGGCTTGGGTAGACTTGGCACGACGCTTAGGCTTCGGGGGATTCCTAGGGTCGGAAGGCCCTACGGTCATAGGAGAGGCCCCGGAAGAGGTGATCGGAATACGAGTCTTAGCCATAGTTCTAAGAGCACAAGCAATCGAAGATTAGGTCACTAACAACCTAGAGATCACAAGCAAACAACCCTAGAGATCAAGAAAATTCGAAAATCACAAGCCCTAGGTTAGAAATTGAAACCCTAGGACCTAGAGCTTGAAATCAAGGAGAGACAACCCTAGAATAGGAAATCGACCTAGGAGAGGGAGGGAGATACCTAGGAGGTGGTGTCGACGGCGGCGGACGGCGGCGATCGACGGAGAAACGGCCGGAAGACGAAGGGTTTCGAGTTGAGGGTTTTGGGTTTTCGGGCTGGAGCAAGTGAGAAGACTGACTAAATGAGAATTTTGTCGGACGAGATCGAGTATAAGTCGGTCGGGATGCGAAAAGACACAGCTGCCCTAACACACTTAGTCGGTCACAGTTCAAGTACTGACCGACTAGATTACGATCTAGTCGGTCGGTCAATGAGCTTGAACCGACTAATTCGAAACAGTAGCTCAGATGAATTTCTAGGGCAAGAATTAGTCGGTCGCAGTATATTCACTGACCGACTAGTTTTCAATCTAGTCGGTCGGAAAGTATACTATGACCGACTAACGATAGAAAAAGATAGGAGATGGATATTTGCATGATCTAGTCGGTCTGAGTTCATTTGCTGACCGACTAGATGAGCATCTAGTCGGTTGACAAGTGAACTGAAACCGACTAGAAGAGTCCAAAAGTAGAAATTTGATTTCTCTTCACAAACCACTTGGATGATACATCCAAACTCACTCATTAGTCATTTAAATTACCCCATAAAACGTCGAAATCTTAAATACGACATTGAAATACGAATTCGAGCAATAAATTCAAATAATTCACATAAAATTCCCAAAAATTCAATTAATCTAGCATGAATGAAATATCGCGAAATATATTAGCATGCAAGATGATTGAATTAAAATATGAATCCTATATCTCGGATTCACCCATAATCCCCAATTCTCGACGCAACCGCACAAAGGAGTCCTCCTTTAGGGGTTTTGTGAAAATATCGGCGATTTGCTTTTGGGTTTCAACGTACACTAAAATGATGTCCTTTTTAGCAACATGATCATCTAAGAAATGGTGTCGGACATCTATGTGTTTCGATCGGGAATGCTGCACCGGATTCTTTGAAAGACAGATAGCACTTTGGTTATCCACCATGATAGGGCTAGTATCACAATGAATACCAAAATCCTTCAATGTGTGTCTCATCCAAAGAACCTGGGCACAAGCGGCACCGGCGGCAATATATTCCGCCTCGGTGGTTGAAAGTGAAACCGAATTTTGCTTCTTGGAAAACCAAGAGACAAGAGAATTTCCTAGAAAATGGCAAGTGCCACTAGTACTTTTCCTGTCGGATTTGCATCCCGCATAATCAGCGTCACTGTATGAGACTAACTCATACGTGCTAGATCTCGGATAAAGTAATCCAAAATCTAAAGTGTAACTTAGATAGCGAAAAATACGTTTTACCGCTACTAAGTGAGAATCCTTAGGTTGAGACTGATAACGAGCACATATACATACGGCAAACATAATATCGGGCCTACTTGCGGTAAGATAAAGCAAACTACCTATCATACCTCGATATAGACGAATGTCTACATCCTTACCGCCCGTATCCTTGTCAAGATGCGTAGTCGTGCTCATCGGAGTCTTTTTCCCGGAGGCATTCTCCATTCCAAATCGCTTTAGCAACTCCACCGTGTACTTCGTTTGGTGGATGAAGATTGCATCGTTCATTTGGCGAATTTGGAGACCTAAGAAATATTTGAGTTCGCCCATGTGGCTCATCTCAAATTGTTCCTTCATAACATTAGAAAACTCTTCGCAAAGAGTGAAGTTAGTAGCACCGAAAATGATATCATCAACATAAATTTGAACTAATAAAATATCATTGTTCGCATGCTTAATAAAAAGTGTTGAATCGGCTTCGCCCATTTTAAAATTCAAATTCAAAAGAAAATTCTTTAGGCGATCATACCAAGCTCGAGGAGCTTGTCTCAAACCATAAAGAGCTTTCTTTAGTTTAAAAACGTGATTTGGAAATTTGTCATTTATGAAGCCCGGAGGTTGAGAAACGTAAACTTTCTCAACGACATCTCCGTTTAAAAATGCACTTTTAACATCCATTTGAAATAATTTAAAATTCTTATGGCATGCAAAAGACAAAAGTAATCTAATTGATTCTAATCTAGCTACCGGAGCGAAAGATTCTTCGAAATCGATACCTTCCTCTTGACGATAGCCTTGAGCTACTAACCGAGCTTTGTTCCGGACGACGACTTGGTTTTCTTCGGTCTTGTTCTTGAAGATCCACTTTGTCCCTATGACGGTGTGGTTCTTCGATGGCAATGGAACAAGCTCCCAAACTTCATTCCTCTCGAATTGAATGAGCTCCTCCTCCATGGTTAAGATCCAAGCGCTATCTTCGCATGCTTCATTAATATTCTTTGGCTCTATCGATGAGGCAAAGGCACAATTTGCGAAGCGGTGAACTTGGGATCTCGTCTTGACACTATCATAGATATTGCCAATGACTTGCTCATGGGGATGGTCACGAACTGAATGAAGCCGTTTGGGAATACCTTGATCACTTGGAACATTCTCAACAACTTCATTAGTTGGGTTAGTCTCAATAGAATCAATAGAATCATTAGACTTAGAATTATCAAACGAATCACATAAAACATCCATAGAATCATTATCATTTGAAATTCTAGTTGGAACAAATCCTTCATTAAATGAGACATGAAGCGACTCCTCGATCGTTGAGGTTCGTTTGTTGAATATCCGGTAGGCTTTGCTACGCGTAGAGTATCCAACAAAGATTCCCTCATCGGATCTTGGATCGAATTTGTCCAAACTACCATAAGTGTTCTTAATAAAACATTTTGAACCGAAAACACGAAAATGTTTAACTTGAGGCAACCTACCAAACAACAATTCATAACACGTTTGTTTAGTGCCGGGCCTCAAAAGTATTCTATTAAACACATAGCAAGCGGTGTGTACCGCTTCCGCCCAAAATTGATGGCCAAGTTGGCTATCATCAAGCATAGTGCGAGCACACTCCACTAGCGTCCTATTCTTTCTCTCAACTACACCATTTTGAGGCGGTGCACGAGGGAAAGAGAAGGTGTGAGTAATACCAACTTCATCACAAAATGTCTCAAAAGACTCATTCTCAAATTCACCTCCATGATCACTACGAATAGTGACAATGGTGGTTCCTAAGAGATTTTGTACTTTCTTAACAAAAATTGTGAAGTTTTCAAAAGCTTCATTTTTATTGCACAATGAAAATACCCAAGTAAATCTTGAATAGTCATCTACGATGACAAGTCCATACCTTGCATTTCCTAAGGAAGCTACTCTAGTTGGCCCAAATAAATCTAGATGTAATAGCTCTAGTGGCCTTTTAGTAGAGATGCTTTTCTTAGGTTTAAATGAAGATTTAGGAAGCTTGCCGCGTTGACAACAATCACAAAAACTTTTCTTTTCAAAAACTAGCTTCGGAAAACCTTTAATAGAATTCAATTTTGAAAGCTTATATAGTGTTCCAAAGTTCACATGTCCAAAGCGTCGATGCCATAAGTGTTGTTCACTTGTGTTGGCAACGAGACATTGTTCATATGACTTAGGAAGATCCAAAATATAAATGTCTTTACGACGAGTTCCGGAAAATAATAATTTTTCATTATCCTTTCTTAAAATATGACACAATCCTTTCGCAAAGCTAACTTTGTAACCTTTGTCACAAAGTTGGCTTATTGAAATAAGATTATGATTTAAACCACTAACAAGATAAACATCACTAATTAATGGTTTAGAGGGGTTACCGACTTTACCAACACCTATGATGGTTCCGCTCTCGTTGCCTCCAAATACGACGCGGTTTCCATTCGCAATGGGAACCACTCCGGAGAGCAAACGAGCGTCACCCGTCATGTGTTTTGAACACCCGCTATCGAGTATCCAATTCCCTTTGGAGCTAAATTTAAATTTGTTGCTCCTTTCCTTTTTCTTTTCCTTGAGTACCTAAAGATAGAAACTTTCATATCATGGTACCCAAGGTCATTGGGTCCAAGGGATTAGACCTTTGGAAGCCAAGTCCAAGTGGACTTAGACTTCCCCACATAATTCTTACTATGTACAACATCCGAAAAATAAGCATTCATGTACATTTGTTTTTCGTCCATGCTTGTGTCCGTTGGGCTCCAAATAGTAAATATTTTGGGAGCCATCATCCTATTGGGTGCATGCATGCGACGTTGATTTCTACGTGATGCATGTTGTGGATAGGCATATGGGACATGATGGAATGGTGCACGACGAGAATTATTCATATGATGCGGTGGGTGAACATATGCATGTGTGGGAACACGTGCGTGAGGGTGTCTCACATGGTGTGCACGTGCCCGAGAATGTGTTGCATAAAAATCATCATATGTGTGAGATGGTGGAGTAGGACGTGTGTTCCTACGTGGCATGTTATTGGTGTACATGTAGGCATGCCCCTTCTTTGGAGGTCCACCCAAGGTGGGTTTCTTTCCAAAAGAGGGCGTGGACGAGGTGGAAGCACCATTGGTAGATGAAATACCAATAGAGTGTTTGCTACCACTCGTAGAGTCACCGGAAGTTGGCCTAACAAAAGTAGTGGCTGCTTTGGATGGACATCTCGTCGTATACCCCAAACCAATGTGGTGATTGGCCGGAAGTAAGTCACTTAGGATTTTATCCAAATGGTCCTTACCTTTGTTGAATTTGTTAATTCGGCCCAATGTGTTCTCATATTTCTCTTTGAGAGAACGCAAAGAAGTATCCAAAGTGGATATTTGCGAAGTGAGCACATAAACACGAGATTTAAGATTCTCGTTCTCAATACTCAAAGTCGAGTTTTGAGAAGTTAAATCCGCTATCTCATGTTCTTCCGCATCCTCGATGCTAACATGTTCAAGTTTAGATTTGAGATTAACAATCTCATTTCTTAACTCTTCAACAACGGTGTCGTTGTTGGTGATGATAGTCTTAGGCGATGTTTGAATGCTAGCTAGGTCATCTTTTACCTTAGTATATCTATTTACTAACTTAGTGTATTTTGACCAAAGTTGAGAGTTAGCATTTCTAAGATCATCCATCGTTACCTCATCGCTTTCGTCATTACTATCATCGGAAGAGGAGGATCCTTGATCGTTCTCCTCTCTTGCCATGAAGCACATATGTGCTTGCTCCACTTTCTCATCATCCGACTCTCCGCTTGAGGAATCCTCGGAGTCGGTGAATGTTGCTCCGACAAGTCCTTTCTTGTACCCCTTTTTGTATTTCTTGGACTTATCGAATTTTGGCGCCTTCCACTTCTCCTTGTGCTTATTGAGGGGACACTCCGCTTTCATGTGTCCCGGCTTATTACACTTGAAACACAAAGGAGAGGAAGAGGCGTTAGTAGAACCAAATTTAGCTTTGTTCTTGAAGTTACCTTTTCGGAAGAAACGGTTGAACTTCTTGGCCATGAGTGCCATGGACTCCAAGTCCAACTCGTTTTCCGAGTCTTCATCATCGGAAGATGTGGATGAAGCCGCCTTGAATGCAATCGCCTTTTTCTTAGGCGCATCTAGGTTCAAATATGACTTCATCTTTTCTTGTAGCTTCACCTTGCTATCTTTGCGTACCTCGTATGACATCAAAGTACCCATTAGTTGAACTACGGTATATTTGTTCATGTCATTACCTTCCTCGATGGCGAAGGTACGTTTTTCCCAAGAAGAGGGAAGTCCTTCAATAAGCTTTAAGCACTTCTCCTTTTGAGTGTAGATCTTGCCGAGGGCCTCTAACTCGTTTATTATGTCAACGAAGCGAGCGTAATATTCTTTCATCTTCTCGCCCTGTTGCATATGAAACATTTCGTAATCTTTGGTTACGACTACGAGTTTAGAGTCTCTTACCCGACTCGTCCCTTCATGTAGTATGAGGAGAGAGTTCCAAATTTGATATGCACTCTTACATGTGCATATCTTATTGAAGTCCTCGGGCTCCAATGCGCATTGCAAGGCGTTCATTGCCTTGGCATTGCTTACCTCCGCGGCGACCTCCGCGGTAGTCCATTTCTCAAAATCTTCTTCTTCGGGCTCGATGTACTCCTTCATTGTAGTCCTCCATAAAGATGCACTCCGGAGCAAAGTCTCCATCCGGCACTTCCAGTACCCGTAGTTGGTACCGTTGAAGAATGGAGGCCTCGTAGAGGAATGTCCTTCCATCACCGATGACGCTCCTTCACGGTTCCTGAAGGTGTCATAGTTGGAGGGTGGAGGCACGGTCTTGTTGTCGTTGGCAGACATAGCTGTGTATCTGGCTCCGATACCAAATGTAATGCCCTACCAGCTACTGCACAAGTACTAGAGGGGGGGGGGGTGAATAGTACTTTAAAATAATAAGGAGTATAATTCCAAATTAAATTGCAATCAACTACCAAATCAATTTGCGGAAGCTTAAATTGAACGACGACAACGAAATTGACAATGCTAACAAACGATGTTAATGGGTTCGGATCCACCCAAGTCTCCCCGACTTGTTCCCGGTGATCCTACGTCCCAACCACCCGGATCCCCTCCGGATACTTGAGTTAGAAACCCTAACTCAAGATTTCCACTATGAATATCTTGTGAAAAACCTTCACAAGATCAAATCATACATGCAATGGCAAAGTGAATCCCACAACCCGGGATCACAAACTTCTCTCACAACCGAGAGAACCAATAAGCAATATAAAAGAGTTTATATGAAATAAACAAGCTTACCACAAAATCCTATACCTTGAGTTTTTCTTACCCAATAGGTGGAATGAAGGATTTGAGGAAGATGAAGTTACCAAACCCTAGCACCAAGGAAATGAGCAGCAAAGGGTGCCTAGGGATGATTTGGAAACTTGAATCAAGCAATAGCTTGAAGAGCTCACCAAGAACAAGCTTCTCTCTAGATCTAGAAATGAGAGAGAATGGGTTTCTTGTGAGGAAGAGAGCTTTAGATTTGAGGGAGAATAGCTATCTCTTTAGAACTCAATGAATCTCTTAATGGCAGCTCTATCTCTGATAGAAATGACCTAGGTTCGTATTTATAGGGTCCCATAAAAACAAGTTAGGTCAATCTCCAACGGAAAGAAATCTGTGAGAATTAGTCGGTCAAAGAACACTCACTGACCGACTAGTTCATCAACTAGTCGGTCAGCCAAACAACGTGGACCGACTAAGAGTAGATCTGAGAAGAAAGAGAATTTCAGACCTAGACATCTAGTCGGTCCAAGAACACTGTCTGACCGACTAGTTTCACAACTAGTCGGTCATCCAATGAACGTAGACCGACTAAGAGGCAAAACAACTTAGTCTGAAGGCAAGTTGACTTAGTCGGTCTAAGAACAAAAGTTGACCGACTAGATTGTCAACTAGTCGGTCATCAAAAGTTCTTAGACCGACTAACGGTAAACAGTAGCTTAGGAGAAATTTAGAGTGAACAGTAAGTCACAACTAGTCGGTCAAAGAAGCATCACTGACCGACTAGTTCACAAACTAGTCGGTCGGTGAGTCAACGTAGACCGACTAACTGTAAACAGTAAAGTCCAAGAAATTAAGGAATCAAACTAGTCGGTCCAAGAACAGTTGCCGACCGACTAGATCACCATCTAGTCGGTCAGTACTTGTTCTTGTACCAACTAACATGCACAACAAAGTCCGAATCGAAGCGCGACGCTTCGAGGAAGTTAGAATGAACTTGTGCAAGAATCCTAGAGCTACGAAATGAGCGTAATGAAGATAGAAACGTAAGATATACTCAAGGCTTAACATTCTATCAATCGAAACTAAAAGACTATAAATAAAACCTTAATAAACGGTCTTTGAGAGCTTCGATTGAATCTTCATAACTTCCAAAGCGCTGCAGGAGCTTCAACGAAGCTTTAGGCTTGAATACGAGCTTTTGGAAGTGTTGAGATGTCGCTTTGAATATTCTCGTGAAATTGGCGACGATCTCCAATACTGCGCTCACAAAATGTTAGTTCATGAATTATTTATGTTTGCTCATCATCAAAACCAAATCCGGGGAGTCCAATATTCAACAGAGACCACCATGCCATCGGCCACCATAGACACATCTCAAGCCGATACCCCATTTTTCCATCACTACCACTTGAATGACGAAGCATTTTTTGATGATGATAGTGAGGATGGGGAGATTTATCTAGGATCTGTGGGAGAGATTTCTTGTCTTGATTTGGATACCCCACATGAGTCCTATGAGAGCACTGAGGAGTTTACAGAGATTATGCATACAGGCGAGGAGGATGTGCGTGAGGACGAGGACACCACGACCACATACGAGGGGTCCGCTCCACATCCACCTCCACAGCCATCTCTGTCACAGCTTCCTCCTTGGTCGGTGGTCAACCATGAGGATGTCATTCAGGACATCGGGCAGATGGAGGAGCATGAGCATATCGTCGAGGAGGATGTGCATGAGGGCTTGGATACGATCATCCACTTCATGGAGCTCGAGCCACATCTACCTCTACCGTCACACTCCACTTCTTCTGCGGCTGAGCATCTACTTGAGCATATTGCCCCTATTCAGGGAGATTTTCATACTCACTCTCACTCCACATTTGAGTCTCGCTTTTCACGTCCTATTTCTTTAGACTCATATATTTTTGACACGCCATATCTCTCGCAGGACACAGGATCTACTTCCCTTGAGGTATGCTGCGGTGCATCACTACCTGGAGAGCCACTTCTCATGGAGAGCGAGAATTCGGTCGTTACTAGTACAGAGGATAGCGACCCATTCTCAGGGAGTATTCATCGCCCGTTTATTATTTTTCCATCTTATGTTGACGATTATCTCTGGGATACATTTATTTCGGGAAATAATTTCTTGCCATGGACTAATGCACCTCGTCCTTTGCAGGTCGTAGGTGGACACCTACGAGGGATGCTTGGAGGTGCATTGCTTGGGTCCATTGGCACACGTGGCACATCGCTTCTGGCGGAGCCACAGAAGGAGCAGTTAGAGCAGCTACCTGCCCCACTCCAGATCTTGGATCCGCCTATGCTCAGGTGTATCTAAATCCAGTAGTATAAAAATTTACCGCTTTCTAGTTTAGATTTGAATAATCTCGTCTCCTCTCATTAGCGAGGGGAGCGTATCTAGGATTTGCTTTTGCATCTTAATAACCCTTCATGTCATGCCCTTCTATCATTTTACCCTCATCCTCTTCCGAGGAGAATGAGCACACCGTCTCTCCTGCATTTTGATTTCTTTCTTTTCTTTTCCGATCTTTCCCTTGCATATTTCTGCATCATATTGATCATATCATTTTGCTAGCATTGTCATGTTCAGCTTGGGGGAAATCGACTTTTGTGTGCATGTTTTCACGTGTCGTTGTTGTGTGTCTGTGTCTTGGTGTTCTTTTGTCGTGTGTTATATCTTTTATTTGAGTGTTTCTTTTTCTTTATTTTTTTAGTCTCGCTCGTGTGTTTTTCGTGTTTTTCATTTTTTTGTGTCGGTGCGTAACTCCCCCCCATTTTCATTGCCCTCCCGTATTCACTACTATTGCATTGAGGACAATGCAAGTTTTAGCTTGGGGGAGTCGCACTTCGTGCGTCATTTGTCTCTTTTTCTTCGTTATTTGAGTCGTTTTTCTCCGTGTTTTTCTTTTTCTTTTTCTTTTCTTATTTCTATCTCTTTCTCCTAGAGATGAACCCTATGATGAATTGCCACGAAAATCACACGCACGCCTCGCACGGCTTCGATAATCACATTCACTAACCCTAGGATATCGAGTCCTCTTGCATTTCATGCATCGCGGGTCCACTTAGCTTTTTGTGAGTCGTGTGTCGTATCTAGCTTATAGTGTGCTTCTACTTTGTGATGTTGTTTTATATACCTACCCTTGGATGACCCCTAGATTATCATGCTTCGATTTGAATATGCGGAATTTATTTTCCCTGTCTGCTTCTGCATGCTATATATATATATCGTGTACTTCATTTCGCATGTGTCGGGATTCCACAAACAAGGACTAGGATAACTCATTTAGCCTATGCTCTGATTAGCAAGAAATATCTCCTTTGTCCGAGTGTTTAGAATCCGATTTCATTTTTATTTTACTTGCTGCAAATCCCCTCGTCGTGTACCGTTCTCCCACTTGGGAGAGTACACATGTATATATCCCAATATCCAAAAATCCAAAAAAGGAGAAAAGAAAAGAAAAACCCAAAAAGAAAAGAAAAGAAAAATTTTGTATAGCCCAAAATCCAAAAAAAATACAAATACCCAAAACCGAAAAAAAATTCCCGTGTGAATATTTTTTCCTTCTTGCCGAGAATAAAGGGAAGGCGAGAATTTGCACCGAGTGTTCTACTCCACATCATCTCAACCCCCATCGTTTTCGAAAACACTTGTCTTAGGAACTTTTTGGCTATTATCTAGGCTATAGTGTGGTAATTTCCTTAACCCTAGTTGTGGAGTCCCCGATGCATGATACGCTTCTATTCTTATACTCTTCTCATGCATGCTTGAGCTAATATTCACCGCAATTTCAAATTGAATCGATATTTGGGTCTTTCTTTGGGTATGTGTATATGGAGCTTTATTGCACAATGTAGATAGTGACACCGTCTGCTAGCACACGACCACACTCACTCGCGCTTCACCGTGTGGGCCCACGGCATTTGTCTGGACTCGTATTCCTTAGTTTAGTGATGTGATTTGGTGTTTTCTTGCTTGGTGTGTCGTTTTTGATTTTGTTGGCCCTTACGGGCGATCTAGGATTTAGAGTTTTCTTTTTCTCTCTTTTTCTCTCTTTTTCCTCTCCGAGCTCCTACTCTCACTCGTCTTCCTCGAGGACGAGGAAGAGTTCAGCTTGGGGGATTTTGATGTGCGTTTATATTTCATATATTCACGCACGTTTTCTTTTGTGTTTCTCCATGTTTTTCCGCCGTCTCTTATTCGTTTTCGTGTATTTTCCCGTTTTCTTTCACTTTTCTTTGTTTTTCCATGATTGCAGGGGATTGACCACGTAGGGGACGTTTAACGATGATATCACAAGTCCCCGGTGCAACGGGAGGAGTCACGCGTGACCCACGGGATCAAACGACGATGATTGCATCATTCAGCCCCTCACCCGATCGGTTGAACAAAGTCAACCGATCGGGTGATGCACGCGTGCACCACCCGGTCTCAGCTAGAGCTCAAGCGGATGTCACCCGACCGGTTCTCAGGCCGGTTCATTGCGGCCGTTTCTCTGTCTTTTCGAGCAAAATGCCAACCGATCGGGTGACTCTCACCCGATCGGTTCATCTGTAGATGATGATGAGGAGCCAAGACACGGGCATCCAACCGACCTCTTCACCTGATGGCACCATGATCCAACCGGTCACTCCAAGAACTCAACCGACCGGTTCATCTGACCGGGTGAAGCTCCGATGTTTTTCTATTTACTATTTGTAACAGATCACCCGATTGGTTGACTTGTCAATCGATCGGGTGGCACTTTTCCTGCGGGTTTGGACCCGAACCTTTAGGGTTTCGAAGTGGGGCTATAAATACTCGAAGTTGGCCGACTGAAAGGGGATCTCTTCTCAGTTTTTTAGGGCTTTTGCCCCTTTCTCTTGTGAGCTTTAGGTTAGATTAGATTAGGTCTTTTTGTTAATAAATCTTGTATTGGATTGAAGATTCAAACTCAAGATAAGTATTTCTTTCTCTTGTTCTCCATTTTTTGTGTTGTATTTCTTTTGCTTCATGATGAATGTTTGTATGTCTTTTGTGTTGTTTATTTTTATGTTATTCATCATGGAGTAGTATTGATGAACCCTAATACGGGTTAGGGTAAGATTGATGCTTGGAAATTTACATTAGACTTGGTTGCATGGCACGTGTTCGATGAAATGCGTCAATGGGGATTTCTAGCAATCTGGGTCCAATTCGTATGGCAACACACAAGATGTGTTGGGGATTGGGGTCCGGTGCTTGTCCTGTCAAGATCCGCTTCGATGTATTGCTAGAAATCACATTTGACTTATTTGGCCATTAGGGTTACGCGGGGGTGTTTCATTGTCATTGGCGGGAGAAAGACCGCCTTTGACCGTCGGGCAAAGGGGGAATAAACTTGGCGGTTGACCCCCTAGCCATAGCTCACGCCCCCAGCGTAGACATCGAGTCCTCGCGTGCGGGAGCGGCTTGGACGAAGTGTTGGGAGTTATCATTGTGACCTTAATTCTCCCGGTTGCGGAAGGTGTTAATGGACACGGGAGTGCCCACCGTCCGGAACCGGGTAGGCCTAGCGTGCTTGGCACCGACCGGAATATCGGGCCATGGACGCTAGGTACCACCTTTTGGGGCAATGTCTCACCCTGGATCAAGTCAAATGCCTAGTGTCATGAATGCTCTAGCCCGTGTTAGCGGGGATTCATTTCGTGTCTTTTTCATTTCTTCCTTTTATTTCTACACTTCACCCACATTATCCGCGTAGCTAGCACACGACCTAGGCGAGGCTAGTAGCCACTCAAGCCATCCACCTCCCTGTGTTCGATAAACCCGCACCCTACACTAACCGTGCACTTGCGGTAAAACGACACCGCGCCCAAACCGTAAACGGGGCGCCGGTCATCTGGCACCCGATCGGAAGGCCACCGACGGCAGGAAGCAAGAAACCCCAAAAACGCCCAAAGCTAGAGACCCTCTCACCAAGGGATGAAAAAAAAGTTATGCGAAAAAACTTTTATATATATATATATATATATATATATATATATATATATATATATATGGAAGGTAGAGTAAACTTTATTAAAAAAAGAGCTGTACAAAGATACATTTTGGTATAACCAAATAAACAATAATAGACGTTAGGGTTCTATAGGGAGAGGAGCGGGCACACGCGCCGTCACTCTCCACTACAAGATCCCCAACTCCATCTCTAAAAGTCCTAAAACTGAGTGATTCAAATGATTCAATTCAATTACAAAAAAGAAAAAGAACAAAAACATACACAAAAACACAAAAATATCAGTAGCTCAGCCTATATCCAGATTATCCCAGTTAGAAAGGGCTACCGCCGCATCTTCATCAGCAAGATCTGCATCCTTCATTGCTATTCTGGTGTCAACCGATATACTCTCAAAAACATTCAATTTGGATCTCCGGTTGCTCTCAAATATTCTGACATTTCTCTCCTTCCACAAATGCCATACAATGGAGCATAGCATTGTTTTTGCAAGTCTACAGAGGACGGAATGCTGATGAAAGTTGATGTTGTATAATTCGCATACCTCTGCAAGCGAGACTGGCAGACCGTGAGCTGGCCTCCCAAATTTGATCAGCCCCCTGTGTAGAACGTACTTGGAAAAAGGACAGTTGAAAAATAGATGCTCCAAAGTTTCTGATCCCTCATCACATAGCTCACAGACCCAATTCGAATTCATACCCCAGTTTATGAGATTATTATTGGTTAGAAGCTTCCCCTTCATAGCTCGCAATAGTGTCAAAGACATTTTTGGGACGTGCCCTCTAAACCAGACCAGTTTGTGGTAGTTGAAAGTTGAACTTCGACATCTTACTCCATCCCAAGCATCTCTAAATCGGAAAATAGGTCCAGGTATCCACTCCCACAAGTCCGCTCCCGGTGTAAGTTTGAAATCCTTTAGGATGGCTCTGAACTCCTGGATTCCAGGATCATGAATCCAGTCATCCCCCCCAATAATCCTCCACAGTCTTTTTACTCGCCCCTTCTGGAATGATATGCAAAGTTTTCAGTTGCCCGCAAGGTAACCAGTTATCATGGCAAAATAGTGTATTTCTCCATTTCTCACCACCCTTTTAATTAATTTTTGAGATGCATCTCTGCATTTAAGCAAGAATTTCCATGTCCCCGATTGTGACACATTCCCCTTAGCTGCATAAAAACCATCAATGACCATGTACTTCTTTTCCATGTGCTCTGCCGATAATCCTTCCTTCGACAACATTCTCCATGTTAGTCGAACCCCCGCTGCTAAAT
Organism: Scilla litardierei; assembly: GCA_030789695.1. Classification (NCBI taxonomy): domain Eukaryota; kingdom Viridiplantae; phylum Streptophyta; class Magnoliopsida; order Asparagales; family Asparagaceae; genus Scilla; species Scilla litardierei. The sequence continues at coordinate 112,743,387 of CM061136.1, forward strand.
TTATATCAGAGAGTAACCTGAGGCCAACCCCCCCTCTTCCTTGGGGGTACATAAATCTTTCCACGCCCAAAACCTCGTAGACCCCCAAATGAAAGACCTAGAAGACAAAGTAATAGTACGGAGAACTGATAAAGGTATGCGAAAAGCTTGCATCCAAAAAGAGATCATACCATATATCACTGTCTTAACAAGTTCAATTCTGCCTGATATGGATAGAGAAGTTGAAGTCCAACCCATCAATCTCTTTTTGCATTTATCAATAAGCCTGTTATAAGAGAGTGTTTTTGGATACCTTGAGGAAAGGGGCGACCCAGGTACGTAGTAATAGTCGTGGCAAGTTTGATGCCCAAAAGGTCCGCCAATGCCAAAGAATTTCTGGTCCCCTTACTAAAAATACATGCACTCTTTTCCCAATTTACTTGCAGCCCAGTGAAGTTTGTAAATTCTTCCAGTAAAACTTTTAGGCCCTTCATCGAGTGATGTTTGGCACGACAAAATACAAGAAGATCATCAGCAAATAATAAATGAGATATATAACCTGATCTCCTCATTGGGTGGATGGAACGGGTGGTAATAGCCTTACTTACTAATAGGGAGAAAGCTTCCATGATTATAACAAATAAATACGGGGAAAGAGGATCGCCCTGTCTAAAAGCTTTCCAAGTATCTCTAAATCGGAGTCGTCTTAATACATACGGTGAACGAAAATCTGATCTGTTCATTATGATCTATATAACGTTAAATGATTGTTTACCTCAAATCATGCACTATTAATATGCTTTAATCATGTGTTTATAGCTGCACAATGGACAGTTTCATAATAATAGAACAAATAATGTCACTTGATCACCATTCTAAATTTTTTCTAAATCACATGATTTTTTCTAAATTTTTTCTAAATCACATGATTTTTTATAGACAACCATTTTGAATTATGGACATCATGATGGATGAATTGGATCATCCATTAAGTAGCTCAATTATATTATTTCAGGCTGACTCCTACGATAATTTATTAAGGACCTACCTGAAAAATATATTAGTGCGCGCATGCGCGCGCGCACACACACACACACTAATTATAACCCGTGACAACAGGTCATGGGACAATCAAAATATTTTTAAGAAAAATTTCAATCCATTCAAATCGCCCCCAACCAAATTTGTAGTCTCTGCAAAATCCCCTCCAAAAAAATTTACATCCACCTTCAAAATAATCATACTAAAACAAATTTTTTAACAACATGCAAACTAAAATGTATTTTCCTAGAGAACTTAGTTACCCCAAAACTTGTTATTAAAATTCACGTCAAAAATTTTTACAGCCACCTTCGAAATAATCAAACCCAAAAAATATTGTAACAAGAGTCAAACTAAAATTTAGTTTTTCCAGAGAATTTAGTTCCCCTAAAAAATGTTAGTATTCTCCAAAATTTAGTTCCTTCAAGATTTAGTTCTTCCGAAAATTTAAAATTTTAGTTTCCAACAAATTTAGTTCCAAAAAAATTTTAAATTGTACGTTAGTTCCAAAATTTTTAAATTATAAGTTATTTCCCAAAATTTTAAATTAAAAGTTAATTTTCCAAGAGAATTTAGTTATACTCAAAAAGTTTCTCAAAATTTAATTATCTCTAGATTTAGTTGCCTCAAAATTAAAAATTTTAGTTCACCAAAATTTGATTCTCTCTAAATTTAACTTTCCCAAAAAAAATTCTCCCAAAATTTTATGATTTTCCCCAAAAAATTTCAGAAACTATCATACTACACATTAATTCCCCAAGATTAACTCTCAATTTATAGATGTTTTTGAATGAGTTTGTTGACTAAGACAAAAGTGCTGGGAGAAAGTTTACTAATAATGAAACTTGACGAATTAATGGTTAGTATGAGAGTTTGTGACGATTTAGGGGGAAATAAGAGAACTAACGATCTAGATGCGGGTATTCAAACCTAATAATACAGATCCAGATATAGGCATGCTGAATCTTAAAACATTACCTTCTCTGATTAGCAGAAGCGTACCTGAATCCATCGCTAATAGGCTGAAAGAGATCCTGACAATAACGTAGCGGATAATCTTCCAGAACAGCCCAAATCAACCGTTGGAGAAATCCTTTGGCTTTCTTCCGGTTTCTCTCCTAGCGACGGGGCGTAGAAAATACGGCTAACTTGTTTGTGTGCTCCGGGGATCATGACCGCATATATATATGCTAGCCTCCTTAGCCCTAGGGTTTCTAACTTGGCCCATCAACGAGTTGAAGCCTAATAGCGTCTACACATAAAGGCCCACGACCTACTTGACTCATTTAAGCCCACTCAACTAATTAAATGAGATCACTTATACAACGGGCTTTAATATAATTATATTCGCATATTAGCCCAACGTTGGATTAATATCCAACTATGTTGGATAAGTTCCAACAATCTCCCACTTGGGCTATATGATAAACTTTATAACTATATTTCATTGTGCATACATCCGAATAAGATCTTAACTTACTGTCATTTCTTTAATGAGTCAAAAAACAATCCAGTCCATAAATTAGTTTAGCAAGGGACCAAAGAGTTCTTCGTCATAACAATTGCAGCTCGACCCATCAGTGGTCATCGTGCTAATACAAAAGAATGACATGAATTATGAAGTGGATGTGTAGCATGGAAATTACTTGTAATGTGATCTAACATGTCTATTTCCAACTTATCCTCCTTAACCTTAGTGAGATCATAAATATACCAAAATCAGAGTGAAGCCAAACTGAACCAAAAATTTATTTCTGATCAGAAAATAACCGCAAACTTAAGCAGGAGACTTAATTTTGTCTATATAAGCACCCAAAAGAACAAACTCGCACAAAACTGAATGTTCTTAATGAAATGATATCCATATGAGTAGCGAGCTCATAAAACCTTTTGGATGACATTCCCTTAGTATAACGGATCCGTAATTACACGGTTTGTTTCGATATGCTAATTAGATAATTATACACTCCGAATTATTAATCAACAATCTAGGAACTTGATCTCTGAATATCTAAACTTTGTCGAGTTTCTGTTGTTGCTGGAATATAAAACTGCAGACTTTATTGTCACTAAATAAATTGTGTGGTGTTTTAATACCATCACTAATTTGCAGCATAGTGACAAAGTATGTAGATATATTTCATGATTTGGATGTCACATAATATGATATGAAATCTAAAGCCATGTTAGAAGAGACTATATAAAGGGACTATTTAGATCTCTTCTAGTAGATGTCGTCTAATATAGATTTTCATACATTCTTTGCATCCAATAAATGATCTTAGTCAGTATACCAAAATGATCTCAAACCTTTTTGACTACTGATCCTTGAACATGTAACCCCTTTTGTTCTCTATAAATACTGTAAGACTCATTTGGCTGCTATCAAACGGTCTACTCCTAAACTTAACAATCTGCCCAACATACATGTAATATATGCAACAACCAAATGCATATAAGCCTGAGCATACTTTAGACTCCATATTGGTGAGATATAGGAAATCTTCTAAAGATTATTCTTGCGGCAATTATTGAGACTAAACTTGTCTCCCACAGAACTTAATATACATTACCACATAGATGTTTTAAAAATTACACGCTCCCACAGAACTGAAGATATATAACATCATCAATCGTCATCTCAAAACTGAACGAGGTGATCACTTAATGAAATTCAATATATCATTAACGAGATTGAAATGCTCTATTAATGCCATTATAAACCTTACAGAGTCTTTCATAAAAGCTGAATAGAAAGTCTCTTTACAATTAATGCATTCTTTTCCGTATAAAGTCATTTTTGATACGCTTTAAATCCTTTTTAATACCCTTTTGAATTCCTTTTGATTATAAAAATCCATTTACAATCAGTAGGTTTCAAACCTTATGGCAATGAGAAAAGATTTTAAGTATCATTCAAAGACTTCTTAATTAATGCATTAATCCATTTTAGAGATGTTGAACTTTTATGACTTGATGTAAGTCGAACTTCCATCTTCCTAATGTCAACCATATGTTATTGTAAATTACAATGTCATATTTCAACAATGCACTTTTCATCTCTTTAATGGAGTTCTTGAATGACAATTAGTGCTTTGAGGTGCTAGAGTTTGTCATTATGAACAATTTCACGAATAGGAGGAATTGCAACATTATCTTGAATTTATTGTGTCTTGAACAAGGTCAGGAATATTATCCTAAACAATGCCAATAACACCTGTGGGAATATAATCCCCTTCAAGAATAATGTCACTAACTAAATTACCCCCCTCAAACTCAGCATCCTCAAATAGGTGTGCATTTCCTAATTCGTAAACTAACTTAATAGTGGGATTATGTAAAATCATACAAAATATCAACTTTTAAATTATTCAACAAAACTAGAAAATCATTAGCATTATTTCCAATTTCTTTATTAGGCTTATAAGGCCTTACCTCAGTTGGACATCTCCAAACATGCAAGTGATTTAAGTTCATCTGTTGAAACTTTATTAAGTATATAAGCTACAATCAAAATATTACTGAATTCTAAATTGTTAATTCTTTCTTTATAACACATGTACTTAAATGCAGGAATTCTATGAATAAAGTACCATTTCCAAACCAATTTTGAATAAACCAATTTTGAATCAAGAGAGAACCAAATTTTCCATTCATAATTGAACAATAATAGCCAAATTTATTCAAAATAGAAATGGAAATCCAAATTCCATTAAAGCGATACATAATAATCTCATAAAGATTCAAATACAATCTAGCCTTTAAAAGAAATAATCTAAATTTTATTTGCTTCTACTTGAACCATCTTACCATTGCCCATATCGATGTATCTTTCAACATCATTCAGCTCTTGTCATCTTAGGCAATACTGCATAGACACAATGATGTGAATGGTTATACCAGGATCTTTCCATCACGTGTCTATAAGTACTAAAGGTTTATGAAAAAGAAATTAACTATATAATTAAACCAAATTAAAGAAACATACCCTTTGTAGCATGCCAAGCATGATAATTTGTGCAATGCTTCTTTATATACCATTCACCTCCACAGAAGAAACAACCATTACCCTCTGAACCTTTCAGTTTCCTTTGTTGTTTCTTTTGAGAAGATGTATCTGCAGCTTCAGTATCCTTCTTCCTTTTGTTGAAGGTGGTTGTCAGGTGAGTGCTTTCTGTCATCTTTTGCTTAAGCCTTTCCTCTTGCTTTACACAGTATGAGATGAGCTCGTCTAGAAACCAAGTCTCTTCCTTCAGATTATAGCTTACCTTAAACTGGCTAAACTGTGATGGAAGAGATATTAAAACAAAATGCACTAGCAGATCCTCAGAGAGGTCTAGCTCAAGTTCTTTCAACCTTGAAGCAATATTAGACATGTTCAATATGTGCTCCCTGATGTTTCCTTTACCTTCATATTTCATTGAAGTTAGGTTTGTCAATAGTGTACTAATCTCACTCTTTTCATTGTTGACAAACCTCTTTTCAAGCTCAATAAGGAACCATTTAGCTATGGCAATTTTCTCTGAAATAGAGCTCTTGAGATAGTCTGGAATGACATTCTTCACAAGCATAAGGCACATGCGATTTGATCTCTTTCACTCTTCCATCCCCTCTTTCATCACAGGTACTCTCATCAGTGAGTGGTGGAGGACTATTAGTCCTCAATTCCACATTAAGATCCATGACTCCGAGGATTATCAAAAGATTCTCCTTCCATGCCTTGAAGTTAGTGCCATTAAGTACTGGAATATATTTGAGGTGGGCATAAAATTTTCAGGAATAATTGCTGATAAGAGAATAAGAAAACAATAGTAACATGCTCATATGATTATTAAACAAAACAACATTGACGTGCGTTTATATTTCATATATTTGCACACGTTTTCTTCCGGGTTTTTCCGTATTTTACGGCCGTCTTATATTCGTTTTCTCGTGTTTTCTTGTTTTCTTTCACTTTTCCGTGCTTTTCGTATTTTGCAGGTTTTTACTGGCATATGGGACATAAAACGACGATATCATTAGTCCCCGGAGCAACGGGAGGAGTCACGCATGATCCAGGGGGTCAAACGACGAAGATTGCATCTTTCAGCCCCTCACCCGACCGGTTGGTTATTTCCAACCGATCGGGTGATGCACACGTGCACCACCCGGACACAAGTTGGAGCCAAGAAGTCACCCGGTCGGTTCTGTGACCGGTTCAAACGCCCCAACTCTCTGGAAATCCGATGCTGAATGCCAACAGATCGGGTGACCTTCACCCGATCGGTTCACCTGTAGCCGATTCTCCGAAGCCACAACACGGAGAGATCAACCGACTGGTTCACCAGACGGCACGAAGATCCAACCGATCAGCTGCAACCTCAACCGACCGTGCCGTGGTGACCGGGTGGGATCCTATTTTGCACTGCCGAAGAAACGAAGCAGGTCACCCGACCGGGTGACTTTTCACCTGATCGGATGATTTCGTATTCTATAAATAGAACCCCTAAGTTTTCCAGAAACGGGAGTTGTTATTTTTTGCTGTTTTCTCTCTCTCTTGACGGCTGTAATTTTTCAGATATTTGTAAGTCTTCCGATCTTTGTCAAACTTTAATATAGTGTTATTAGCATTGCTCTTACTGCTTTTCAATCGCCCGATCATGTTTCTAACGGTCGATTTCTATTTAGATTGCTTTTTACTAAATATGTGTGAGTAGTTCCCAAATCTGGGATTTTGGTGGAAACCCATTCGTAGGCTCTTCCCAATGCGTCCATAGGACTAGGAAATCGATAGGGATTAGGAATCTAACGGTTATGCAGGGTGTTTTATTGTCATCGGCGGGAAAAAGACCGCCTTTGACCATTGGGCCAAGGGGGAATAAACTTGGCGGTTGACTCCCTAGCTATAGCTCACGCCCTTAGCGTAGACGTCGAATCCTAGCGCGCGGGAGCGACAGGATGAGACGTTGGGAGTTATCGTTGCGAACTTAGTGCTTCCGGAGTCGGTCAGTGTTAATGGACACGGGAGTGCCCACTGACCGAACTCGGGAAGTCCGGCGTATCATCCTGGGCACCGACCGGAATATTGGGCCCATGGGACGCTGGTACCACTCTTAGAGGCAACGTCTCACCATTAGACCCTAATTCTGATCGTTATCCTACCCGTAGGCCGTATCGGTGAGAGTCGCTCGATAGGGTGGAAACCAAAGTTTCGGGTTTTTCCTTTATATTGTTTATCCCTGCATTCCATTTACTGTGACAACCATCATCCGATCCGAGCTAGCTCGCCCATGGGGTGAATTTGATCCTCCTTGACACAAGCACATCCACGCCTCCCTGAGTTCGACCCCCCAAGCCACACTACAACACCGTGCACTTGCGGTTACAAATATTTAAATCTCACGCCCCCAATCGTATTATTGCACACATCAAACACACGCATAAGCGGGGGACGTCAAGCTTTATGGCGCCGTTACCGGGGAGGCAACGTGCTTGTTATTTTAGGATTTTATGAACCCTTGTGTCTAGCTCTCATCCCTACCTCACGATAATTTTCGCATTCTTCTTTTTCCTTTTTATTTTCTTATTTTTATTTTTATTTTTTATCTTATCTGTTTCTTTCCCACTTTTCGCTTCACGGGTGTTTGTTGTTTTTCATGCGCAGGAGTTTAAGAAGTCTCGACGACTTGATCCATGTTGATCCAGAGTTAAACGCCACCCTTAGGCGTTTGGCCACCGAGAAGCGAAGAAGAGAGGATCCTGAAGCCATGTGGGAGAACACCCCGCCTCACAAGTCCCTGCTGGAGTACTCGATGCCATCTATCGAGTCCACCTCTGCCATCCGTCCTCCTGCTATTACGGCCCAAAGCTTCGAGCTTAAGCCATCTCTGGTGACGTGGATCCAGCAGGATCAATTTTCGGGTGCACCCATGGAGAGCCCGATTGAACATTTGGACTCCTTCTTGGAGAAATGTGACACCTTCCGGATAAACGGTGTCACAACTGAGGAGATCCGACTGAAGCTGTTCCCCTTCTCTCTGCGAGATAAGGCCAAGCTGTGGCTTAGGGAGAAGGACCCTAATACATTCAACACCTGGGGGAAGCTCTCGAATGCTTTCATGACGAAGTTATTTCCTCCGGGGAAGACCATGAAGCTGAGGAGTGAGATCTCCTCCTTCTCCCAGGCCAGACACAAGTCCTTGCATGAAGCTTGGACGAGATACAAGGAGATGCAGCGAAGATGTCCCCACCATGAGCTCCCCAAGTGGCAGATCATAAATCTGTTCTATAATGGGTTGAGGGACGATTTGAAATCTTCCATGGATGCCGCGGCTGGAGGGTCCTTTATGTCGAGAAGCGAAGAAGATGCCGGACAGATTCTTGAAAATATGGCATCCAACAATGAGCGGTGGTGTGACGAGAGAGCCACACCTAGATCTGGGGGCATCCATAGGGTCGAGGACGTCGACAAATTGTCAGGCAAGTTTGACTTGCTGTCGACCCAGATCTCCGCATTGATGGTAGGCGCCGGTGGCACCGGTTCACAACAGATTACTGCGGTGGAATCCGAAGTTTTTGGAGAATTCGACGGTGGTGACATCTCACCACCGTTGGATCAGGCGAGCGCATTATATTACAATCCTACAGGGAATGCGCCTTTTCCACCACGAACCAACTCCAACCCGGCCTACTCTCCAAACAACCGGAATCATCCGAACCTTAGTTACCGGGCACCATATCAGCAGCCGACTCAGCAGCAGCAACAACAGATATATCACCCGGCTAGGCCCCAACAGCAGTTTCAGCAGCAGCAATTTCAGCAACAACAACCTCCACAACAGTATCAGTAGTATGCTCCTAGGAATCAGCAGCCCACCCAGCGGCAATACGGCCAGCAGAGGGCCATCTCTCCGGTTGAGTCCCTCTTGACTCAACACATCACCAACCAGGAGAAGATAAATCTGAAGCTGGAGATGGGACAGAGGGTCCTCACTGATCAGGTGACCCAGCTAGGGTTACAAGTGGCGAAACTTCAGAGACTGCAGAATCTATTACCGCCACAACCTGAGGTGAACCCGAGGGGGGTAAATCGGACCTTGGTGCTAACGCTTGAGCATGAGAACGTGTCCGCCATCGTCTTGAGGAGAGGAACGCAAATACCCACGAGAGTGCCCCCCAAAGGACCAGAAGCACCGTTGGTCGTGGAACGACCAATTGAGAAATTAAATGACGACGGTGCTTCGTCGCCAAAGCCAACTACTCCGGAGGGAGTCCATGGAGAGGAGAAGAAAAAGGATGAGGAAGGGAACCTCAGAGTATTCAAGCCCGTTGTGCCTTTTCCACAACGGCTTGCCCGAGCCAAGATTGATGAGAAGTATGGTAAATTCTTTGCCATGGTGAAAGATCTGAGCTTACAAATCCCTTTCCTCGAGGCCATCTTGACAATTCCCTCATATGCCAAATTTCTAATGAAGTTGGTGACACGGGGATCCAGAAAGGAGAAGGTCGTGTTAACGGTGGAGTGCAGCGCCCTCATTCAGCGTGCAAATCCGCCCAAGCTGAAAGACCCAGGAAGTTTCTCCATCCCTTGCTCTATTGGGGAAGTGCGAATTCAGAGGGCGCTCGTCGATCTAGGAGCGAGCGTCAGCTTAATGCCCTTATCGCTGTACAAGAGAATAGGGATGGCAGACTTGGAGCCCACCGGCATGACATTACAACTTGCTGACCGTTCAGTCAAGTACCCAGTGGGAGTAGTAGACGACCTCCCCGTTGATGTGAGAGGAGTACAAGTACCGGTTGATTTTGTGGTGATGGACATGCCGGAAGACAAGCATACTCCTATTATCCTTGGTCGGCCCTTTATGGCAACCGCCGGAGTTTTGATAGACGTGAAGAATGGGAAGCTTTCCCTCAACGTCGGCCAAGAAAGAGTCGAATTTGATTTGGGGTTGTCGATGAAGTACCACGATCCTCCGGATGACCCTAGTATCAATGCGCTGGAGCTGGAAGATGAGAGAGCCGTAGAAGCAAGCTCCTGGGAAATTCTCTCGAGAAATCCCCCCGACCACTTGGGAGACCATGGAGAGCAAGTTGGCTCACCAAAGAAAGAAGTTACTGATGAGGCGGTCGCGCGACATGTGATCCCTCCCGGATTCCCAAAGGCTCCTCCTACGAGGAGGAAAGGAAAAGAGCCCATGGGGCTCGTCGGGGATGAGGTCCGTATCCTCAAACGAGTGTCGGAGGACGCCAATATGAAGGAGAAGCCTCCGGACCCCGTCGACCAAGGGAGAGTGGTCGAGCAAGTTCTCTTGTCGCCACCGACTGCAACAAAGGGAGAAGCTGAAACGATGCCAAACTTTGGGCATCACCCGTATCACCCACCTTGAACATCATCAACGGGCGTCGAGCTAACGACGTTAAACAAATGCGCTTCATGGGAGGCAACCCATGCTCTACACCCTTTGTTTCCATTTTTAGAACTATTTTTAACTTTATTTCGTCTATTTTTAGTAAATAAATCCAGCCTCAAGAACTTCCGTTGAGGGACTAAGGTCGTTTGTGCACTTTTGCAGAAAACAAGGCCCCAACCGATCGGGTGATAACTCACCCGATCGGTTGGGATGTATCAGCTAACGGCCGTATCAGTCACTCAGCGAACCGATCGGGTGAAGCCGGCCGAGACCGGGTGACAGACCGGGTGAACTGGGCTTAATTCTCGGGGATTTTTGGGAAATGATCAACCGATCGGGTGGTACGCAGAGCGATCGGGTGACAGACCGGGTGAGCTGTACCAAACTCTCAGGAAATTTGTGAAGCGACGAACCGATCAGGTGACATTCACCCGATCGGGTTGCATGTAGCCGACTTTCAGCAAAAATTTCGACCTATAAGTCAACCGATCGGGTGACAACTCACCCGATCGGTTCGACTTAAATTCCTATAAATAGCTGCCCCCCCCCCGCCCGTTTGTTCCGTCCTCGCCCGATTTCGAATTCCAGATTGCCGCTTCGACTCCCCCGCTTCTGCCTGACCTCGTTCTTCCCCTAAATCAACCCCAATCGATCTCCCCCCTCTCCCTATCCATCTCTCCATCGATTTCTCACCATCTTCCTCGATTTCGCCCGCATACAAAACCCTAACTTTCACCCATTCTCCCCCATTTTCGAAACTTGCTGGAAGGATTCGTCGCGGCTTCACACGTGCTCATGTTGCGTTGCGTTGGGGCATCCACGAGCAGCGATCTTCATCTCAATTGGGTAATCTCGCTCCTTAGCTAAATTTTTATTTTTCCCTAGAATTTCATTTTGCTCGTCTGGCGTGTTAGTGTGTATTCATCGTACTTCGCATACACTCACACACACACACGACTCCCACACAATGCCTCCTCGGCGTGCTAAGCCCACCGACCCCACTTCTTCCAACCCTAGGCCCACCCGTCGCGCTCGTCGCACACAACCCACCACCCAACCCGCCCGGTGTCTCCAAGCTTCACATCCCACCCCCCACCACCACTCCCGGTCCTCAGCACAGGCCCCCATCACCACCCCCAGAGGGTGGTGCCTCTGCTTGATATTTTCCCATCCAGCTTTTGTCTCCCCCTATTTTTAGTGCACATCTGTCTTTACGGGGCCCTACTTTACCACTGCTGGGGGGAGGACCCATCTGTAGGGTTTTACGGGACACTTAGGGCACAAAAACTCTATGCCCGTCCTAAGTCGGACGGAACATAGACAGAAAAGCAGCGGAAAAATAAACATGTTAATCTAATTAACATTTAACCCTAAGGTCCAAGACCCTAATCCAAGATCTATGTCGACTTGGGATGGGTCTGACCATCCCAAGAAGGATCTAGCCTACTGCAATTAAATTAAACTAATGCTAATAAACACATACCCGGAATCTCAACCCTGGGGCAGGCGAGATGTTCCGCACCGTCTTCCGAGCCGCTCCCGTCCCACGCCGAGCCGCTCCTCGAACCCTCCCCGAACCGCTCCCCGAACCGCTCGGCATCTCGAGGCGATCAATCCCGTGTCGTCGAGCCAACCACGCGCTGAAGAAAGTTTCACGCGAGTGAAACCTCCGCCTAGATTTCGGATCTGAATCCGAACTCCTTTGCGGCTTTGCTAGAGCCCTCAGGAGCAAGGCAGAAATTTATAGGGAGAGGAGAAATATTAATTTAGCTTAGATCCGAGCGTGCTCCAACATTTACGAGAGCCGCTCAGATCTAGAGCTTGGGACAAGTTTTGAGGAGGAGAGCAGACCCCTATTTATATAGGCGGCGGACTCTCCCCTTTTCTCAAAATCCGATGTGGGACTAAAATAGAGTTAATAAAATCAATTTAGTTTGCCTTTCACAAAGTGCAAACTTCCGTGAATTTTAACTCCCTCACCGTTGAACTTCAGGATTGATACAACCTATCAATTCGAAGGGTGTTCAACGGTGAACGCATAGGAAAAAACCGTTCGTCAATTGGAGTTCGTTTGACCCTTCAAACAATTGTCCAAAGTTAGCCAAAAGTCATGCTTCTCTTAGAAACGTAGCCGTCAAGAAAATCCCAGGTTTCAAAAAACCCTAACCAGAAAATTCGGGCTTGGTGGGCCTCCATTTTCGCTGGTTTCAGCCCAACAGTTTGGGCTGACTTGTTTTGGCTATAACTTGTGCATTTGGACTCCGTTTTTGACGCGGTTTGAACCTGTGTTTAGAGCGGGACGATCCCGTCATCTAGGTAGCCTTTTCAACACGTTTATTTAATTAAATATAGTCTTAAACAATTTAAGACACATTTAATCTCTTTTGCATCATATGCAAATTAGTCCCTATCTAGGCTTAAATTATCATTTGCATCAAATACAAATGATCCGAGGGCATATTCCTCTACATCTCCCACTTGCACTCCGGATCATTTATCCCGAATGCAGGAGATGATTGCAAACATCTTTTGCAATATTTTATCCCTTGCATCAAATGCAAATTATTCTCCCTAATTAATTTCTACCTATTACTAGACGAAGATCGCACTCTGTGTGAGACCCTACAGCCTGACCCTTACAACAGGTTGGGCTCGAAGCCCTATACGGCAGTGACCACGAGCAGTGGTTGCCGTCCCTGCTTCAGGAATCATCATTATGTGGTTGACTCATTGACATGAGTATTGTCGGGACCACCCTGACTGTTTCCGTGATGAATTCCGTAGTTATAGTCTTTTCGTCTAAACTATGTCGTGTAAGTCAAGTCTAGGGTACGGTCAAACTGTCAACCCCAATAACTTGACTCCGGTTAGTTTCTATCGATCTTTTAGTCAAAAATGTTGGACTTCTTCCAACATACTCTGGCCAGAGTTTTTACTAAAGACCGAACTAACCCTACGACACTAACTCCCATTGACCGGGAGAGACGAATCCTCTCTTGGTCATTACTCTCCTCATACGCTTCAAGTGTCACCCAATCAAAGACCTTTCGACAGGCCTTGCCTCGAAGCTAGGTCATTTGATCTAAGTGGCACCGTTCACACACAGGTTCGTCAAAATGACCTCAAGTCAAAAGACCAACTAGCCTATCATCACTCAGAGTCATCATTGACAGATTGGTCAATATAACCATATGATAACTCTTGTGGATCGTTCAGTGAACTCATTCTCTAATGAGCACCTGTGTCTCGTCTACGACTTCGCCAAGTCAAGCGATCATGAGATCATCGCCACCGCTAAATGGTGAAGACTAAGACACAATGGTCTATCCGATGTTTCGATATCCTTATCTCGAAACATCTACGACCACGAACCCTTTTAGACTTATGCTACAGACGGTCAAACATTTCTCCATGATCGAGATACTCATCTCGATACCTGTTTGACCTCGCATAAAGTCTCAGGACTTTACCTAAGTTAATATCTAATGTTAACTACATTATAACATAACTTAGATAAATTATTACCAAACAGCTTACTGTTATTTTGAACAAGATGTTTGTGTTATTCACACACAGAGATAGATTGCCTCGAAGGCATCTTCTCTCAACATCTCCCACTTGCACTCAGGCCCATTTATCTCGGTATCTTATACCGTTTTTACACATAAGTTTTCACGACTTCATGTGGTAGAGCCTTTGTGAGTGGATCTGCTAAAACCGTCTACACTATAGACTTAAGGGGTTTTTATGTTCATGTTAGACCAACCATTTGAATCTCATTCAAATAATTCACTTGGTCTTACGGAATCTATAATATTTTATTTACTTGGATCTCATCCAGTTTATCGTACCTTACGATAATAATTCTTTAAATTTGTTAATGGTCATTTCAAATGGCTCATATCTATTTCTGATAAAGTATCAAACTTTTTGATTACTTTGTCAAAATATATGTTCCATTCCTTTGATGCCTCGCATGTAATTTATACGCTCCCACTGACCTTGAAAACTATCTGGCTAATTCATATAAGTCGGTCCGTCTAAATCATATTTAGAAAAAACGAACTTATAAGTGAATGCTCCAATTTTCATGGTCAACTTAAGCGTTTACATCAAGTTTGGTCCGAGTAGATCTGTACACATCTGCTGGTGGAAAACGGCTTCATTATAATCCGTTTTATAGGAATTAAGATGAAAACCGTTCTCGACCAACATGATTGTACTTCACAATTTCCTTTCTGCTCCTAATCTTTCAACTTAAAGATTTACTTGCAGAAAGTGAGGAAACATTTTCCTTAGGCACGTAAACTAAATTCCAAAATTTATTTACGCACACGGACCTATTCTGATTGCATTAAGTTTTAAATCGGAGTTACTACTCCGAATTTCATCCTAGAAGTTGGCTAAGTCATCATCAATTATGATGTCTAACTCGACTCTTCGTCTCACGAGATTCGAGTAATTATACAACTTCTTAATGATTGATTTTATGAATATCTTATTGATATGTCCTCATAGAACATTATCAAAACCTAGGCATTACTATCTGGGACTTAACCCAGAGGGAGGACTTAACTCAGAGTCACTTGCTATGGATCGCACCAAGTCTAACTCAGTGTGATTCATACTTTTAACACATAATGTGTTAACAGACTTGACCTGAGAGAAAATCACATTTTCTTTTAGTTACGCAAGATTTTATGTAGCTAAGTATTTGACCATTCGATCTAATCGAATCAGTTTAAATACTTTAGTCATTTCGTTCTTTATTTTATCAGACTTGTGTTTCATCAAGAACACGTGTCTTAATAAAATATACGAATAACTTATTTTGGTTAATCTAGACTCGGGTACATCAGTATGTACCAGACTAAGTTCGACAACTCATTCTCCCACTGTCTTACAGATGGGTTTCGGCCAATTCTATCTAAGAGGATAAGACTCACAAGTGACCGCAGACTTCATAATACGAGAGGTCAGACCCCTCTTTATGTGACTTGTGAAGCTTAGTCTCTCGATACGGCCTAGTCTAATTTTCCATACAAGTTTGCTACTATCTTGTGTATTTATATATTAACATTTAATATATTATAGTTATTACAAATTACTAACACAAAACATTGCTTTGGAAGTAAGGTGACGACATTCGTCAAATTGTGTTAGACGTCTTTTGTATAACAATAATTATGAAATCGTGACATCAAAATATGTCACATTTTCATATCCTCCTACTTATGCCTTTATTAATGATAAATTAAAGTAACTTTCTCAATTGACTTTTCCGGAGTGCCTTCTTCCTTTTCTAAATCACATTTAGATATTTAAATAGCCCAACATAAATAAATGGCTACACAAGCGTCTCATGTATACAAACGCCTGAGAGTTGCAATCTTGAGTGTAGCTCAAGAAGTTGCTTGTCTCAAGATCCGGTTGGGATACATAGCCTTGCATTGCTCATGCACTCGTATTCGACTCAAACAATTTGATCGAATTCTTGAACTTTGCGGATCAAAATTGTTTGTCCATGCAACCTTGAGGGTAGCTTGACAAGTTGTAGGGAGAAACATACTTCAAATATCCTATATGTTCAAGCTGCCTCATATAGAGACGAGTGACATGTTGCGTGAATTTATTTGTTGGACCCAGAACTTAATGAAATCATATTTCTTAAGTCTGTTCTTTAGAAGGTCATTTTAATGTCAACGAGAATATAGTTTTGATTCTATCAATTAGAATTTAGCTTGATATTCAATTAATCAACCTATTTGACCAGTTAACTTATTCCATTAAAATATTATATTTCGATTCCTTCGGTAAACATAGTCTTGCCCTAGTTTAGCATATGTTCAATATTAAATATAGGTAGATTGGCATTCATCTATATATATCCTCCCACTATTTTTACGATCGTTTCAAATCTTAATAACGAACGATTTAATCGAATTAAAGTATTTAAAATTTAGTGAAAGAGGGATCCAATCATCCTGAACCTCACAACCTTGAGGAGACTCAACAAGTTGATTGGTTCCATGATTGGTAGACTAACTCTTAGTCAATCACATCACATGTGACTCCCTATCGTTTTTTACCCACAGTCACTTATGATCTTGAGGAGACTCAACAAATCATAATGACTGGTCTAGTCAGACCCTTCCGCAAGGGCGGGTCACCAGATCTTCCTACAGATTTCGTGTCCAGATTTGACTTAGATCGATGCTCGAGGAGACCCGACGTATCGATTTGGGTCAAGTCTAGACTACATCATATGTATGTTGGAGTTTGTTCCTTAAAGATAAACATGTCATAGCTTGAGGAGACTCAATAACTATAATTGTCTTCTTTGAGTTACCAAGCTCCAAAATCAAGGAGGGATACAGATTAATTTTTAATAAGATTTATAACGCATTGACTAGATATAGTCCAGGGTGTCATACAATCATGATTCGCGACATTGCGGTCCAGCGGAACACAGCCAGGGAATTGACTAAGCTAGGATCACTGCCCCTTGGACTAGCAAGGGTTGATCCAGAACTCTTAGCCAAGCACATTGACTGGATCATGGTCCATTGAATGAAGCTTGTCATTTTTGTATGTGTGCTATAGACTAAACAACTTTTATTAACAACTAATTAATCCTATCAACTAGTTGCATCCTTAAATTCAAAATTTTAGGATTTGTTTAATAACGTTTATTAAGTCCTTATCAACTATAAGGTTCACGTGCTATCCTAATCATTATTAGGATTTTAATAAACTTTATTAACAACGCCAAAAGCGAAGTCCTTTAATGAGAATTAATAATAACAATTAGAATTAAGATTCATTAAAAGGACTACCCTAATCATGAATTAGGTCTTAAAGGGCTGTTAAAAGTTTTATTAAAACATAGCATGTCATTAAAATTCAAGTAATAAATTTTAATCATTTTTGATGACTAACCTAAAGGGTTGTCTTGTGTTATCAAATAAGTGACAAGAAGAACTGGCCATTAAAATAAAGCTACACTAATTTATCGCATAAAGATAGTGCACAACTATTTAACAATTAAATAGATTAAGTTTATCGCATAAACAATTTTAGCATGCATACATAAATTTAACATTTAAATTTAAAATATGATTTTAAAATATTTTATTTTTATCTCATAAAAACTTGTTTTTAAAATCACAAATTTGCATGCTACTTTTAAAAAATTTATCGCATAAAATTTTAACCTTTAAAATCAGTTTTAAAATATCTCATAAAATTAAAACAACATTTTAAAAAACTTTCATGCTTAAAAAATTTATCATATAAAATTTTTAGGCACTTTAAACTTATCGCATAAAGTTTAAAAGATTTAAAATTAGTTTTAAAAATTATCACATAAATTTTAAAACGTCTTTTTAAAAAAAATTTCATATTCAAAAATTTTTTCACATAAATTTTTAAACATCAAAAACATTTTTAAATTTATCTCATAACTTTAAAAACATTTTTAAAAAGCATTTAAAAGCATTCTAAAGTTTAATAAAATCGCTGGCTAGATCGTTACGCAGACCTAAGCTCTGATACCACTGTAGGGTTTTACGGGACCCTTAGGGCACAAAAACACTATGCCCGTCCTAAGTCGGACGGAACATAGACAGAAAAGCAGCGGAAAAATAAACATGTTAATCTAATTAATATTTAACTCTAAGGTCCAAGACCCTAATCCAAGATCTATGCCGACTTGGGATGGGTCTGACCATCCCAAGAAGGATCTAGCCTACTGCGATTAAATTAAACTAATGCTAATAAACACATACCCGGAATCTCAACCCTGGGGCAGGCGAGATGTTCCGCACCGTCTTCCGAGCCGTTCCCGTCCCACGCCGAGCCGCTCCTCGAACCGCTCCCCGAACCGCTCCCCGAACCGCTCGGCATCCCGAGGTGATCAATCCCGTGTCGCCGAGCCAACCACGCGCTAAAGAAAGTTTCACACGAGTGAAACCTCCGCCTAGATTTCGGATCTGAATCCGAACTCCTTTGCGGCTTTGCTAGAGCCCTCAGGAGCAAGGCAGAAATTTATAGGGAGAGGA
Organism: Scilla litardierei; assembly: GCA_030789695.1. NCBI lineage: Eukaryota > Viridiplantae > Streptophyta > Magnoliopsida > Asparagales > Asparagaceae > Scilla > Scilla litardierei. The sequence goes on from CM061136.1 coordinate 112,761,856, forward strand.
GAAATATTAATTTAGCTTAGATCCGAGCATGCTCCAACATTTACGAGAGCCGCTCAGATCTAGAGCTTGAGACAAGTTTTGAGGAGGAGAGCAGACCCCTATTTATATAGGCGGGGGACTCTCCCCTTTTCTCAAAATCCGATGTGGGACTAAAATAGAGTTAATAAAATCAATTTAGTTTGCCTTTCACAAAGTGCAAACTTCCGTGAATTTTAACTCCCTCACCGTTGAACTTCAGGATTGATACAACCTATCAATTCGAAGGGTGTTCAACGGTGAACGCATAGGAAAAACTGTTCGTCAATCGGAGTTCGTTTGACCCTTCAAACAATTGTCCAAAGTTAGCCAAAAGTCATGCTTCTCTTAGAAACGTAGCCATCAAGAAAATCCCAGGTTTCAAAAAACCCTAACCAGAAAATTCGGGCTTGGTGGGCCTCCATTTTCGCTGGTTTCAGCCCAACAGTTTGGGCTGACTTGTTTTGGCTATAACTTGTGCATTTGGACTCCGTTTTTGACGCGGTTTGAACCTGTGTTTAGAGCGGGACGATCCCGTCATCTAGGTAACCTTTTCAACGTGTTTATTTAATTAAATATAGTCTTAAACAATTTAAGACACATTTAATCTCTTTTGCATCATATGCAAATTAGTCCCTATCTAGGCTTAAATTATCATTTGCATCAAATACAAATGATCCGAGGGCATATTCCTCTACACCATCCTCGTGTCGTGTCCCTCTTTTTATTTTTTATTTATCATTGCCATTCTTTTATTTTATTGACCTCCCCCTTGCATATCTCTGCATTTTCACGATCACATCATCTTGCTAGCACTGTCATGTCTAGCTTGGGGGAAGTCAACTTTTTTCTGTGTGCTGTCGTGTTTTATTTTTCTTTGTGTCGTGTGATTTTCTTTCTTTACTTTATTTTTCTTTTCTGTTTTTCATGTCGTGTGGTGTGCTTTTTATTTTATATTTCTTATTTTTCAGTTTCGTCCGTGTGACTTTCTTGTTTTTCGTGTCTTTTTGTGTCTGTGTGTATTCCCCCCTTATTCATTGCCCTCCCGTATTGAATTCTATTGCATTGAGGGCAATGCAAGTTTCAGCTTGGGGGAGTCGCACTTCGTGCGTCATTTGTTTCTTTTTCTTCGTTATTTGAGTCGTTTTTCTCCATCTTTTTCTTTTTCTTTTTTCTTTTCTTCTTTTTATCTCTTTCTCCTAGAGATGAACACTATGATAAATTGCCACAAAATCACACACACCTAGCATGGCATCGATAATCACACTCACTAACCCTAGGATATCGAGTCTTCTTGCATTTCATGCATCGTGGGTCCACTTAGCTTTTTGTGAGTCGTGCGTCGTGCCTAGATGTGTGGTGTGCTCCTACTTTGTGATTTTACTTTATATACCTGTCTAGGAATGACCCCTAGATTATCATGCTTCGATTTGAATATGCGGTATTTGTTTCTACTGTCTGCTTCTTCCGCATGCTATATATATATCGTGTACTTCATTTCGCATGTGTCGGGATTCAACAATTAAGGACTAGGATAACCCATTTAGCCCATGCTCTAACTAGCGAGAATAGTTTCCTTTGCCCAAGTGTTTAGATTCCGATTTATTTTTTGTTTTATTTGGTGCAAATCCCCTCGTCGTGTACCGTTCTCCCACTTGGGAGAGTACACATGTGTATAGCCAAAAACCCAAAAATCCAAAAAAAAAATAGAAAAGAAAAGAAAAACCCAAAAAGAAGAGAAAAGAAAAGATAGAAAAATTGTATAGCCAAAAATCCAAAAAAATATACAAATACCCAAAACCCAAAAAAAATTCCCGTGTGAATATTTTTTCCTACTTGCCGAGAATAAAGGGAAGGCGAGAATTTGCACCGAGTGTTCTACTCCACATCATCTCAACCCCCATCGGTTTCGAAAACACTTGGCTTAGGAACTTTTTAGATATTATCTAGGCTTAGTGTGGTAATTTCCTTAACCCTAGTTGTGGAGTCCCTGACGCATGATATGTTTCTATTCTCTCTCTATTCTCATGCATGCTTGAACTATATATTCACCGCTTTATTCAATTCGAATCGATATTTGGGTCATTTCCTGGATTTGTGTATATCGAGCTTTATCGCACATCGTAGATAGTGACACCGTCTGCTAGCACACGACCACACTCACTCGCGCTTCACCGCGTGGGCCCACGGCACTTGTCTGGACTCGTATTCCTTGGTTTAGTGATGCGACTTAGCGTTTGCTTGCTTGGTGTGTCTTTTTTGATTTTGTTGGCCCTGACGGGCGATCTAGGATAAAGAGTTTTCTTTTTCTCTCTTTCTCTCTATTTTCTCTCTCCGAGCTCCTACTCTCACTCGTCTTCCTCGAGGATGAGGAAGAGTTCAGCTTGGGGGATTTTGACGTGCGTTTATATTTCATATATTTGCGCACGTTTTCTTCCGTGTTTTTCCGTATTTTACCGCCGTCTTATATTCGTTTTCTTGTGTTTTCTTGTTTTCTTTCACTTTTCCGTGTTTTTCGTATTTTGCAGGTTTTTACTGCATAGGGGACATAAAACGACGATATCATGAGTCCCGGAGCAACGGGAGGAGTCACGCGTGATCCAGGGGGTCAAACGACGAAGATTGCATCTTTCAGCCCCTCACCCGACCGGTTGGTTATTTCCAACCGATCGAGTGATGCACGCGTGCACCACCCGGACACAAGTTGGAGCGTCCAAGAAGTCACCCGGTCGGTTCAGTGACCGGTTCAAACGCCCCAACTCTCTGGAAATCCGATGCTGAATGCCAACCGATCGGGTGACCTTCACCCGATCGGTTCACCTGTAGCCGATTCTCCGAAGCCACAACAAGGAGAGATCAACCGACCGGTTCACCCGACGGCACGAAGATCCAACCGATCAGCTGCAACCTCAACCGACCGTGCCGTGGTGACCGGGTGGGATCCTATTTTGCGCTGTCGAAGAAACGAAGCAGGTCACCCGATCGGGTGATTTCGTATTCTATAAATAGAACCCCTAGGTTTTCCAGAAACGGGAGTTGTTATTTTTTGTTGTTTTTTCTCTCTCTTGATGGCTGTAATTTTTCAGATATTTGTAAGTCTTCCGATCTTTGTCAAACTTTAATATAGTGTTATTAGCATTGCTCTTACTGCTTTTCAATCGCCCGATCATGTTTCTAACGGTCGATTTCTATTTAGATTTCTTTTTACTAAATATGTGTGAGTAGTTTCCAAATCTGGGATTTTGGTGGAAACCCCTTTGTGGGCTCTTCTCGATCGTCCATAGGACTAAGAAATCGATAGGGATTAGGAATCTAACGGTTACACGGGGTGTTTTATTGTCATCGGCGGGAAAAAGACCGCCTTTGACCGTTGGGCCAAGGGGGAATAAACTTGGCGGTTGACTCCCAAGCCATAGCTCACGCCCTTAGCGTAGATGTCGAATCCTAGCGCGCGGGAGCGTCATGATGAGACGTTGTGAGTTATCGTTGCGAACTTAGTGCTCCCGGAGTCGGTCAGTGTTAATGGACACGGGAGTGCCCACTGACCGAACTCGGGAAGTCCGGCGTATCATCCTGGGCACCGACCGGAATATCGGGCCCATGGGACGCTGGTACCACTCTTAGAGGCAACGTCTCACCATTAGACCCTAATTCCGATCATTATCCTACCCGTAGGCTGTATCGGCGAGAGTCGCTCGATAGGGTGGAAACCAAAGTCCCGGGTTTTCCCTTTATATTGTTTATCCCTTGCATTCTATTTACTGTGACAACCATCATCCGATCCGGGATTAGCTCGCCCATGGGGTGAATTTTATCCTCCTTGACACAAGCACATCCACACCTCCCTGAGTTCGACCCCCAAGCCACACTACAACACCGTGCGCTTGCGGTTACAAATATTTAAATCTCACGCCCCCAATCATATTATTGCACACTTCAAACACACGCATAAGCGGGGGACGTCAAACATCAAATTCAAATTAATGCTATTTTTCCATCTTAAGACATCCTGTAATGGCTCAACATTTATCTTTGGATAATATATTAACTAGTTATTATTGACATCTTGTTGTTTCAATCAGACAATGACAATAATAACATGCCAAAAATAAAACTTCCTTTGGGCCGCATTAAATTTGCATGCATTATCTCACTAATCATCACCTTGTCTGTTGCCTCAGTTGCCCATAAATTGACACAGAATGTTAAATCTTCCTTTGGGCCGATTTAGCATTCATTTCAAAGTATGCACATAAAATTCTTTTTATATTTATGAAATAAAATAATACAAAACAACAGAGCCCACTTTGGCGAAATGATGATTACATCTAGTCATTTCAAAAATATATACCGTTGCAAAATTTGAATCTATGTCACAATTTTAATACATGAATTTATATTTTAAGTGGAAATATTCAAGTCCACTTTTATTCAAAATCAAATTTAAGGCAACCAAAATTTTCGTACAGAAGTATGTATTCAACTTGTTATATTTCGAGAGTAAAATTAATCTTCACAAGCAAACCCACTTTGGTGAGTTGATGATCCAATCAATCTATATTCGAAATATATAAATAATTATGTCAAAGTTTGATTTTTAAATTAAAATGAATTTAACACAAAATGATTACACTAAGTGGAAGTATATATAAGAACCTTTTATTACACCTTTCAAATCATCAATTTGAGTTAAACAAAATCCATAATTTCAAAACAAATTTTCTTCTTCAAAATGGAGTATATAGGTGTACTAATGTGTATATGAACATACATATAAAGTTATATATATAAATATACACCATATCCCATTTTACATATAACTTTAAAATGTGTGAAATTTCCTTAAGGCCATTTTCTTGATGGTTAGTATACAAAATTCTTTAAGGCCTTTTAAAATTATCCTTGAGGAGAGATATAAGTTAAAACCTTTTATTTCCTCCCGAAGAAAACACTTGAATTTTGTATTTTAATTTAAATCTAAGTTTAGGCAAACTGAATTTTCATACCAATTTATGAAGTCAACTTGTTATATACCAAAATATACATATGTACTTATGCCATGAATTTAGAATTTAATTTGTTTTACGACAATTAACACAAAATTTATCTTTGAGGAGAAATATACATAAAAGCTTCTTATTTTCTACTTCAATCCAATTTAAATTCAATATTAGGCAACCAATCATACATCGTATGTATTTAATCGTTTACATTCTGAAATAATAATAATCTTTACAGTAGAGCCCATTTTGATGGAGTTTTGTATTAATTAAAATTATGTCGAAACAAATAACCAAATGTGCCCAAAATTGAATTTAAATGAAACCAAACTTTAACATAGAGAATGTGCCTAGAGGAAATATATACACAAGACCATTTATCTCATCTTTTAACGAATTTAAATTCAAAATTTTAGGCATTAAATTACATACAAAGTATGTCTGTAGCCTTTTATATATCGAAATAAAAATAATTGCCACAATAGAGCCCACTTTGGTGGGGTTTTAATTTAATTACAATTATTTCGAAATATATATAATGAAGCAGCCTAAAAGTGAATTTAAATCAAGACCAACGTTTAACACAAAATAAAATAACTTATAAGGGAATATATACCATAGTCCATTTAATACCCCTTTATTTGTGTTAAAATGCCCAAATTAGTGTCCAAATAGCCAAAATAGGGCCCGAAACCAAATTAATTTAATCATAAAATGAATTTTAACACAAAATTATGCCTTAAGGAAATATATTAACAAGTCCATTTATTTCCACTTAAGTTTGTGTTAAAATACCCCCAAAACAGGCCCATAACAAAGTCCAAATAGCCAAATATCGAATAAACCAAAAGGGTCCAGCCTAAAGCCACAGGACCCATTTCCTTTTAAAACAAAAAAATAAACTTTTTTTTAAAAAAATTTCTCTGATGCTGGCTGCAAAACGCAGTCCGCTGAACATTTGTGGCCTGCAGGGCCGAAAAAGAATTAATTTTTTAATTTAAAGGACAAGTGTAGGCCGGCCTATGGGAGGGCCGGCCCATGGGGATGAAAAAGGAATCGTGTGCACGAGGGGCAGCTGTTAGGGTTTATCAGCATGGGGCGGCGGCTGCTGTGCCGCCCCCTTCCTCTTTCTGCCGGCCTTGTGGCTGTGGGGGCCGGCAGGCATCGGCCGCCGCCCCCTCCAATTTTTTTTTAAAAAAATACTAAAAACATATGGGGGTTTGACGGCGGATTTGGCCACCGCACCGCCCGTTCCTCTGCACTTTGGGGCTGACGGCCAACCGGTCGCCGCCCCTCTAGGGGACCGACGACACCCCGACCGGTGCCCCCTCTCTTCAAGATCAAACTTTTTTAATCAGGAAAAATCATCAAAAAAGCCGCTGTTTTTTTGAAAGGAAAAACAATTAAAACCCCAAGAAACGTACAGATCTGAATCCAAATAGATTTAAAAACTAATCAGATCTACACATAGAGGAGGCAAAATGATAAGATCCAAGCAAGCAGGCTTTGATGCCACTTGAGAGAACTAAAGATCTAGATGCGTGTATTCAAACCTAATAATACAGATCTAGATATAGGCATACAGAATCTTAAAACGTTACTTCTTGTTGGATCTGGATCCTAGCCTAAGGGGGGGTGTGAATAGGCTTATAAAAATAATTCGTGCAACCCACGAATAATCACACGCAGTTATAGCACAACCAGAGTAACTAAAATGCAGACACAGAGTACACAACAGATTTACCCTGGTTCGGTCGTCCAACGACCTACTCCAGCCCCCAAAGCAAATACTAGATTGAATAGTGCAATAGGTACAAAGTCACAAGTCAGAGCACGCTCAGAGCACCCTCTACGTCTCTACACTCGCCAGACTCTCAGTACCCCACACACAGTGTTTCCTCTCACTATCAATCCTAGCAAAGCTTTCTACCAGCTAGTCCCAAACTAGCTGGGTCCCACTTGTCTAGTCCCAACTAGACAAGTCCCAAAATAGTCCACAAAAATGGGTAATAGTTTTCCCTACAGAGAACGTTACACTAAGACACAAATAAAAGAGTTTAAGGGTTTAGAAATGCTCAGTTTGTGTCCGTGTAGGCGTCTCTGTCAATCAACACGTCGTCAGCTCCAATCTGACGCAAACGGTGTCTCAATCCGACTCCTGGATGTCAAGATATGCACTGGTCTGTGCATAAAGCAATTTCAGCTGAAGTCTCAATAGACTGCAGTCTGTGCACTCAGCAACTCCTTAAGAATAGAGCGGTCGGTGCGCAAGGAAATACAGTTCATTCTTTTTTAATAACGGCCTGTGCGCAAAGCAGCTCCCATTATAATTCCCGCCACGTCAACAGGCGATTTCGAATCCCCTCGTTTCACTTTTGCGATGCCACGTCAGCTCCGCTCGTCGTCTTCGACTAGGGCATGCAGGATCTCTTCGACGTCGCCGTTCGTTGGCAGCGGCTTCGTCTTCTCCTCCGGCGTTCGACTCGAGTGATGGCGAGCTCGCAACAGCACCGGCTTACGACAGCTCTCGGCGGTATGATGAGGGGCTCCGGTCAGCGAGAACGAGGGCAGCGGCGACGATCTCCTACGAAGTAGTGCTCCTCCGAGCGACGGCGGGATCTCAGTTGTTTAACGGCAGCGGCAATTGCTTCTCCAACGTTAACAGTGCCTCCGATGATCTTCTTGGCGAGGAGCGTTCAGGTGGCGGCGATATGAGCAGCGGCAGTCTCCGACGTTCAGCTCTCAGCAGCGGTCGAAGTTCACAGCAACGGCATCGTGTTCAACAACTTCTACGGAGACGGGAACATGCAGCAGCGATGGCTTCCTTGGGCTTAATGCGATGGAGACTCGAGTAGCATTGAGGGCTTCGTCGTTTTCTTCTCAGGCGGTCAACTCCTTCAACGATCGTGAAGCAACTCCGTCGACAGGCTGTGATGGCAGCTCCGACTTCAACGGCACTCCGACGATAAGGGCTGCAGCAATGGGCGATCGCTCCGAGCCTCTTTCCCTTTTCCGATGACCCACGGTCGACGAAAATTTCAGCGTGACTTCGACGATGGCAGCTCCGGTAGCACGGCGATGATGGTGTGGATCTCCGGCAGCGGCGAGTTGTTCGTCGACTTCAGGCAACGACAAGATGATGGGGGTGAAGTTTAAAGCTTGGCCGTCGTATGGAGTTGATGATACGAAGATGGAGAGAATCCCTTAAATACAAAGATTGCTCATGGGGCTTAAAGAAAAAATTGTTTTTGTTTTGTATTGGCTGCTTGAAAAAAAAAGTTGTAGCCCTCCTTTTTTTATTTGATTACTGCCGCAATAAAAAATGTAGCCCCTCTTCTTTTTCCTTTGTTTGCCGCAAACAGAAACCCTAGGATGGACAATTGTATTTATAGCATAGGGTAGGGTTTGATGATATTTGGCAATTGGATAGGGATTTTGAATGTGATAGAATTGTTTTGGCTAAGGAATTTGAATAGGAAAAAGTTTGGCTAGGATGAGGGCACAACCAACTAGGAATTTTGTAATTGGCTAGTGATAGGGTTGAGTCAATCAATTTTGGGATTCTATTTGATCTTATAGTAAAACTAATGGGTTGTACTTTCGTTCGTTCGTTTAAGTGTGGATGAATTCAAAAAATTTGTAAATCTTACTAAAAGATTTTATCAAGTCCATCTCATCCCCATCTCATCCCATATTGGACCAAGTCCAAATTTTGCTCTTCATTGACCAAGTCAAACTTCTTTGTGCACACATGCTCCATCTCTCCCAATGTGCTATACGAATAGCAATTCCGCCAAATATCGAAAGTATATCATTTTGCCAAGCCTGAAACATACTGAGCACACACATTAGATACACCGACACGTTTGTCATCATCAAACCAAGATCCTAGATCGTTGCTTCCAACACTTCTCTGATTAGCGGAAGCATACCTGAATCTATCGCTAATAGTCTGAAAGAGATCCTGACGATAACATAGCTGATGATCTTCCAGAATAGCACGAATCAACCGTTGGAGAAATCCTTTGGCCTTCTCTCGGTTTCTCTCTTAGCGACGGGGCGTAGAAAAGACGGCTAACTTGTTCGTGTGCTCCGGAAATCATGACCACATATATATATAGGCTAGCCTCCATAGCCCTAGGGTTTCCAACTCGGACCATCAACGAGTTGAAGCCCAATAGCCTATACACATAAAGGCCAACGACCTACTTGACTCATTTAAGTCCACTCAACTAATTAAATGAGATCACTCAATTAATTTAAGTCCACTAGGGGTTCTATTTATAGACTCTCGTATCACCCGATCGGTTGACAAGTCAACCGATCGGGTGATCCGTTACAGATAATAACAGAAAACGGCGAACTTTCACCCGGTCATATGAACCGGTCGGTTGAGTTCTTGGAGTGACCGGTTGGATCTTGGCGCCATCGGGTGAAGTGATCGGTTGGGTGCCCGTGTCTTCGGCTCTTCAGCATCAGCTACAGATGAACCGATCGGGTGAGAGTCACCCGATCGGTTGGAATTTGGCTCGAGAAGACAGAGAGTTGGCCCCAGTTGAACTGGCCTGTGAACCGGTCGGGTGACTTCCACTTGAGCTCCGGCTGAGACCGGGTGGTGCACGCGTGCATCACCCGATCGGTTGGAGATGACCAACCGACCGGGTGAGGGGCTGAAAGATGTATTCTTTGACGTTTGACTCCCTGGATCACGCGTGACTCCTCCCGTTGCTCCGGGGACTTGAGATATCGCCGTTAAACGTCCCCTACGTGGTCAATCTCCTGCAAACATGGAGAAACAAAGAAAAGTGAAAGAAAACGAGAAAATACGAGAAAACGAATAAAAGACGGCGAAAAACACGGAGAAACACAAAAGAAAACATGCGTGAATATATGAAATATAAACGCACGTCAAAATCCCCCACGCTGAACTCTTCCTCTTCCTCGAGGAAGACGAGTGAGAGTAGGAGCTCGGAGGGAAAAAAATAGAGAGGAAGAAAGAAAAAGAAAACTCTATATCCTAGATCGTCCGTCAGAGCCAACAAAATCAAAAACGACACACCAAGCAAGCAAACGTCAAATCTCATCACTAAACCTAGGAAAACGAGTCCAAATAAGTGTCGTGGGCCCATGCAGTGAAGCGCGAGTGAGTGCGGTCGTGTGCTAGCAAATGGTGTCGCTTTCTACAATGTGCTATGAGCTTATATACGCAAATCTAGGAAATGACCCAAATACCGATTCGAATTTGAAATTGCGGTGAATATTAGTTCGAGCATGCATGAGAAGAGTATAAGAAGTGAAACATATCATGCGTCAGGGACTCCACAACTAGGGTTAAGGAAATCACGCCACTATAGCCTAGATACTAGCTAAAAAGTTCCTAAGCCAAGTGTTTTCGAAAACGATGGGGGTTGAGATGACGTGGAGTAGAACACTCGGTGCAAATTCTCGCCTTCCCTTTATTCTTGGTAAGTAGGAAAAATATTCACACTAAATTTTTTTTTTGGGTTTTGGGTATTTGTATTTTTTTGGCTTTTTGGCTATACAAAATTTTTCTTTTCTTTTCTTTTTGGGTTTTTCTTTTCTTTTCCCATTTTTTTTTGAATTTTGGGTTTTTGGCTATACACATGTGTACTCTCCCAAGTGGGAGAACGGTACACGACGAGGGGATTTGCACCAAGTAAAATAAAAAAGAAGTCGAAATCTAAACACTTGGGCAAAGGAAACTATTCTCGCTAAATAGAGCATAGGCTAAATGGGTTATCCTAGTCCTTAATTGTGGAATCCCGACGCATGCGAATTGAAATATACGATATAAATATGGCATGCATATAGTAGAAGCAAATACCGCATATTCAAATCGAAGCATGATAATCTAGGGGTCATTCCTGGACAGGTATATAAAATAAAATCACAAAGTGAAGCACACCAAACAGATAGGCACGACGCACGACTCACAAAAAAGCTAAGTGGACCCACGATGCGTGAAATGCGAGAGAACTCGAAATCCTAGGGTTAGCGAATGTGATTATCGATGCCATGCTAGGTATGTGTGATTTTGTGGCGATTCATCATAGGGTTCATCTCTAGGAGAAAGAGATAAAAAGAAGAAAAGAGAAAAAAGAAAAATAACAAACACGATGAAAACGACACAAAAACGAAAAAAAAGGACTCAAATGACGCACACAGTGCGACTCCCCCAAGCTGAAGTTTGCATTGCCCTCAATGCAATATGAGTGAGTACGGGGAGGGCAATGAAGATGGGGGGAGGGGGAATATGCACCGACACAAAAAGAAATGAAAACGAGGAAAACACAGAGATGAAACTGAAAATAAAGAAAGATCAAAATCAAAATCAAACGAAACAAAAATAGAAATAAAACCACACGACATGACACTCGAAAGGGGAAAAAACAAGCACACACACAAAAATGAGAAAAACAACAAAACACGACAACACAACAAAATAGACGTCCCCAAGCTAGACCTGACAGTGCTAGCGAATAAAATGTGATCGTGAAATGCAGAAATATGCAAGGGGGAGTCAAAAAAAAACAAAGTGAAATCAGAAAGCAGGAGAAGGTGAGTCCTCGTCCTCCTCGGAAGAGGGTGTGGATGGGTGGTCGGGGGAGGCTGGGGGTGTACGGAGAAGTGGGGAACGAGGTGGAGGAATAGGGGCAGCGGTGGTGTGAACGATAGAAGGAGTGTCGGTGGAGGTGGGTGGTGGTGGTATGAAGGCGATTAAGGCGATGGTGAGAGGAATATAAATGGGGGAAGAAGATGTGGTGGTGACGGTAGTGGGTGGTGGTGGGAGAGATCTGGAGCGCATCGGCAATTTCCTCCGACGCACGTATGCAGTGATGGAGGAGGAGGGAGGAGGTAGCGTGGGTGCGATGGAAGTGGTCGGGAGGGGGGAAGTGGATACCGGGATGGGAATAGATGAGGGAGGAGAAGAATGTGGTGAGGGAGGTGATGGATGTGGGGATGTGTGGGAGGGTGGAGGAGAAGATCGCCGAGGTGGTGAAGGTGGAGGTGGTGAAGGTGGAGGTGGTCCGTGGATGTGAGTGAGAAGGCGAAGAATGGCGGCCACGTTCCTCTCAAGTGCGAGGAAACGTGGGTGAGTGAGAAAAGAGGACGGTGATGGGTCCGAGGAGGCAGAGGACATGACGAGCTCATGAAGGGCAGCGACCTCCCTTTCAAGACCAAGACGGGCAGAGACCTAGCGGCGACCAAAAGATGTGGACTGACGTGAGGCAGAAGTGGTGCCGCCAGGTAAGGTGGAAGTGGTGCCGGCGGCGGTGGTCATGCCGGCACAGGAGACAAGGCCAGAAATGGCCGCAAAGAGGTGCTCAGACGTGATGGGCCCCGGAACAGAGACAGGACGACTCGGGCCAGCCCATATATCTCCCCGAGACGCAGGGATATCCTGCTCGCCTAAGTGGGCGGCAGGGGACGGTGGTCTGCGTGCGTCCACGGGAAGGAAAGGAAGGTTCAACCCCGCTAGGAAGTTGGGATCAGGTGGGAAGGTCCAATCTCCCACAAGAGCAATGGTCATGCGAGCGGGGTTGGGGAGAATGGTGTAAGGGGCTGGGGGTGGCCATAATTGAAGATGAAGCGGCCATCGGAGTGGGGTCTAATCATGTGAATGTGCCGCAGGACATCAATATCTAGCTGTGAGGGTCCAGCGGCAGCGGGAAGATTATTGGGGATGGGAATATTAAATTGGGCGTAAGAACAAATGATAGTAATGATGCCCCCACAACAAAATTTCCCCTTACCGGCCCGGCTGATCTCGAGAAGCTTGTAAATAAGCCAATCGCCGCCATGGATGAGGACGGTAGGGGCCCTGAAGCTAATCCCATCATCGTCCCGGACAAAAGGGAAAGTCATGGCCCATAGAATAAAAAGGTCAGGGATAGTCACGGTGCCAGACTCGTCTCTAGGAAAAAATGCAGATGATATGATCCTGTGGGCCTAACGAAACACGGGATGAATGATGGAGGAGGCCTTGGCCCTTCCTCGGGGATAGTCATGGAGCAGTGTGAGGCGGAACCAGAATTGATCGACGTTAAACTCGGGCGTGTACCCGTAGTGTCGGATGGAGTCATCCCCAAGATTGGGGAAACCAAATATATCGTTAATTGTGTTCAGATTTATGGTGACACTCCTATTATGCACCCGGAATTTTATGATCGACCCGGACTCCCAAACAAGTGTAGAGAGATATTCGAGGGTGAGTGCCGGGTAGGATACGACAAATGCATTAAGAAAGGCCAACCAACCTAAGTTAGCGAAAAGAGATTCGACTTCGGTGTAGACACCGAGATCGATCAGCGACTGTGTATGCGGGAACTTAGTTGATAGATGCCCCCGAGCATCGAGCCTACGATAAAAATCATTGTGTTCCTGGTTCCTAAAGATATACCCATGCGGGCCCAACATTGGGTCCACATGGGGGATAACAGGCGGGGGAGGGCCAAGTGTAAGTGCTCGTGTGTGGGAAGGGGGACGTGTTTGTTTTCGTCTCTTTCGAGACGGTTCCTCCTCCCGCATAATCCCCTTCCCCTTGTCTTTATCCTTAGCCATGCGTGAGTGTGCGTGTATGAATGAGTGCAAAAGCGATGAATGCACACTAACATAAGCAAAATGAGCAAGCACAATTTATAGGGCAAAAATAGAAATATGAGCGTAGGAGCGAGTGGACCCAAGCGAAATGGCGAAGCTTGCTCGTAGATGTCCCCACACTGTGCAATGAGAGTAGCGTGGAGCCGCGGCGACCTCTTTCAGTAAGAATTTTCGAAATGGGCGTTGTTTGGGGGGAATTAGGTCAGAAATTCGAAATGAAAGGAGAGAGGGAGTGAAGATGATGGAGAGATTGATGGAGGAGGTGGGGAGAGGGAGTATTGGAGGAGTGGAGGACGTGGGGGAGTGAGAATCGGCCGTTGGGGAGGAGAATGAGGCGAAACGACGTCTGCGATGGCGATCGGGCGAGGGTGAATGCGAACGGGTGGTCGGGGGTTTATATAGGGTTTTAAGTCGAACCGATCGGGTGACTTGTCACCCGATCGGTTGACGGTTAGGTCAAAAATTCTTGCCGAAGAAGTGCTACAGGCGAACCGTTCGGTTGACTTATTAACCGATCGGTTGGCCGCTCCACTCATTTTCCCAAGAATCGAGGGCTGCTCACCCGGTCGCCTCAACCGATCGAGCTCGAACTCAACCGATCGGTTGATATTCCCCAAAAATTTCCCGAGAATTCTCCCCAGATCACCCGGTCTGTCACCCGGTCTCTCCATTCTTCAACCGATCGGTTCATTTGGGGACAGATTTCGGCTTGTATCTGATACATCCCAACCGATCGGGTGAGTTATCAACCGATCGGTTGGGGCTTTGTTTCCTGCAAAAACCAACAGATTGTCTAAGTCCCTGAACGGATGTTCTCGCGGCTGATTTTATTTATAAAAATAGATAAAATAAAGTCAAAAATAACACTAAAAAGTGGGGCAAAAGTTTAGAGCATGGGTTGCCTCCCATGAAGCGCACTTGTTTAACGTCATTGGCTCGACGCCCGCAAGTGATGTTCACGGTGGTTGATACGGGTGATGCCCTAAGTTCGGCATCTCTTCTTCATCGGATCTTAAGGCCTTTGGAGTAGTCAACGGCTGGAGAAAGATTTGCTCGACTGCCCTCTCCTTGATCTTGTGATCCGGGGGCTTCTCTTTCGTATTGGCGCTTACCGCCATCTTCTTAAGGATCCGGACCTCGTCTTTGGTGAGGCCCATGGGTTCTTTCCCCGTTTTCCTCGCAGGAGGAGCCTTGGGGAACCCGGGAGGGGTTGTACGTGCTGCACTCGCTTTCCCAGCAGCATCATTGTTCTTAGGGCCGTCTTGGTCTTCTGAATCCCCCAAGTCATCGGGGGGGGGGGGGGGGGGGGGGGGGGGGGTTTCTTAAGAGAATCTCCCAGGAGCTCTCTTCAGCAGCTTTATCTTCCTCCACCTCCAGAAAATTACACCGAGGGTCATCTGGGGGATCGGGGTACTTCATGGACAACCCCAGATCAAATTCAACCTTTTCTCCGCTGACGTTTAGCGAAAGTTTTCCGTTCTTCACATCAATCAAAATGCCAGCAGTGGCCATGAAAGGCCATCCCAGGGTGATGTGGGTGTGTGCGTCTTCAGGCATGTCCATGACTACGAAGTCCACTGGCACATGCACCCCTTTTACATTGACGGGGAGGTCATCCACAATCCCCACCGGATATTTGACCGACCGATCAGCAAGTCGTACGGTCATACCGGTGGGCTCCAAATCACCCATTCCTATCCTTTTATACATCGACAAGGGCATCAAACTTACACTCGCTCCGAGATCGATGAGTGCGTGATGAATCTTTACTGCCCCGATCGTGCAAGGAATTGAGAAGCTCCCCTGGTCTTTAAGTTTCGGCGGATTTGCCCTCTGGATGAGAGCGCTACATTCCGCCGTCAACACTACTTTCTCCTTTCTAGACCCTCTCGTCACCAAATCTTTCAGGAATTTTGCATAGGAGGGGATTGTTTCGATTGCTTCCAGGAAGGGGATTTGCAAGCTCAGGTCCTTGACCATGGCGAAGAACGTGCCATATTTCTCGTCAATTTTGGCCTGAGCTAACCGTTGTGGAAATGGCACAACGGGTTTGAACACTTTCGGGCTCCCTTCCTCGTTCTTCTTCTTCTCTTCTTCAGAGACTCCCTCTGGAGTCGTAGGATTTGATGACGAAGCACCGGTGTCGTTTGATTTTTCGATCGGTCGCTTAACGACCAACGGTGCTTCCAGTCTGTTAGGGGGCACTCTAGTAGGGATTTGTGTCCCGCTTCTCAGAACGATAGCAGACACATTTGCGTGCTCGTGCACGAGTGCCGACGTTTGGGTTGCTCCCCTTGGGTTCACCTCCGGTTGTGGCGGCAATTGGTTTTGTGACCTTGAAAGGTTCGCCACTTGTAACCCCAGCTGGGTTACTTGGTCCGTGAGGGCCCGCTGACCCATTTCTAGCTTTTGATTGATCTTCTCCTGGTTGGTTATATATTGAGTCAAGAGAGACTCAACCGGAGAGACGGCCCTCTGTTGGCCATACTGCTACTGCTGCTGGATTGGTTGCTGATTCCTGGGGGCATAAAATTGTTGCTGAGGTTGCTGCTGATATTGTTGCTGCTGAATCTAACTCTGCTGTGGCCTAGCCAGCTGATATGTTTGTTGCTGTGGCTGCTGAGGTGGCGAGTGCTGAAATGGTGCCTGGTAACCAAAGTTAGGGTGGTTCCGGTTGTTTGGAGAGTAGGCCGGGTTGGAGTTGGTTCTTGGTGGATACGGCGCATTTCCCGTGGGGTTGTAAAATAGTGCGCTCGCCTGATCCAACGGTGGTGAGATGTCACCACCGTCGAATTCCCCAAAGAATTCAGATTCTACCGCTGAAATCTGCTGTGTACCGGCCCCACCGGCTCCTACCATTAGTGCGGATATCTGGGTCGAAAGCAAGTTGAACTTGCTTGAAAGTTTGTCGACGTCCTCGACTCTGTGTATACCCCCAGACCTGGGTGTGGCTCTCTCGTCACACCACCGCTCATTGTTGGATGCCATATTTTTCAGAATATGTCCGGCATCTTCCTCGCTCCTTGACATGAAGGAACACCCAGCCACGGTGTCCATAGAAGATTTTAGGTCATCCCTCAACCCATTGTAGAACAGATTAATAATCTGCCACTTCGGAAGCTCATGGTGAGGGCATCTTCTTTGCATCTCCTTGTATCTCGTCCAAGCTTCATGCAAGGACTCGTGGCTGGCCTGGGAGAAGGAGGAGATCTCACTCCTCAACTTCATGGTCTTCCCCGGAGGAAAGAACTTCATCAGAAAAGCATTGGAGAGCTTCTCCCAGGTATTGAAAGTGTTGGGGTCCTTCCCCCTAAGCCATTGCTTGGCTTTGTCTCGCAACGAGAAGGGGAACAGCTTCAGACGGATCGCCTCAGTCGTGACACCATTAATCCGGAAGGTGTCACATTTCTCCAAGAAGGAGTCTAGATGCTCGATTGGGCTCTCCATGGGCGCACCCGAAAACTGGTCCTGCTGGAACCATGTCACCAAAGACGGCTTTAGCTCAAAGCTTTGGGCCGCAATGGCTGGAGAACGGATGGCGGAAGTGGACTCGATAGATGGCATCGAGTACTCCAACAAGGACTTGTGAGGCAGGGTGTTCTCCTCCATGGATTCGGGATCCTCTCTTCTTCGCTTCTCAACAGCCAAGCGCCTAAGGGTGGCGTTAATCTCTGGATCAACGGGGATCAAGTCGTCGAGACTTCTTGAACTCCTGCGCATGAAAAAAAACAAACACCCGTGAAGCGACAAGTGGGAAAGAAACAAATAAGATAAGAAATAAAAAGAAGAAAATAAAAAGGAAAAAGGAGAATGCGAAAATTATCGCGAGGTAGAGATAAGAGCTAGACACTAGGGTTCAAGAGATCCTAAAATAACAAGCACGTTGCCTCCCCGACAACGGCGCCATAAACTTGACGTGTGCCACGCTGGCGGTGACGACCGCGCGGCACGGGGTTTAGATATTTGTAACCGCAAGCGCACGGTGTTGTAGTGTGGCTTGGGGGTCAAACACAGGGAGGCTGGGATGTGCTTGTGTTAAGGAGGACCAAAATCACCCCGTGGGCGAGCTAGCCCGAATCGGTTGATGGGTTGTCACGATATAGGAATGCAAGGTATGAACAATAAGAAAATAAACCCGGGACTTTGGTTTCCACTCCAACGAGCGACTCTTGCCGATACGGCCTACGGGTAGGATAGCGATCGGAATTAGGGTCTAATGGTGAGACGTTGCCTCTGAAAGTGGTACCGGCATCCCATGGGCCCGATATTCCGGTCGGTGCCCAGGATGATACACCGGACTTCCCGGATTCGATCAGTGGGCACTCCCGTGTCCATTAACACTGATCGATTCCGGGAGCACTAAGCTCGCAACGATAACTCCCAACGTCTCATCCTGCCGCTCCCGCGCGCTAGGATTCGACGTCTACGCTAAGGGCGTGAGCTATGGCTAGGGAGTCAACCGCCAAGTTTATTCCCCCTTGGCCCAACGGTCAAAGGCGGTCTTTTTCCCGCCGATGACAATAAAACACCCCGCGTAACTGTTAGATTCCTAATCCCTATCGATTTCCTAACCCTATGGATGCATCGGGAAGAGCCCCCGAAGGGGTTTCCGCCAAAATCCCAGATTTGGGAACTACTCACAAAAATTCATTAAAAAGCGATCTAAATGAAAATGAACCGTTGGAATCATAATCAGACGATTGGAATGCAGAAGTAATAGAGTAATTAAGACAATACTAAAATTTGAGAAAGATCCGAAAACTTACAAAAGAACAGTAATTACAGCCGTCACAATAGGAGAAAACAGTAAAAACTAGCAGCTCCCCGTTTCTGGAACCCTAGGAGTTCTATTTATAAACTCTCGTATCACCCGATCGGTTGACAAGTCAACCAATCGGGTGATCCGTTATAGATAATAACAGAAAACGGCGAACTTTCACCCGATCATATGAACCGATCGGTTGAGTTCTTGGAGTGACCGGTCGGATCTTGGCGCCATCGGGTGAAGTGATCGGTTGGGTGCCTGTGTCTTCGGCTCTTCAGCATCAGCTACAGATGAACCGATCGGGTGAGAGTCACCCGATCGGTTGGAATTTGGCTCGAGAAGACAGAGAGTTGGCCCCAGTTGAACCGGCCTGTGAACCGGTCGGGTGACTTCCACTTGAGCTCCGGCTGAGACCGGGTGGTGCACGCGTGCATCACCCGATCGGTTGGAGATGACCAACCGACCGGGTGAGGGGCTGAAACATGTATTCTTTGATGTTTGACCCCCTGGATCATGCGTGACTCCTCTCGTTGCTCCGGGGACTTGAGATATCGTCGTTAAACGTCCCCTACGCGGTCAATCTCCTGCAAACATGGAGAAACAAAGAAAAGTGAAAGAAAACGAGAAAATACGAGAAAACGAATAAAAGACGGCGAAAAACACGGAGAAACACAAAAGAAAATGTGCGTGAATATATGAAATATAAATGCACGTCATTGCCCAATGCTACAAAACAAAGAGAAGTGGAAGGCTCCGAAGTACCACAAGTCCGACAAGAATAAGAAAGACAAGAAGAAAGGACAAGTAGGTACATTTGATGATTCATGTGAAGACTCATCAAGTGAATCCGATGATGAGAAGGGTGAACGTGCACACATGTGCTTCATGGCCCGAGAAGATTCACTCTCCGATGAGAGCGATTCCAACATGGATGAAACCGAGGTAACTATGGATGATTTGCTTATTTCTAATGAAGAATTATTTGCTAGGTATTAATATTTAATGCTTAAATATACTAGCTTAAAGAAATTGAATGTTAGCAAACCATCCATTCCGTGCATTATCAACAATGACACCATTATTGATACTTTAACCCTTGAGAAAAAAAATTTAGCTTCTCAAAATGTCACTTTGAGAAATGAGGTGAATACCCTCAAATCTCAACTAGATCAAATGCATCCTAAGGATAATAGTGATCTAGTTTCACGACACACACAATTGGGTTTAGAGAACGATTCTCTTAAAACCCAAGTGCACGAGCTCAAAGCACGGATGCCTACCTTGGATACCAATATTTCTTCTCTTAAGGAGAAATATGAGCTCATGTACTTCTGTATTGTGAGATTCAATAAGGGAAAAGGACAATTGGACGATTTGCTAGCAAACCAATTTCCGGCCGCACATCGTGTTGGTCTTGGTTTTGTGGAAGCAATGCATCCAATGCTCACACCTCCTATAGTGGTGTCACTATAGACTTTGTGAGGCCATCCTCCGGTGCATCCACGAGTGATGTCAAAGACACTATAGGTAGCAAACCTACCAAGAAAGTCACCATTTCACAGTCTCGTCCTTTTGGCAAGAAACCACTAAGGGTGGAAACCAAAAGAGAAGCCAGGTTTACATGTACACAAACGTTCATCCACGTAGGAAATCTCCTACTTCACAAGTGGATACTCATGGCACTTTTTATGCTCCACACCCACGGACACATACAAATCCACACATAAGAAATACTCATGTATATGCTCCTAAACACCCATATTCTCATATGCATCATTCTTACATGTATGCACATCCTCCTCATGGCATGCATGACCCATATGTTTCATACACCATGCAGGTTCCCAAGCATATATATAATCCTCGTATGTCCAATGCATATCCACCACCTCATTTTTATGCTAGAAACCTTGTTCCTAGGTGTTGAGTATTGATTCCCCGGATTTGGTTTTGATGATGAACAAACATAAATATCGTGAACTAACTCTTTGTGAGCGCAGTTATGGAGATCGTCGCCAAAATTCTACGTACATCTAAAGTAACGTCTCAAGACTTCTCAAAGCACGTGATCATGTGCCTGAAGCTTCGTTGAAGCTCTAGGAGCATTATTGAAGTCAAAAGATTCGGATTGAAGCTTTGAAGACGGTTCGTCAAGTTTAATTTATAGTCTTCTAGTTTCTTTTCGTAGAATGTTAAGCCTTGAGTAGGTCTTACATGATTATCTTCATAACGCTCATATTTTAGAGCTAGGATTATCTTAGACGCCCATACAAACTTCCCCAAAGCCTCACGCTTCATTTCGCGGCTTCTTGTGCATCTTAGTTGGTTCAAGAAGAAGAACCAACCGACTAGATTGTCATCTAGTCGGTCAGTAATCCTTCTTGAACCGACTAGATCTCCTTGCTAAATTCAGCATCTTCACTGTTGATCAATTAGTCGGTCCAAGAAGGTTCACCGACCGACTAGTTGTCAAACTAGTCGGTTAGGAATCCTTCTTAGACCGACTAGTTGGACTTTCACTTTCTCAGCCTGAGCCACTGTTTACAGTTAGTTGGTCCAAGAACAACCATCGACCGACTAGTTGTGAAACTAGTTGGTTGGAATTTGTTCTTAGACCGACTAGCTCTCTTTGAATTCAACCTATTCTATTTCAACTCTTAGTCGGTCAAAGAACACTCACTGACCGACTAGTTGTCAAACTAGTCGGTTGGCAAGTCTTCTTAGACCAACTAGTTCTAACTCCTTGAATTCACTTTATTGGCTGTGAACTAGTTAGTCGGTCCAAGAAGAATCACCGACCGACTAGCTGCAAAACTAATCGGTCAGTTATTCTTCTTAGACCGATTAGACAGCTTCAGAAATAGATCCGTTGGAGCATTAAATGCACGAATTTTCCCTCTCTCTCCTCTCTATCCTATATAATCTTGAGATGATTCTTCATAGCATTCAAGGCTGACATTTATTGTGATTTAGAGATCAAAGAGAATCATTTAATTCTCATTCCAAGCTCACTCATTTCTTACAAGAATCTCTCCCTCACTCTTATTCCTCAAGAGAGATTCTCATTGATTGTGAGCTACTCAAGCTAGGAGCTTGATTCAAAGCCACCAACTCCTCCCTAGCCACCTATCGATGTTTATCTTGGTGGAGCTAGGGTTTGGTGACTTCTTCTTCCTCAAAATCCTCCTTGCCCTAAAATCATAAGGTTTACTCAAGGCATAGGTTTTTGTGGTAAGTGTTTATTATTTCATTTACTTTGATATTGCAAGTTGTTCTCTCAGTTTTTGAGAGAAGTTTGTGATCCCGGTTTGTGGGAGTCACATTTCGATTTGTGTATGATTTGATCTTGTAGAGGTTTTTCTACAAGAATTTCATAGAGCAAATTTGAGTTAGAGGATTCTAACTCAAGTAGCCGGAGGGGATCTGGGTGTTTGGGACGTAGGATCACCGGGAACAAGTCGGGGAGACTTGGGTGGATCCGAACCCGTTATATCGCTTGTTTGCATTGTCTTCTATTGTTGTCAATATTTTCATTACGCATTGTTGGTTGAGTTTGCAAGATAATTAGGAATTATACTCTTGATTATTTTAAAGTACTATTCACCCCCCTCTAGTACTTGTGTAGTAGCTATCAGGGCATTACATTTGGTATCAGAGCCAAGTTCATAGCTATGTCTTCCAACGACAACAAAACCGTTCATCCACCTTCAGACTACGGCACCTTCAGGAACCGTGCAGGAGATTCTTCGGTGATGGAAGGACACTCCTCAACTAGGCCTCCCTTCTTCAACGGTACCAACTATGGGTACTGGAAATGCCGGATGGAAATGTTTCTCTGGAGCACTTCACTAAGGAGAGCTACATTGATAGAGTATGTCGAGCCCACCGAACCAGACTTCGCTAAGTGGACTACCGCGGAGGTCGCCGCGGAGGTAAACAATGCCAAGGCAATGAAGGCATTGCAATGTTCTTTGGAGCCCGAAGACTTCAACAAGATATACACATGTAAGAGTGCATATCAAATCTGGAACTCACTCCTTATCTTGCATGAAGGAACGAGTAGGGTAAGAGACTCCAACCTCACTGTTGTCAATAAAGAATTCGAATTATTTCATATGCAACATGGTGAGAAGATGAAGGAGTACTATCAGTGTTCTAAAAATCGGCCTGGGCGGCCGCCTAGGCGGCGCCTAGGCGCTAGGCGGCCAGTAAACGCTCCGAGTATGGCCTGGGCGGTCAATCTGGGCGTTTTTTGGGATTAATCGGCCGCCTAAGCGTTTTGGGCGGTGTCTGGGCGCCCTGGGCGGTTCCTAGGCGATTCATGGGCGGTGTCTGGACGTTTTTGGTAAATGGCTTAATTGCACAAGAGTATCTTTTAAATTTTATTTTGTTGCACACAAATACTCTAAAGTAGGTAAACTGGATGTGATTTAGTATGTATTAAATATTTGATGTATTATATATATATATATAAACATAAATATATTATATAAAAATAAATAAAATAATTAAAAAATGCAAATCCGCTTAGGCCGATTAGTCCCCGATTAATCCCCGATTAATGCTCTGGGCGCTAGGCGTTAGCAATCCGAACGCCTAGCGCCTAGCGTTTTTTACTACCTTGAGTACTATGCTCGCTTCGTTGACATTACCAACGAGTTGGAGGCTCTTGGAAAGACCTACACCCAAAAGGAGAAGTCTCAAAGATCATTGACGGACTTCCTTCTTGTTGGGAAAAGCGTATCTTCGCCATCGAGGAAGGTAACGATATGAATAAGTATACTGTCGTACAACTAATGGGTACCTTGATGTCTTATGAGGTACGCAAGGACAGTAAACTAAAGATGCAGGACAAGATGAAGTCATACTTGAAGCAAGATGAGCCAAAGAAAAAGGCGATTGCATTCAAGGCCGCTCCATCTACATCTACCGATGATGAAGAATCGAAAGAAGAGTTGTACTTGGAATCCATTGCCCTCATGGCAAAGAAGTTCAACCGATTCTTTCGGAAAGGTAACTTCAAGAACAAATCTAAGTTTAGTTCTACTAACGCCTCCGCTCCTTTGTGTTTTAAATGCAACAAGCCAGGACACATCAAAGCGGATTGTCCTCAAAACAAGCAAAAGGAGAAATGGAAGGCGCCAAAGTTCGACTAGTCTCGAAAGTACAAGAAAGGGTACAAGAAAGAACTTGTCGGGACATTCACCGACTCCGACGAGGACTCCTCAAGTGGAGAGTCGGATGATGAACAAGTGGAGCAAGCACACATGTGCTTCATGGCTAGAGAGGAACATGATCAAGAGACTTTCTCCGATGAAAGCGAGGATGAAGGCGATGAGGTAACTATGGATGACATTAGATTAGCTAACGAGCAAATTTGGTCTAAGTATTCTAAATTAGTAAATAGATATACTAAGACTAAAGATGAGCTAACTAGTCTCCAAACCTCACCTAAGCCTACCATCATCAACAACGACAACGTTGTTGAAGGTTTGAGAAATGAGATTGTAAATCTCAAATCTCAACTTGAGCATGTTCATATTGAGAATTCAGATGAACGTGAGATGGCGGATTTGATTTCTCAAAACTCAACTTTGAGTATTGAGAATGAGAATCTCAAGTCTCGTGTTTATGTACTCACATCGCAAGTGTCCACTTTGGATGCTTCTATGCATTCTCTCATCGAGAAGTATGAGTGCACATTAGGCCGGATTAATAAATTCAATAAAGGTAAGGACCATTTGGATAAAATCCTAAATGACTTACTTCCGGCCAATCATCACATTGGCTTGGGGTATAAAATGGGAAATTCATCCAAATCGTCCACCACCTTTGTTAGGCCATCTTCCGAAGCCTCAACTAGTGGGAGTAAACACCCCATGGGTAGTTCTTCTACCAATGGTGCTTACACTAGGTACACACCCTCGTTTGGAAAGAAACCCACTTTGGGTGGACCTCCAAAGAAGGGTCATGCATTTATGTACACCAATACTATGCCACGTAGGAACACACATTCTACTCCACCGGTTCACAATTATGATGATTTCTATGCTCCTCATCCACGAGCACGTGCACACCATGTGAGACACCCTCACGCACGTGTTCCCCCACATGCATATGTTCATCCACATTATTATATGAATGATTACCATCATGCACCATATCATATGTCGCCACCACCATTTCATCATGTGCCATATGCTTATCCACGACATGCATCACGTAGAAATCAACACCGTATGCATGCTCCCAATATGAATAGGGCTCCCAAGACATTCACTATTTGGGGCCCGAAGAACACTAACATGCATGAAAAACAAGCATACATGAATTCTTATTTTATGAATGTCGTGCATAATGATGATTATGTTGGGAAGTCCAAGTCCAATTGGACTTGGCTTCCAAAGGTCTAATCTTTTAGGACCCAATGAGCTTGGGTACAATGGAATGATATGTTTATCTTTAGGTACTCAAGAAAAAGAAACGAAGCAACAAATCCAAATTTAGCTCCAAGGATGGGTGGATACTCGATAGCGGGTGTTCAAAACACATGACGGGTGAAGCGCAATTGCTCTCCGGAGTGGTGCCCATTGCAAATGGGAACCGTGTAGTCTTTGGAGGCAACGAGAGCGGAACCATTATTGGTGTTGGTAAAGTTGGTAACCCATCTAAACCTCTAATAAGTGATGTTTACCTTGTTAAAGGATTAAATCACAACCTTATTTCAATAAGCCAAATTTGTGACAAAGGTTACAAAGTTAGCTTTATGAAAGGAATGTGTCATATTTTTAGTAAAGATAATAATAATTTGTTATTTTCTGTCACACGCCATAAGGATATATATATCCTAGATATCCCCAACTCAAATGAACAATGTCTCATTGCCAACACAAGTGAACAACACTTATGACATCGATGTTTTGGTCATGTGAACTTTGGAACACTTTTTAAGCTATCTAAGTTAAATTCTATTAAAGGATTTCCTAAGCTTTCTTTCCAAAAGAAAAGTTTTTGTGACTCGTGTCAACGAGGCAAACTTCCAAAATCGTCATTCAAACCTAAGAAAAGCATTTCATCTAAGCGGCCTCTAGAGCTTTAACATCTAGATCTTTTTGGGCCAACTAGAGTTGCTTCATTAGGAAATGCTCGATATGGACTTGTCATCGCTGATGACTTTTCTAGATTTACTTGGGTATTTTCTTTAAGTAATAAAAATGATGCTTTTGAAAACTTCACAATATTTGTTAAGAAAGTACAAAATCTCTTTGGAACAACCATTGTCACTATTCGTAGTGATCATGGAGGGGAATTTGAGAATGAGTCTTTCTCAAACTTTTGTGATGAAGTTGGTATTACAAACACCTTTTCTTTCCCTCGTGCACCCCCTCAAAATGGTGTTGTTGAGAGAAAGAATAGGACTCTAGTGGAATGTGCTCGCACCATGCTTGATGATAGCCAACTTGGCAATCAATTTTAGGCGGAAGCGGTACATACCGCTTGCTATGTGTTTAATAGAATACTCTTGAGGCCCAGCACCAAACAAACTTGTTATGAATTGTTCTTTGGTAGATTGTCTCAAGTTAACCATTTTCAAGTTTTCGGTGCAAAATATTTTATTAAAAACACGTATGGAAGTTTGGACAAATTTGATCCAAGATCCGATGAGGGGATATTTGTTGGATATTCCTCACTTAGCAAAGCCTACCGGATATACAACAAAAGAACCTCAACGATCGAGGAATCACTTCATGTTTCATTCAATGAAAATTTTGTCCCTTCTAGAATTACCAATAATGATGAGTCCATGGATGTTTTATGTGATTCTGTTGGTAATTCTAATTCTATTGATTCTATTGATACTAACCCTACTGATGATCCTTTTGAGAATGTTCCTAGTGATCAGGGAATTCCCAAACGGCTTCATACAGTTCGTGACCATCCTCATGAGAAAGTCATTGGCAACATACTTGATAGTGTCAAGACGAGATCTCAAGTCAACTACTTCGCTCATTGTGCCTTTGCCTCCTCAATAGAGCCAAAGAATATTAACGAAGCGTGCGAAGATAGTGCTTGGATCCTAGCCATGGAGGAAGAACTCATTCAATTTGAGAGGAATGAAGTTTGGGAGCTTGTTCCATTGCCTTCAAAGAACCACACCGTTATAAGAACGAAGTGGATTTTCAAGAACAAGACCGACGAGAACCAAAACGTCGTCCGAAACAAAGATTGGTTATTAGCTCAAGGCTACCGGCTAGAGGAAGGTATAGACTTCGAAGAATCCTTTGCTCCGGTAGCTAGATTAGAATCTATAAGGTTGTTGTTATCTTTGGCATGCCATAAACATTTTAAACTCTTTCAAATGGATGTAAAAAGTGCGTTTTTAAACGGAGATGTCGTTGAGGAAGTTTATGTTTCTCAACCTCCGGGTTTTATAAATGAAAAATTTCCAAATCATGTTTTCAAACTTAAGAAAGCACTTTATGGTTTGAGACAAGCTCCTAGAGCTTGGTATGACCACCTAAAGAACTTTCTTTTGGATTTGGGTTTTAAAATGGGTGAAGTTGATTCTACACTATTTGTTAAGTATTCGAATCATGATATTATTTTAGTTCAAATTTATGTTGATGATAACATTTTCGGTGCTACTAACTTCACTCTTTGCGAAGAGTTTTCTAATGTCATGAAGGACCAATTTGAGATGAGCCACATGGGTGAGCTCAAATATTTCTTAGGTTTCCAAATTCGCCAAATGCATGATGGAATCTTCATCCACCAAACAAAATACACGGTGGAGTTGCTAAAGCGATTTGGAATGGAGAATGCCTCAGGCAAGAAGACTCCAATGAGCACTACTACATATCTTGATAAAGATACGGGCGGCAAAGATGTAGACATTCGTCTATATCGAGGTATGATAGGTAGTTTATTATATCTTACTGCCAGTCGGCCCGATATTATGTTTGATGTATGTGTATGTGCTCGTTATCAATCTCAACCTAAGGAATCTCACTTAGTAGCGGTAAAACATATTTTCCGTTATTTAAGTTACACCCTCGACTACAGATTATATTATCCAAAGTCTAGCACATATGAGTTAATCTCATATAGTGACGCAGATTATGCGGGATGCAAATCCGACAGGAAAAGTACTAGTGGCACTTGCCATTTTATAGGAAATTCTCTTGTCTCTTGGTTTTCCAAGAAGCAGAATTCCGTATCACTTTCAACCACCGAGGCGGAATATATTGCCGCCGGTGCTGCGTGTGCTCAGGTTCTTTGGATGAGACACACTCTTAAAGACTTTGGTATAAACTGTGATACTTGCCCTATCATGGTGGACAACCAAAGTGCAATATGTCTCTCTAAGAATCCGGTACATCATTCCCGTACAAAACACATAGATGTCCGTCACCATTTCCTAGATGATCATGTTGCTAAAAAGGACGTCATTTTAGTGTACGTTGAAACCCAGAAGCAAATCGCCGATATTTTCACGAAACCACTCAAGGAAGACTCCTTTGTGCGGTTACTTCGAGAACTGAGGATTATGGGTGAATCCGAGATTTAGGATTCATATTTTCGATAATCTTGCATGATAATAATTTTCTTTATATATGCTCATGCTAGAATTGTTGGGATTTTCTGGATTCATGGTTGGATTTTTGGAATTTATGCTAGATTCGTTCATACACGTCGTATTTAAGATTTTCTGGTATTTATGGGGTAGAATACATGTATATGAGAGTATTTCGATGCTTCGTCCAAGTGCGCTTTGGGGAGTACTCAAAATTTCAAATTTTTGGACTCTCTTAGTCGGTCCTAGTTCATTGGCCGACCGACTAGATTCAGTTCTATTCGGTCAGTGAATGAACTCAGACCGACTAACTCATGCTCTAAATTTGGCTTCAGTTATTGTTTGCACTTAATCGGTTCATGCTCATTGGCCGACCGACTAGATTTCATTCTAGTCGGTCAGCACTTGAACTATGACCGACTCAATGAGTTACGACATTTTTGTCTTTGACTCTCTCGATCGACTTATAGCCTCTCCGCACCGATTAGATTTCATTCTAATCGGTGCGAAAACTTATCCCAAGCCCTAACCCCCTCGTCTCCTCTCCTCCCTCCGCCGTGCTCCGCCGTGCTCCGCCGTCTCTGGCCACCGTCAGTCAGTGCCGATCTCTCTCCTCCTCCTAGGGTATATCTCCTCACTCCCTCTCTGCGGTTTAGGGTTCTATCTCAATTTCTATTTCGATTTCGTTCGACTTAGGGTTTCACTTATAGGTTTATTTCGTTTGATTTCTCGTTTGATCTCGTGCGTTGGTTTGTGTTGTCTCGTCTCGATCCTGGCGAAGACACGTATCCCTATCCGTCCCTCTAGTCCATCTCCCATGACCGTAGAGTCTCCTCCTACCGACCCTCCTCAACCCAACCGCTGTGCCAAATCGACTCGTCCATCCTCCTCTTCGCCTCCTCTTAAGAAGAAGAGGATGGCAACTGCTAAGCCTAAAGCCCGATCTTCACAGCCCAAGCCTCAAGCTCAATCTATGCCCAGCTCCTTTCGTGCACCCACTCCTCCCGCTTTTGACTCTGACGAAGAGTATATTCCTGAGTCTGAGCCTACCGCTAGGGCTCCTACTCCTCCTCCTCGTACTTCGTCTCGTCCGTCTAAGGGGAAGGCCCCCATGCCTTTGGGTGGTGTCGATATCTTGTTGTGTCGCGATGACCCGTTGTGTCTCGCGGTTTACAACTGTATCGACCACTGTCCTTTGATCCTAGAGAACTTCGTCCAGTTCTCTGATTTTCCTCAGCTTGCCGATCTTCTCTCCTATAGCGGCCTATTAGACTATCTTCGCCATGACCCCAAAGCGAACCCTCACCCGTATCACCGACTCGTCAAATTGTTCTACACCAATCGAGTCCGGGGTGAGTATGATGACACCCACTCCATTGAGATCACTGTCTTGGGGACACATATTGTCCTCATGGCAGAGATTTTAGGGGAGTTGATTGGTGTCTCATCCTCTGGCCTGCTCCCTACTGATATCTCCGTGGATAATATCCACGATCTTGACCAGTCGATGCTTTCTGAGATGTTCCATGTCATCCCTCCCGCCATGATTAGCGTCCCCTCGAAATCGTTTAAGCCGAACGCTTGAGTACTTAATCTTATCCTGAAGTCGTGCCTCCTACCGAAGTACGGCTCCTCTATCTTGCCATCCCAGCCATTCCTCAAGCTTATCTACTCTCTTTTCTTGGGGAGCGAGATAAATTGGGCTCGTATCATCCTCAACAAGATGGATTCCTTTGAGTGCATAAGGAAATCCACCAAGTCTGCCCATATTCCTTATCCTTGCCTTTTGACTCTCTTTTTTCGTCACTTCAGCGTCCCTCTCCCTCCTTATGACCAGCGTCCTTTGGGTCCTCCCCTGAACGTGACTGCCGTCAAGAAGTCTCTTGCGGCGCTTCGTCACGTTCAGAGGCTACCCCTGCTGCTGCCCCTCCTCCTCCTACTCCTTCACTCGCTGAGTTTTCAGTTTCTCTAAGACATGCGGAGTCTCGTGTTTCTCGTTCTGATGCGATGCTAGCTCACATCTGTTCTCACTTGGGCATTGAGATTCCTCCTTCAGTTTCTGACGAGGAGGAAATGGATGAGGCTGATCTCGATGAGCTTGTTGGATCTCTTGTTCGTGCCCCAGAGGGTACGTCTGCTGCTACTTCTGCTGGTGCTCCCGAGAGCACACCTGCTGCCACCATTACTTCGGTGGATACTTCTGCTAGTGCTCCCGAGACCACTCTTGTTGCCACTCTCCCTTCGGTTGACACTCCGGTCGACCCAGAGACCACCACCCCTTCTGCAGAGCCTGCTGCTGTTGCTGATCCTCCCTCTGTCTCCTGAGCTTGCGTTGGAGGACTCTCCCATGTGCACTTGGATGATATATTTGTTGTGAGAGAGTGGGGTAGGATAATTGGGTGGTGATGGATTTTTGATGTATTTTGATGTATTTTTGGATGTTTTGATGATACATTTTGTTGTATGATGTGCTCCGATCTGAGGATCGTTTATATTTGTGTTGGCAGATGTATACTTTTTGATGTATCATGTTATATATATATACTAGTCATAACCCGTGCCCTAAGGGCACGGTTCATTTAAAATATTCCCCTCTCAAAATTTTTGGATCCCCTAATTTTAAATGAACAACAATAATTAAAGCACAATAATTATTAATTAGTTCACCAAAAATTTTATTTCCCTCCAAAATTAGTTTGCCCCTCCCACTACCCTCAATTTTCCAAAAATCTTAGTTCACCCCCACATAATTTAGTTCCTTCCAAAAATCTTTGTTCCTACCTAAACTTTTGTTACCCCAAAATTTAGTTATAACCTGTGATCATATGTCACTGGGCATTCAATAGATTTCCCCCAACAATTTTAAAATGTTTAAAATATCCCCCAAAAATTTTTTGCATCCACCTTGAAAATATTATGTCCCCCAACAATTTTTTTTACCCACGGTAAAACTAAAATTTAATCCCCCAACGAATTTAGTTGCGCTCAAAAAATTTATTTCCTCCAAATTTTACTTCACTTTACATTTAGTTCTCCGAAAAATAAAATTTTTAGTTCTATCCAGATTTAGTCACACTCAAAATTTTAAATTACAATTTAGTTCCTCCGATAGAATTTAGTTCCCCCAACCAAAATTTAGTTTCCTACACATTTAGTTCCCTACAAAATTTAAAATTTAAAATTTAAAATCCCCAAAATTTAGTTTCATCTAGATTCAGTTCTGCCTCAAAATTTCATGGTTTCCCTATAGACTTCCCCCAAAAATTTTCACCAACTTTCTAAGTTAAACAGGGAAGGAACATTAAGGCATCATGTTTGTCTTAAATCATATATAGTAATCTTACCTTAGGAGTTTCCAATGCCCTAGCATGTGGTTCAGGTGTCTACATGTTAGAAAAGATCTTAAAGAAAATAAATTTTGACGAATATTGTAACTACCCCAATAGAAATGGTTGAACCATACCACTCTTGCACTTTCATCTTCAAGATCAGATGCAACACTCCATTCAACTGATGGCTTCAAAGAGCAAGCAACACAGCCATGTAGAAGAGCCAGAAATCCCAAGTAAAATAAACTTGTTAACTCTCACTAAAATTTTCAACTACTATAAATCTTTGCAACAGAATTCATCTCATTATAGCTTTAGCTATTAATCTCATTTTCTGCATAAGTCAAGTCAACCTGCACAAAAATTTCAAAAAAAAGAAAAAGAAATGAAAAGTTTTGATGTTCTCCTCCACCCAATTACTTATAACTAAATCCAAGTCAAGAAACCACCTCTGCCTATTCATATACAACAATCTGTAGCAAGCAAAAAATCCAACCTCTAGAACTCTACACCAACAATCCATGTTGTGAAGATGTTTTTAAATTCAAAAAAAATCTCCAAACCCCTGCCCAAAACCTGTTGCGAAGATTTTTCATGTTTTCTTACTACAATCTCAGTTTTACACAAAATTCAGATGCCAAAATCCCATCTTTAGCCAACCCCACTAACAATTGGATTTAGAACGGGCCCCAAATTCCCCCAATTCCCTGTACAAAACGACGAAATCTATCTGAGAGCAAAAACCTATTGTAAAGACATTTCATGTTATTTTTCTTATAATAATCTTAGCACTCCCTCCAAACTCTGTTCTATAAAAGTACATGTTTAGTATTTGTTTCCAACGTGCAACATAATAGTATGTTCTTGAAGAAATATGTATTCGTGCATGATGATCTATTTAGTGCACGTGAATTGATAATCCATGCCTAATAAAATCATCAAACGACAACTTAGTTTCATACATAAATGCCACATTTGAATGCCGGCTCCTTTCGTGAAGGGGCACCTTCGCCAAGGGATGCCATCATGTTACTAACAAACATGCCAAACAAAAAATGATAATTTTACTATTTCTCCGCATCGAAGGATTTATATGACCAACCATGAGACAGATTGCCATGTATCTTGCACATATATTTCTTATGAAATTAAGCCGATTGGAAAGGAAAATAGATGCAATACCTTCATATATTCCATTATTTGGCCAATAAATTTGGATATAAAACACATTTAACGGTTGCCTATTGTTGATGCTTGGGGATAGTGAATTGGCCTTGACCATTATCATGCACTTAGATTGTGGAGTCTCAAAAGGATAATATAGAGATTTATTCATGCATATTGTTAAAAGCTGAGTCATTTAATTCATCCAACATTCAAAAAATTTTCCAGTTCAATCTTGGCCGCAATTGCAAACAATGAGTAAAAACATACTCCATTACCAATAAATCAACCTATAGAAATCTTTAGCCAATTGAGAAACATAAGAAATTAGACCATTTAAGGCATCAACAATGTTTGGCCCCTAGATTTCTCTTCAGGAGCTCAAGTGCCTCATGCAAGTTTGGAATGCCAAAGTTATCGACACATCATTCTTCCACCGGATCCTGAATCTGTCTGGTAGTTGAAATAGACTGTTGCGACTGGGAATCCGCAGTTGAAGAGCTCCGCAAAGTCTCGTGTGTTGGAGTTTTGGTGCCAGCTGTGTGCGTATACTGTCGACCCAACTGCTGGAATAGCATAAAGACGAAATGATGGATCTCAAGTTACGACAGACGGCTCTCGTAGTAGATGATCTACTTACCTGAAATGATTAAGCAAACTGATCACCTTGTTATGGGCCTTAAAATTACTTTGAAGTAGGTAGCACACAATGTAGCCGGAGAGCCGTGAAGTTTGTTCTCACCAAATGTTGCTGCAGTACTTGCTGGAATATCTGTGACCAACCTGGGTAGCAGGAGAGATTGGTTTCATCAGTATCTCATCATTCATATGAAATTCAATCAATATTCTAAACACATCAAACACTTGGAACTACATCTCCTGAGCTGGTAGGTTTTAAAATCACACCATACTTTGTAAAATAGTTTTTACCTATTAGTTTACATTCGTTGCACGATTTAAGATCCGGAACACAAACCAAAATCCTAGAACCTTTGCCTCCAAGTCGTTCAAAAAAGTAAGGAGATAAGATAGAAAAGGGATGGAAAAAAGACACAACACAATAATAATCAGAAGAGAAATTGTTTGAATCCTGTAGGCATTAACCAAAAAGTATGGTGTGGTTCTTATAATGCAACAGTCTCATGTATTTAAAAAAAGAAAATCTGCTCAAACTCCTCCCTCTACAAATCATCATTGAGCAGAAGAGGGGACGAAGGAAAAATAAGAAAAACATAACCAAGTTTAGTAAAATCATAATATAAACATATACATTCAGATCAATGTTTGTTCTACCAAAAGTTGCAGCATGTTCGGCAAAATTTCGAATGGAATATTATTCACAATGGCCGTATTTTAAGAACTAAGCAGCCAAAATGGAAAAAACATTGGAATAAATTTGATTGATGGAATTTGGGATTTACGATGGGGGAATTGAAACACATTAGACTTGCTTCTTAGTGGGCAAGGGAACATGACCCATGGTATTGGCATTGGTGTTCCTAGCAATGTCCATGATCTATTTGTTTGAAACCTCAATCAACGATACCTAGAAGGATCTTAGTTTTATCCTTATTCTCTGTTTCGAAGCCATTTGTTGGGAAACATCAGATGCAATTTTGTTAATATTATTAAGTTGAATTCAAGAAAGCATTTGGTCATAAAAGCATCAAGACAATTGGATTTGGAGACATTGCACAATTTGGTAACATTAGTAGCAACCGTAGCAAGAATAAAACAACTAATCATCTACCCCAAACAAAGGAATTTCTCAACTATAACATATCCATATTTTCTATAATCAATAAAGAAAAAATGGACTTATAAATGATTTAGAAATTCACGTGGCTCACTTAATTCCCTGCATGCTTTAAGAGTGTAGTTGTTAGTCTCTCTCCACCAGAGTGTAGTTGTTAGTCTATCTCCTCCATGGCTCACTTAACCCCCTGCATGGTGTCATTGTTGCAGGCTCGCATACAAATAAAGTTAAAAAACAATCACCTTTGAAGTACAAATAATTTCCTGGAGATGAATATTCATCCATGCGTCACAGTGCATCAAATGCACATTGTAAGTATTCTAGTTCATTAGCTCCACAAACTATCACACAAACACCAATTCTAAAAAAAAAAATATAACCCATATATTAAGAATTAAAAAGTCATATTTGGCCCAAAAAGAAAAAATAAATAAGAGCCCATTGTCACTTACCATCGGGTGCCCCCTGAGCCGTCCTTAGAAGTGAAAGAGGAAGATGCAAAATAGATCATATCAGCAAAATTAGCTCCAAAACGTAACAGAATCAAGTAATGCGCTCAAAAATACTCAATTTTAAAATGACAATACTCATGAATAAGAAGCAAAACAAAGTAGAAAAACTCTTAAAGGACTCACCAGTGTACAAAGGAAAGCTCATGTTAAAGGACTCACCGCTGTACAAATAAAGGCGTTTGCAATTACTGTTTTTTCTGTCATTGAAATCTGCTAATTTAGAAGCTACTTGGTTCGTGGATGAAATGGTCTTATGTAGTTTCTTTTCTAATTGACATATCAAATGATGGTTACAATAAACAGTTGGATCATGAATAGTTCACCATATGAGTTTAGGCAGACTTAGATAACCTTCTCGCATATATGCAATACTCTGACATATATGAGTATTTTAGAAAATATCCTCTAATTTCTCAAATAATCTTTCTAGACTCCAGGATAGTCTTACATTTGATTGCCACCATTCATCTTTATCTATTTAGTTTGTTTAGTTTAGCTACTTGATTAGTTCAAGAACAAAAGATCAAGTGGTTATTAAACTTCATACAGTGAATCAAGTGTCATCTAATTTTAATGATTAACAAAGTTTTTTAGTGACTTAATTAGTAAGTGAACAGTTCATAGACCATTTGATATTTTATTCCTGGACTAATTAAGGTGTTTGGGTCAAGATATATTTTGTGGTTCCCTAGCCATCCAGTGGGATAAAACATCCCATAGTTTTTTGAACCTTATTTTGAGAATTGGCCTCATTTGAACATGGTTGTGTTTGCATACACATACACATGCGAAAACATGTGTACTCGTACTACCATGAAACAACAACATTGGAAATTTTATCATAGGTTACTCTTGGCCAGTTCTGAAGAATAATTAGTTAATATAAAAACTTTCGTGTAATAAATATATGTAATAGGTATTCCATGAAAGATAAAGCATGATTTGAATTTTTTATTGTTGTATTTCTCAGATGAAAATTTTCTCTGTTTCCTGTATTTTTTTCAATTTCATTACTTATTTTTGTTTGATTTCTAATATCTCTCTTTACAGAAGTCCACTTTATTATTTGTAACTTGATATTTTTGTTGTGAATATTATGCATCCAGAATACCAGTATAGTTCAACATTGGATGAAATATGTGTGTCTTGCCAATATTTAATAGAATGTGGATGTTTTTTTGATTGTATGGCTTCATGCAAAAGTCTATAGACCATGGAAAATTCAATGGGTAAAAAACCATGTAAAATTTAAAAATTGGCTGACTTAATTGAGGCATGGTTATTGGAATCAATTACAGTTTGTGTTTAGGCGTGTGTTCACATTGATTTTTAGACTAATAATTCAATAAGTAATTTATTATCAATGCATTGATCTTATCATCTAATCTTCTCTTTCATGTCAAAAGAATGTTCAATATAAACCGAAATCATTTTGAAAGTCCAAAAAACTGAGCAAAGCTTGCATATTTTGTCTCCTAACCGACTCCAGTCCATGTCTTTGAGTTGTTCATTCTCTTGCCCAAAGGGTCATCAGTTCCTGGTGAAAGAAGCTGCTTGAATGAAAATATATCAAACAGTCGAGGAAGAAAGTATTTATATTAGAATTAGGGACTAAGGAAGTTTGTTCACAATCTGCTTAGCGCACTACACAATTCTGTCCACTAACACGATCATGAATCTGGCAACATGCACATAATCTCCAAGCTTTGCTGCTTACTCAACCCAGTTGTAGCAGCATACACATAATATTTTGTGATTGTTATCTAATACTCATCAAAAATTTAAATTGAGATTGCACCATCCTTTTGTGATGATCCTTACACCCAACAGCGCACAGTCCAGATCTATTTGCAGCACTAAACAAAAGCCCCTTTGTAATTTTGTTCAAAATAATTCTCGAAACTACCTCCCACCCTACTCTCAAAATGCTCTCAAACAAAGGTAATAGATTCCAAAACCAAGTCACAAAAATAAATTTTATATATAACAAAATTGGATCAACATAAGGTTTTAAAAAACCTACTTATCATTTCAAAAGTATCAAAAAACAGCATAAAAAGCACACAGTTAGCCTAAAAACATGTATTTTAGCATAATTAAAAGAATCCACTGGATTTATTCATTCATTCTATGTACTCTCTTTTTACTTTTTCTCTATGTATAAGAGAGAGATGTACATTATAATCAAAAGAGCATCTCTGAGGCGAGAATGGAGAGCCAATATTTTTCTTTGTTTCTTTGTTTCTCTTTTTAAATCTATCCCACATGGCTGAGGAAAACCCGAAGAAAAACAGGACCATTCATTCATTACCCCCCAAAATTTCAAAGCTTCAATTGCTATCAGTTCTCTCCTGTTCCCAGGTTACAACTCAAACCTTCAGAAATCTGCATTAAAATCTTGTGTTTTTAGTAACAATGGCATTATGGATGTTTGAAAAAAAAACCATCACTTTCTCACAAATCAATTGTATCTATTATTATCACAAATATCTAATGAATCTGCATTTTTTGTAT
The DNA here is from genome assembly GCA_030789695.1 of Scilla litardierei. Lineage (NCBI taxonomy): Eukaryota > Viridiplantae > Streptophyta > Magnoliopsida > Asparagales > Asparagaceae > Scilla > Scilla litardierei. The sequence goes on from CM061136.1 coordinate 112,799,107, forward strand.
CATAGATTGGGGATCAGGTATTCCTCTCAAATGAAATTAAGTGAAAATGCTTGAGGTTCTTAGTGGAGTACTAATGAGTTTTGCTACATTATACTGGTAGTTAGAGGAATCAACATTGGCATCAACTGTGGATATCACATGTTAGTATCATACAATTTATAGCCTTTTGAATTTTAATATTAGTAGTGGAAGTTAATATTCAGTTAGTTTTCCAGTCCTAAAAAGAAGTTACTTTCCATAGAAACACATCTTAATTTCCATTGTACAAATGCATGAAAAATATTAAAAGAACTAAGTATAGATGCTTTTCTAAATAATCATTGCATTGCTTTCAAAACACAAATAAATTCATGCCTAGCCAGAATTACTGCATTGGGAGTTGTATCGTCAACATAAATATGCAGTGTTGAACCCAAAGAAATAGGATTATATAGGTTTTTAGTTCAAAAAATTTTAACCCTGAATATGAAATGTGCACAAAAATCTATAGTGTTGAACCCAAAAATATGAAATCTGCAATGCACAAAAAATCTATTGTCAGATTTCATACTCAGTGTTGAACCCAAAGAAATAGGATTATACATCTGCAGTGTTAAAAAATATGAAATGTGACCACTACAAAAAAGATACACAAAAGTCAGCAGTGTTGAACCCAAAGAAATATGATTGTATAGGTTTTTAGTGTTAAAAAATCAAATCATATATTGGGAGTTGTACCGTCAACATAAATATGCAGGCTTGAACCCAAAGAAATAGGATTATATAGGTTTCCAGTGTTCAAAAATTTTTAAAACGGGATATGAAATGTGCATAAAAATCTGCAGTGTTGAACCCAAAAATGTGAAATCTGTCGTGCACAAAAATCTGCAGGCATGTTTCATATTTAGTGTTGAACTTAAAGAAATTGTTAATCGAAAACTGTAGTAGGACTCTTTCATACGTTCATTAGTGCACGTTTCATATGACACATAATGCTCCATTTTTGTGAACTTATGTTGATAACACTGCATATTTATTGATAAAAAAGATACACAAAAATTTTTGTTGATTTATAATCCTATTTCTTTGGGTTCAACACTGAATATGAAATGTGGCTGCTGAAAGCATGAAAGAGTCCAATACTACAATTTTCGATTGTCCATCCAAATAACTGCCTTTTATGTTCTCGGACTTTTATTTAAGATAGGGAAGGTTATTCAATTTCGTATGCTTTTGAAATTCAACTTGCTTGAACATATGAATGAAACAGTTATAATAGCTAATGACAGTACATTGCATGATTTTTAAAAAAATATACCAGAATTACAAATTTCAGTACTGTCACCTTCTTGATCTGTGCATTCTTCAACACATTTTTTGGAGAGAAAATCAACAAAGTGCACATATGAGATAGATTATGCATAAAATATTTATTCTCTTCAATCAAATATGTGAAGCCAGCCTTGATTTCCAAGCACTTCTTACCATGATTCAACACTACAATCTTCAACCTTACATTTACTTGCATCAAACTGTGAATGCTATATTTATCAAAATCGTATCATTGTGCACATCATTACATTACAGAATATTGAATTATTTGGGTTATCAATGATCATTACCAACTTTGTATTCCTTCTATTCACAAAGCACTTTGGAAACCAACCATTTGGATCTAACTGACAAATTTGAACAACAATGTATAAATTTCCAGTTAAATATATAAAAATATCATAAATGAGGAAATATATTTGAGAACTAAGATTAAGCATATTATTTGAGAGTAGATTGACATATGAGCAATTTGGTGCAGAATATTCATACATCCCTCAAAGAACCATAATGGATCAAAATGGATAGCCCACATCAATTATATATTCAAATCTCTATTTCTCTTAAGTATATCTCGAGTAAAAATGTATGGATTTGAACTATCATACACCATACTGCTCATATACCATATTCTCATACTATCTTTGATTAACTGAACAACATATGTCACCAAGCAAGAGTCGTCTATCTTTTCTACGACCCATCCAGACTGTAGCAAGAGCCCACTAATGTATTTGTTCCTTTTGGGCTGCAAGCCTGCGTCAATTTCTTTTGGTAGTGAGGCAACATCAACCACCTGAAACACCCAATGGTTCTATTTTATTTATGCAATAACAATTACAACAATAAAGTTTCATTCTCACAACAAAATGGAAAAATTAAACAGAAACCTCCGCCATCCACAACATTCACAATACATAGGGATCTCAATATGCTACATGGCATTCCTAAATAGAACCGAAAATAAATGTTCCTAACATTGTGAATAAATTATTTGGTTGCCAACATATTCACATATCGAAGAATATGCATATCATGTCATTATCAAAGAATATGCATATCCTTATGGTAACATTATCGAACCATTGGGTGTATAACATTATCGAAGAATATTCAATTATTTGGTTAGCCAACAAATTATTTGGTTCCTAACATTATCGAAGAATATACATATCCTGTCAAAAAAATTTGCACAGTTTATATCCTCATCAATTGCTGGTGTTATTCAGTATCATCAATTGGCAGTTTATATCATCACCAATTATTGACAGCTCATCAACATTTTCTGCACAAGATATATTGTTGACAGCTTATATCCTCATCAATATCATGTTAATATGCATATACTGTCAAAAAATATGGATATTGAGGAGCTTATATGCATATTGACAGGATATATTGATGAGCTTATATGCATACTGATAGCTTATATTTATGAGCTTATATGCATATTGACAGGATATTTTGATGAGCTTATATGCGTACTGTCAGCTTATATTGATGAGGATATGCATAGCATTCAGGTTAATATGGATATGCACATTTGATGCCTCAAGGGATGTCTATTGACCTGTTATCAAGATAAAATAGTGAGAACCAATCTCATTTGATCTAGGAACACGAAATTTGCTAACAAAACTGACAACATAGCTCAAATGAAACCTTTCTTGCAAAATTCTAAGAGCATTGCCTGCATAAGCAATGGCTAAGAAATTTTACACTTTCATAAATTTAGAAATGAAAATCTTAATTTTTCTCCAAAGAACAAAATAATACTGCAAAATTTACGCACCTAAGATGGTGAGGTTTTCCTCATTTTTGGTGGAAAATTAAAAAATTAGACAACAGCCATCGATCCTTAAATTATTTTAGACTCGCTGTAAATTGATCTTTAAACTCACTGCAAACTAACCAAAAAATGATCCTTAAATTAAATCAGAGAGGATGGAGACTCACCGTAAACTAATTTTGTGGAGATTGAATCTCCATGCAAATTCTCCTTGCAAAAAATGATCCTTGAATACTTCAAGTATCCTGGGACACACTTAAGAGATTGTCTTATGATTCAATTATCAAAGCAATGTCCCATTAAATCTCCTGTGAAAAATAATTATCAAGCAAGAACAATATCAAATGATGCTTGTCAAATTAAAAAAGTACCTTAATCTTTTTCAACAAATCATATCCAGTCATGCCCGACATGCAGTAGTTTGTAATGCCTAAATTCACATCAACTTCCTGAAAACCATGACAAACAAAAACAGTACCAAAAATTACAAACCCATCAAAAAATTAATAATGAATAATGCAAGAGATGTGATCACACATTTCCTCGTGCATTTTGCAGAAAACACGTCATTATCATTTTGGAATCACTAATTTTAGAGTATCAATTGTATTCTTGAATCTCTAGTTTATTGCATATAACCAAATACATATAATATAGAAGATATCTGTTAGTTGGTAGTATCATATGGCGAATACAAAGATATTGTTTGGCAGTATCATTTTATGGCAGTATCAATTCATGGCAGTATCATATTATATGGCAGTATCATTGCATATAACTAAATGCATATCAATTAATAATGTCGATAATAGATATCTGCCATATTATATGCAAAGGTAGTAGAGAACAAATATGGCATATAACTTAATGCATTTAACAGATTTGGAATATAACTAATATAAAATGCATACATGACAAATTTAGAATATAACAGATTTGGAATATAACAAATATAACTAAATGCATATAAATCATATGTCAGATTTGGAATATAACTAAATGAATATAACAGATTTGGCATATAACAAATATGGCATATAACTAATATGGCAGATTTGGAATCACTTATGGTAGAGTATCAATTGTATAAATAAATAAAAACATAAATGCATTGCAGTGTCAATTGTATGGCAGTATCATATGGCAGTATCATTGCATATAACTAAATGCATATCAATTTATAATGTCCATAACAGGTATCTACCATATTATATGCAAAAACAGTAGATAACAAATATGGCATATAACTAAATGCATATAACAGATTAGGAATATTCTAAAATATGGCATATAACTAAATTCATGGTTCGCGTAAATGCAGAAATGATAAGAAGAATAAAATTCTAAAATAGTGTCAGTTGTTGATTACATTCGCACTATCGAAATCCAACTTCCTTGATATCACACGCCGATCAGATGTGATCAATGCTAGTACAAAAGGCTAAGATATAATTCAGGACCCCCTAGATGCTCAAATTATGATACAAACCTTTTCAAACTGGATCATCCAAACTTAATAAGGCCATTGGCAAAGGAAGCTGATGCCATAAAAGTCTCACACAGAAGAATGTGGATGTCATGTGGCCTTGAGAGGTCACATACAATTTAGATACCTTCAATTACTTAAACAATTGTAGTCTTTTCTTCATATTGTCTGTGAGTAAATTGTTAATAATGGCTTGAAGTGAAGAAAATGATTTTGTTTTGTGAGAGCTGTTTCAAACAGGAGAGAGCTTATGAAAATCTTTTAGTAAATGCTGCACATGTAATGGTGTGGTGGTAAAAGGAAAAATTGTATGCTAGCAACCAGCCCTTTTGTTACCCAAAGCAACAAATGGTCATGCATGTGTAGTAGGTCAAGGAAATATGCTATATATAACCTTATGGCATATGTTAGCAAGGCTTTGGAAACATGCAATTAACCCATAAATATTAGCAAACAGAAGCAACAAATATAGCAAGTGCAAAATAGCATAAGCAATACATATGTATTAGGTCAAAAATGCATATATATATTCTAGATGAAAGTGCAACCACTGTAAAAATGACAACCATATCAAGTTGTCTATTACATGAAAAGACTGCATAGTTGATGTATTGGACTGGACTGACCAAGTTTTTGTTCTTGATGCCGCTTTCATTATTTGTTGTTTTTTAATTTACTTTCTGCAGACTTCAATCCTCATGATATTAACATCATCATTACCTAATGCTTCTTATTTGTGCTTTTGGTTGGAGTGGAGTCAAATCAACAGATTGGTTCACTAAACACTGTAGTGTTTCAAAGTATCCAACGCGGTTGTTTTTCTAGGATTCAAAAATTTAGCAAGTATCACTTTACATAGTGAGATTAACCACTCTTGCTCCTCACTCACAAAATAAAAAGTTAATTATTCAACATCTATCAGTTTTTCTTCATTTAGCTATAGTAAGAACATGATAATGAAAATGCTGTCAAGCAATCTTTCCAGCTTATGATTGCTGGACGTCTATAGTGGGCTCTGTGTAACCCATGGGGATGGAGATTTTGTGTAATACTTAGTTCAATGGAAGGCCATGGAGAAACACTATGTTCATGGTTGTGAAGACTATCATTGTATGAGATTCTAGTTGCATAAGTTTATTTCAAGATTAGGAACAAACAGGATGCAGATGCGTCATTGCTAATAGAAAATATCTTGGATTTGCTCATTGAACTTAAATTCCTTTTTACCATGATTTCTTATAGGAATATTGTGCAGCCCATTGTAATGATAGTTCTTAACACATTAGAATACAATGAAATTTGGATACAGTCGCCAGCAAGAAATAAAAGCAGAAAAAATATCAAAAACCTCATAACTACTAATAATAACTCCTAATTCACTTGCATATGTGAGTTAGCACTTCATAATCCTGTCAAGTAAATCATTACCACTTATGGCTGAGATCCATTCAGTGAGTTTATACTCATAACAATTCATAATTCACCAATCTAGTTTGCATTAGTTCACACCAATGAATCAACTCTGATAACAATAAAGATACTGAAAACAAAAAGAATAGAACATGATCAAACCTTGAGAAGCCCAACCCCAGCTCCAGAGAAGCCCATTATTGCCCTATGCAAAAGCTAGCATTCTAGACAAATGCTTACTTAATCAAAAGCGAGATTTTGCTTCATAGACAAATGCTTGCTTCCAGTCATCGCTGGAAAATATGGGACATGAAAATTTTGTCACTACAATGTAAACATGGATAATAATTTACCAGGTGCAATTAATGAAAATTTTTGTTTTCCGTAACACCATACCACCATAAAAAAATTATATACTTGCAGTACCTAATAAACTTGCAATAACAATATTGAAGCATACACTTGCTGTAAGTTGACCAAATTGTGGGAAAAACAAATGATTGTTCTTTTGAGCATTTGTACAAACATTTGGTGTGCATAATCCAAACGTTATAAAATTTATAATCACAAAAGTTATAAAATTGAAAGCTCATTGAATCTTCTTGCTACAAATTTATAATCACAAAACCCAAATCCAACCTGGAAGATGAGACGTGAACCTCATGTCCAATTGCAAAGGAGCATCTCAGGAGATCTAGGCCTTTGGTAATGGAGAATTCTGGGAGCCATCGGCAATGTGGCCACCCTGCCTTGCTGGAGGCAAATCTCCAAGCTCAACGTAGCGAAATGGAATACCCTCTTGCCGGTGCGAGGGCGACTTCTTTGCCGGTGCATGAGGAAGAGATAGATTTAGCAGGGATCAGGCGCAGGAGAGCGGCTAGGGTTTGCTTCTTATTCCTCACACATGTGATCATCACCTCACCCAGCAAGGAGAAGGAGGCCATCGAGAAGTTGGGAGCGGATTCGTTTTTAGGCAGCAGGCTGCGTTGGGTGTTCAAATTTTTGAGCGATTTAATAATTTGGTTTCCCCCCAAATTTTGTTATGCTTTGAGTGTTCAAATTTTGAGCTTTCAAATTTTGATTTTTCATACAAAACTTGTCCTATGATGCAAACGAAATTGCTGAATTCAAGTTTTTTTAAAAAAATTATGTTAGGTTGATGTGAGTACTGTGATGTGATCAAAACCCATACCCTATATACATCATACTCAATATCTCATACTCAATTTCTCATACCCTATATACATCACACCCAATTACACATAACCAAAACCAAATTCTCTCATCCAATATCTCTTATCCATTATCTCTTAACCAAAATCTCTTATCCAAAAACTCTTATCCAATTTCTCTTGATAACATACCTGTTTTATAAGATAGATAGATAGATAGATAGATAGATAGATAGATATAGATATAGATATAGATATATATATATATATATATATATATATATATATATATACATATACATATATATATATACATATACATATATATATATACATATACATATATATACATACATCGTCTTTCCATTTACTTAAGTGTGCACATTATCTTTATATTTTTCTATCTCTGATGTTGATCTCGTCGCTCGACGATTACATTGATTAAATAGAATTCTTTCTATGAAAACATAGAATTTTTTTCCATGCACTAAATTCACTAAGAATGTTGATATTGGAGAGTATGTTCCATAACTCAATACGTGCAATTGATTTGAGTTTTGATGATTTTATTTTTCGATTTTCGACTATGGTCTCGTTGGTACACTTTGATTTTCTTCGTGATTTTACTTTGGTGTCATTTGGACCATGGTCGTATTCTACGACTCTTGTGCTTTTATTTTTAGCCATTGTTGTTGTCGTTGATCTCCTCCCGCTCTTTTTGCAAATGCCAAAGGGGGAGAGAATTATTAATGACGATATGCTAAATGATAATTCAAAGCAATTTACCGTGAATCTAATTTGATATGTTAGATTCAGGGGGAGTTAAGATATAAAAATGGATTTAGATCCTAAATTTCAATAATTGGTTTCATATTTTATACTTTCCTCGTCTGCTTGATGCGTATGATTATTATTTAATTTGGAATTAACGTGTCATCAATGCAGGGGGAGTAAGTAAATTTCTTTTGAATCATTATTATTGATTATTATTTATGTTGGTTTGTCATCACCAAAAAGGGGGAGAATGTTGAGTATTGATTCCCCGGATTTGGTTTTGATGATGACCAAATATAAATATCGTGAACTAACTCTTTGTGAGCGTAGTTATGAAGATCGTCGCCAAAATTCTACGTACATCTAAAGCGACGTCTCAAGACTTCTCAAAGCGCGTGATCGTGTGCCTAAAGCATCGTTGAAGCTCTAGGAGCATTATTGAAGTCAAGAGATTCGGATTGAAGCTTTGAAGACGGTTCATCAAGTTTAATTTATAGTCTTCTAGCTTCTTTTCATAGAATGTTAAGCCTTGAGTAGGTCTTACATGATTATCTTCATAACGCTCATATCTTAGAGTTAGGATTATCTTAGACACCCATACAAACTTTCCCGAAGCCTCACGCTTCATTTCGCGGCTTCTTGTGCATCTTAGTTGGTTCAAGAAGAAGAACCAACCGACTAGATTGTCATCTAGTCGGTCAGTAATCCTTCTTGAACCGACTAGATCTCCTTGCTAAATTCAGCATCTTCATTGTTGATCAATTAGTCGGTCCAAGAAGGTTCACCGACCGACTAGTTGTCAAACTAGTCGGTTAGGAATCCTTCTTAGACCGACTAGTTGGACTTTCACTTTCTTAGCCTGAGCCACTGTTTACAGTTAGTCGGTCCAAGAACAACCATCGACCGACTAGTTGTGAAACTAGTCGGTTGGAATTTGTTCTTAGACCGACTAGCTCTCTTTGAATTCAACCTATTCTATTTCAACTCTTAGTCGGTCAAAGAACACTCACCGACCGACTAGTTGTCAAACTAGTCGTTTGGCAAGTCTTCTTAGACTGACTAGTTCTAACTCCTTGAATTCACTTTATTGGCTGTGAACTAGTTAGTCGGTCCAAGAAGAGTCACCGACCGACTAGTTGCAAAACTAATCGGTCAGTGATCCTTCTTAGACCGATTAGACGGCTTCAGAAATAGATCCGTTGGAGCATTAAATGCACGAATTTTCCCTCTCTCTCCTCTCTATCCTATATAATCTTGAGATGATTCTTCATAGCATTCAAGGCTGACATTTATTGTGATTTAGAGATCAAAGAGAAGTATTTAATTCTCATTCCAAGCTCACTCATTTATTACAAGAATCCCTCCCTCACTCTTATTCCTCAAGAGAGATTCTCATTGAGTGTGAGCTACTTAAGCTAGGAGCTTGATTCAAAGCCACCGACTCGTCCCTATCCACCTATTGCTGTTTATCTTGGTGGAGCTAGGGTTTGGTGACTTCTTCTTCCTCAAAATCCTCCTTGCCCTAAAATCGTAAGTTTTACTCAAGGCATAGGTTTTTGTGGTAAGTGTTTATTATTTCATTTACTTTGATATTGCAAGTTGTTCTCTCGGTTTGTGAGAGAAGTTTGTGATCCCGGTTTGTGGGAGTCACATTTCGATTTGTGTATGATTTGATCTTGTAGAGGTTTTTCTACAAGAATTTCATAGTGCAAATTTGAGTTAGAGGATTCTAACTCAAGTAGCCGGAGGGGATCCGGGTGTTTGGGACGTAGGATCACCGGGAACAAGTCGGGGAGACTTGGATGGATCCGAACTCGTTATATCGCTTGTTTGCATTGTCTTCTATTGTTGTCAATATTTTCATTCCGCATTGTTGGTTGAGTTTGCAAGATAATTAGGAATTATACTCTTGATTATTTTAAAGTACTATTCACCCCCCTCTAGTACTTGTGCAGTAGCTATCAGGGCATTACACTAGGAAGCCTGCACCACATAGAAATCTAACAACTATGCATGCAACTAGGAAACGGACTCCCAAAACATACACCATTTCGGTCCTAAGAACACTGGCTTAAATGATGGGAATGCATATGTTGATTCCTATTTTCATGATGTTATTAATAATGGTAATTATGTTGGGAAGCGGAAGTCCACTTGGACTTGGCTTCCAAAGGGCTAATCCCCTTGGACCCAACAAAAATTGGGTACCATGAGCTTATGGTATACTATGTAGGTACCCAAGAGAACGGAAAAGAGCAATAAAGATCAAACCAGCTCTAAAAGGAAAGGATGGATTCTCGACAGTGGTTGCTCCAAACACATTACGGGAGATGCTTCATTACTCTCCGAAGTGATTAGCATCAAGAACGGTGCAACGGTCACTTTTGCAGGTAACCAAAAGGGAACCATCATTGGAGTAGGTATAGTCAGAAACCCCTCCAAACCCTTAGTTACTAATGTATTTCTAGTTAGTGGTTTATGTCACAACCTCATTTCCATTAGTCAACTCTGTGACAAAGGTTACAAGGTTAACTTTGGAGAGGGTATGTGTAAAATTATTGATTCTAATTTAAATGTTTTATTTACCGGTATTAGGCGTAAAAATATTTATTATTTGAGCTTGCCTAAAACCGTAGAACATTGCTTAGTTGTTAATACAAATGAACAACTATTATGGCATCGCCGTTTTGGTCATGTTCATTTCAAGTATTTATATAAGTTAGCTAAGTATGATCTACTCAATGGTTTTCCAACAATTGCTTTTAGTAAGAAAAACTTTTGTGATTCATGTCAAAGAGGTAACTTAGTAAATCATCTTTTAAGCTTAAAGAAGACATTACTTCTAAGAGGCCCCTAGAACTACTTCATCTAGATTTGTTTGGGCCAACTAGAACGGCTTCTTTGGGCAATGCTCTTTATGGATTAGTTGTCGTTGACGACTTCTCTAGATTTACTTGGGTTTCATTCTTAACTAATAAGAATGCAGCTTTTGAAGAGTTTACCATATTTGCAAAGAGGATTCAAAATCTTTTAGGATCCACCATTATCACTATCCGTAGTAATTATGGAGGAGAATTTGAGGAGTCTTTTACAAAGTTTTGTGATGACACCGAGATATCACATAATTTTTCTTTTCCTCGGGCACCACCACAAAATGGTGTTGTAGAGATAAAGAATAGGACTCTTATTGAATGTGCTCGTACTATGCTCCATGATAGTCAGCTTGGAGTACAATTTTGGGCAGAGGCGGTGCACACAGCATGTTATGTGCTCAATAGGATCCTGGTGAGACCCCTGATCGCGCCCCGGATATACACCCGGAGAACGATTGTAGTTTTACCGCAAGTGTACGGTGTAGTGGCGAGCGGGTATCGAACACGAGGAGGTGGTGTTGGCTCCAATCTATCCTAGGTTGGTTTGACTACGATGGTTTTATTGGTGGAGATGGTTATGGTATAATGTAATGACAATGGTGATGGATGTCGGTGTCGAAGATAGAGAAATCGGTCAAATATAAATTCAAATACAATACACTAAAAGTGTCTAGGGCTAGGGAATCCCCACTACGGACCGTCATTCGTCATTGTGAATAGTGAATCTCAATATTATTAGACTTGCGTTGAGGTGAACTAGTCGTAACTGAATAGAGAACCAAGCTCACACTCTCGCGCTATTGCCGGTCTATAGCGAACCTAGGATAGGGCCCAATCTCTTGCAAACCCTAGCCTAAGCCGCTAGCATTAGGATCGACATCATTATCCAATCGCTTCTCGAGCCCACTCTCGTGCAAACTCGAGTCACGATCTAGGTTGTGATAGTTCGTATTCGTCCAATCTCTTGCAAATGAATATTGGTATAGATTTACAATTAAAAATCCTAGCTTTGGTCCAATCTCTTGCAAACCGAATCTAGGGAAATCCAATTGTAAATCTAAATCGAATATCTAGGCATTCCCATCGATTAGAATCCAATCTCTTGCAAATCCCAAATCGATGGAAATCCCTAGCTATCCGTAGTAAATCAATCACAACCTAACCTCCTAGCAATTCTAGCAATTTAGAAATTCATTCATCGCAAATATGAAATTAGATCCATAGGGTTCATCCCCAAACCCTAGAACAACAAATCTACTCTAGCATAGCAATAAGGATATGAGAATCAATAGAAATCATTGCTTGCATACAAAAAGATGGAAAAACAAAGATTCAAATAAAAAGAATGGAAATACTTAGCCTTGATGAAGAATTCCAATCCAAATACAAGCTTTTAGATCCAAGAGGGGGCCTAGGACATGGCCTAACCTCTAAAATAATCCTAAGAAAAACATATGGGGGCTAAGAAAACATAATGGGGATCCCCTATAATGGTGGCTACAAACCCCTTAAATACTCCCCCAAAACCCTAGCAAGAAACCCTAGAAAACCCCTCAAATTCGTGCCCAAAAAACAACCCAAACCGCAACTTAAAATCTGGGCCCAGGCCGCACTCGGCCGAGTGGAAAATGTGACTCGGCCGAGTGGAAATTCCAGCACTGCAGCATCAACTTGCAGAAATTCTCCAAATTTCATCCGACCTCCGATTTGTGCGTTCTTGGCGGTGTTGGAATCGTCATGAAGTCTAATATCCATAAAAAATATGAGAAAAATACTTTGCTTGTTGGAATGATAGCAGATTTCAAAAGAGTGGGAGGCTGTCTGAAAATCTGGGCGCTGCGTGTCCTCGGCATTACTCGGCCGAGTTGACTTCTCTACTCGGCCGAGTGACAGACCCTGTAAAATTCCAGTAAGTCAGGTGTCTTGGGGGCCTGTCTTCGGATGTGACTCGGCCTAGTGGCTTTACTCACTCGGCCGAGGGGCATTCGGTACTCGGCCGAGTCGGAACCCTCAATCGCCTGACGGATTCCAGTAAGTCTGGGATTTTTGCTTGCCGTCGTCGTGATGCCACTCGGGCGAGTGGTGTCTCCATGCTCGGCCGAGTGGGATGGCGATCCTCAGCCGAGTGCACGCTAATACTCAATCCGCTGCGTGTCCGATCTGGCCGGCCGAGCGGGCTTCTTTGCTCGGCCGAGTGACTCCTTCACTCGGCCGAGTGGCATGCTGAAAATGCCCAATCTTCTCCGTTTCTCCTCCTAGTCGCTCCTACGGAGTTCCTTCTTCTTCCACACATCTCCCATCGCCGAATAGCCCTCAAAAGAGCCTTGGGTGACGCTCCGGAGTGGGTGAAAGTCCCTTAAGCTCATTTTTGCTCCCGATCACTCCATATTTCCTGAAATCCGACAAAAACAAGAAATAGTGAAAAGTAACGCAATATCGTCGAATAATCGTGAAAAGCGTGATATGGGCGATCGAAATGGCATGCAAATATGCAGAAAAAAGGTGTAAAATATGGACCGATCAAAATCACCCAAGCTTACTTCTTACTCGTCCTCGAGGAAGATAAGTAGAGAGACGAACTCGGGAGATGAAAATAAAGAAAATGAAATGAAAAAGAAAGAACACGAGGTGGAAGGGGTCGCTAGATTCTTCTCTCAGATCTCAAGCCATAAGCTACACATCACGATAACTTGGAAAATACAAATCACATGCTATAAGGATTTCATATCTTACATAAACATGGTACTTGCAAGCTTTTAAGAACAACAAAAGGGATTCTCTAAATTCATACAATCAATTCATATCTACATCACGCATTTCATAGGATTTAATATACAAATGTTGGCGATGCACTTTTCAATCAAGAGTTATAACTGAAGCATATAAAAATCACACCAAGCATGCAATAGAGAATGGAATAAATCATGGCATTCACATATTTATATCGATTCATAAGAAATCTCCATAACTAAAGTATTTTGCTAAGTTTCAGCATTATCAAACTTCCTCATTCGTGCACCTCTCCACTCTAATGTCGTACTCACTCATATGGTCAAATGAATTCAACCCCACCAAGCTTAGCTTGAGGCATCGCATCTAAAGGAATATGATAGTGGAAAATGGGATTTTTGCCTTGGTTTTCCCAAGTATTTTGTGTCTCCAATAATGAGATAGAGAAATATATTTTTTTTCTTTTGGACTTTGTTTCTCATTTTTCTTCTTGGATTTTTGTAGGAGCAATTTGATTTGTATTTTTGGATTTTGGCTCCTTTTTGGCTTTTTGGACTTTTTGGAGCTAACTTTTCTTTTGTGGGGATTTTTGGGAAATAGATGCGATATAAGTAGCTTTAGGAGGTGAACTCAAGTGACATGTAGAGAATAAAAAGATATATGTGGAGAAAGAAATAATGTAACACTCGGTTCACTCTAAGATGTGCACGAACGGTTCAATAAGATAATACATCAACTAAAACTCATATGTAAGCATGGATATTCTCAATCATCTCAATAAAAAGTGAAGTCAAGCGGTAAAGTCTACAACCATATCAGGCATGCAACAGAAGGTGAATAAGACAATAAAACTGATGCTTCAGATAAACTAATGATGCGTGAATCTTGGTGCATTTCCAACAAAAGCATACCAAACACTAATCCATACATTCAGCTTCAATTAATATCATGCATTCATGTAGATGAATCATTAAAAGAAATGATAAGCAAGCACATGTGAATAGTAAGACTATGGAATACGCTAAGTAGCATGGCAAGGAATAATAAGCATCGTGATGGTTGCTAAAGCAATAAGAGATATCATCATAAGGAACGCATCTAGCAAAAGAAGAGAAAGGAAAATAAAGAAATAAGAAAAAATAAAAGAGAGGAAAGAAATGAAAAACAAGCACACAACATGATGCATGAACACACATAAAAGGAAAATAAGATGGAAAATTCAAAAAGATGATGCAAAATTTTGAAAATTTTTAAAAAGCCCTAAAATAAAGTAAAAATGCAACTAATGCATCTAAATGGCATGGAAATGCACTACCCCAAGCTTAAACTTCACATTGTCCTCAATGTGATCATAATGAAAGAATATGAGGAACAACGATAAATATGAGGGAGGTGAATGAAAAATGATGAAATGAATGACATGAGATCCTAATGCAACTACATGCACATACAATGATGCATGAGAGCGCTTTTCCCCAAGCTTATACCAAACAATCCTATTCAAATGACTTGACCAAAAATGTCATGGCTTTGCAAAGCGTGATCAAGTCAAATGAATAAGAAAGTGAGTATTCACTTGAAAGAAATGCTCGATGGTGGTGAGCAAAAGGATGTGACACTTCAAAATATGAAGGGGCAATTAATATATATAATGGGTTTTGGGTGTAAAAGATTTTTTTGTTGCCATCATATGAGGTGATATTTATTCAAGCAAATCTATACGGTCCTCTCGCTGTCGAGAGGATTCGAGTTTATTGAAAGCATAAAATTTTCTACACTACTGGATTGATATCACCTATAGCAAAAGGCGGATCCAGTATCTTTACCGGTGCAGGCAATTGCTCTAACTGCTCCTTCCGTGGCTCCGCTAGACGCGTATGTCCACAGACTCCATCAGATTCCAGTAATGCGGCTTCCAGCATCTCTCCAAGGACTCCACCTGTACCCTGTAAGAGATAAGCCGCATCAATCTGATGTGGATAATTCTTCCCTAAAATAAATGTATTCCAAAGAGGGTCATCAACATAAGTATTTAAAATTAAAATGGTTGACAACACTTCCCTGAAAATAAATCCCTACTCTCGTATACCACGTCGATCAACTCCTTGTTGTTCGCCTCAGGTTGTTCAGGTAGCTTCGGCATATAAGCGTGGGTTTCATCAGGCAGCTCCTCATCATCGTCAGACTTATCCCATCGCACCTCCTGATCATAGTCAATAGCATCCATGGGTGCTAACTCCTCGCTCTCCTCCTCGTATACGTCCCGTCGTACCTCTTGATCGTATGTACATGAATCCTGCAAAAAGCACGATGACTCGTCAAAATCTGAATCATAAAAAACATCATACACGGGAGGTGAATCAAATGTAGGAGATGAGGGAGTAAAGAGATCTCCCTGAAGGGGAGCCATAAGCTCTGTGGGATTGTCCTCAGCATCAGTGGAAGCGTGGTCCTCTGAGGGATGCTCAGCCTCTGTCGAAGGTGGGGATGGATGCGGTAGCTCGAAATGAGGGGGGCACAATTCGGTCTCCATCTGTGTGCAGATGTCATCGTCCAAAGTCACATCCTCCTCGATGGTCTGCTCAACTACTGTATGCATGACCTCCACAATAATATCCTCTGATGGTATGGGCTGCTCTGACTCAGGTGGGTGGCAGGGGGAGGCGACGACGGCATAAGGTGGCTCTGTAGGCGCATGTATCTCGACCATGGTGTAAAAATGGGTCTTGTGCCCCTCAATTAGAGCGTAGACTCCATCATCAATTATGCCTGTGGAAGAGATACAATGAGTAATAAAGTTTTGAAATTCAAGCTCAAAAGGATCACCTGTCGTTATTGTCAATGGACCGAAATTTCGAACTATGTCGACAATGTTTCTCAATAGGTCCGTGTACGTGTCCTCCTTTGGAAACTCAGATGTCTCTATTTGTGGAGTGTTGATGGTATAAAGGTGGATATGATCACCTTCAAGTGAAGCATACACTCCATCTATGATAGTACCTGCACTAGAGACATTAGCCATAACAAAATCGATGAATACTTGGTCGTATGGTTTACTTACCGTACGGTTAGTGAACCAGTAGATCGAGCATCATCTATCATTTGCTCCAAGGCTGCTGCCAACTGCAAATCACTGAACTTTCTCACTTGCATCCTCTTCAGAAACTCACGTGGGGGTCCCTTTAGCCTTCTAGTGAAGATATCAAATAGCGTGGAGTCATTCCACTCATGGTCTGACTCCGTCTGGAACATTTCTAACATTCCTTCAAACCTAGACAAGGCTTCCCTGAAGGATTCTCCATCAGCCTGATAGAATGTAGCGAGATATATGTAGGATTGTATGGAGCCCGCTCGTATTTTCTTTGGAAGCACCATCGCTGCAACAATTGTACCTGATCAATCAAGGTAAACAACCTGGAAAAGACGTCAGTGGTACAAAGAGAGATAAAGATAATAATAACAGGTGGTGGGAAAAAATCTCTCTCAATGTTTTTTTTTTGATATTTTTTTTAAATGTAATCTAATCAACCTAATTGTGACAAATTGGCACCCAACGGGAAACACCTCCCCGGCAACGGCGCCAAAAACTTGATCGCCCCAAAATGCAACCCAAGAGCACGACCAAAAACTTGATCGGCCCCGGATATACACCCGGAGAACGATTGTAGTTTTACCGCAATCGCACGACAAAGTGGCGAGGCGGGTATCGAACACGAGGAGGTGGTGTTGGCTCCAATCTATCCTAGGTTGGTTTGACTACGATGGTTTTATTGGTGGAGATGGTTATGGTATAATGTAATGGCAATGGTGATGGATGTCGGTGTCGGAGATAGAGAAATCGGTCAAATATCAATTCAAATACAATACACTAAAAGTGTCTAGGGCTAGGGAATCCCCACTACGGACCGTCATTCGTCATTGTGAATAGTGAATCTCAATATTATTAGACTTGCGTTGAGGTGAACTAGTCGTAACTGAATAGAGAACCAAGCTCACGCTCTCGCGCTATTGCCGGTCTATAGCGAACCTAGGATAGGGCCCAATCTCTTGCAAACCCTAGCCTAAGCCGCTAGCATTAGGATCGACATCATTGTCCAATCGCTTCTCGAGCCCACTCTCGTGCAAACTCGAGTCACGATCTAGGTTGTGATAGTTCGTATTCGTCCAATCTCTTGCAAACGAATATTGGTATAGATTTACAATTAAAAATCCTAGCTTTGGTCCAATCTCTTGCAAACCGAATCTAGGGAAATCCAATTGTAAATCTAAATCGAATATCTAGGCATTCCCATCGATTAGAATCCAATCTCTTGCAAATCCCAAATCGATGGAAATCCCTAGCTATCCGTAGTAAATCAATCACAACCTAACCTCCTAGCAATTCTAGCAATTTAGAAATTCATTCATCGTAAATATGAAATTAGATCCATAGGGTTCATCCCCAAACCCTAGAACAACAAATCTACTCTAGCATAGCAATAAGGATATGAGAATCAATAGAAATCATTGCTTGCATACAAAAAGATGGAAAAAACAAAGATTCAAATAAAAAGAATGGAAATACTTAGCCTTGATGAAGAATTCCAATCCAAATACAAGCTTTTAGATCCAAGAGGGGGCCTAGGACATGGCCTAACCTCTAAAATAATCCTAAGAAAAACATATGGGGGCTAAGAAAACATAATGGGGATCCCCTATAATGGTGGCTACAAACCCCTTAAATACTCCCCCAAAACCCTAGCAAGAAACCCTAGAAAACCCCTCAAATTTGTGCCCAAAAACAGCCCAAACTGTAACTTAAAATCTGGGCCCAGGCCGCACTCGGCCGAGTGGAAAATGTGACTCGGCCGAGTGAAAATTCCAGCACTGCATCATCAACTTGCAGAAAATCTCCAGATTTCATCCGACCTCTGATTTAGGCGTTCTTGACGGCGTTGGAATCGTCATGAAGTCTACTATCCATAAAAAATATGAGAAAAATACTTTAATTTCTGGAATGATAGCAGATTTCAAAAGAGTGGGAGGCTGTCTGAAAATCTGGGCGCTGCGTGTCCTCGGCATTACTCGGCCGAGTTGACTTCTCTACTCGGCCGAGTGACAGACCCTGTAAAATTCCAGTAAGTCAGGGGTCTTGGGGGCCTGTCTTCGGAGGTGACTCGGCCGAGTGGCTTTACTCACTCGGCCGAGGGGCATTCGGTACTCGGCCGAGTCGGAACCCTCAATCGCCTGACGGATTCCAGTAAGTCTGGGATTTTTGCTTGCCGTTGTCGTGATGCCACTCGGGCGAGTGGTGTCTCCATGCTCGTCTGAGTGGGATGGCGATGCTCGGCCGAGTGCACGCTGATACTCAATCTGCTGCGTGTCCGATCTGGCCGGCCGAGCGGGCTTCTTTGCTCGGCCGAGTGACTCCTTCACTCGGCCGAGTGGCATGCTGAAAATGCCCAATCTTCTCCGTTTCTCCTCCTAGTCGCTCCTAATTTTGGGCAGAGGCGGTGCACACAGCATGTTATGTGCTCAATAGGATCCTAGTGAGACCCCGAACGAACAAAACTTGTTTTGAGTTATTTTATGACAAAAAACCTCAAGTTAAATATTTTCGAGTTTTTGGTTCAAAATGTTTTATCAAGAACACCTTTGGTAATTGAGATAAATTTGAGCCAAGATCCAATGAATGAATTTTTGTTGGATATTCCATACGTAGCAAAGCCTACCGGATATACAACAAAACTTCTTCAACGATCGAGGAATCACTACACGTATCATTTTATGAAGATTTTGATTTTCCTCATGTTATTGATGATAGTGTAGATGCTATATGTGATTCTCTTAGTAATGTCAAGATTAATGATTTAATTATTGAGACTAATACTACTAATGAGATTGTTGAAGATGTTCCAAGTGATGCAAGAATACCCAAAGCTTACCCAACCGTTCGCAACCATCCACATGACCAAATTATTGGAGATATTAGTGTCAGTGTTCGAACGAGGTCTAGAATTGAAGAATTCTCTCATTGCACATTTGTCTCTAGCATTGAGCCAAAGAACATCTAAGAAGCTTGTGAGGATAGCTCTTGGATAGTGGCAATGGAAGAAGAACTAATGCAATTTGAGAGAAATGAAGTTTGGGAGCTCTTCCTCTTCCAAGTGGTCATCAAGTTATTAGGACTAAATGGATCTTCAAGAACAAGACCAATGAGAACGAGGTCATCACAAGGAACAAAGCAAGGTTAATAGCTCAAGGCTACCGGTAAGAGGAAGGTATCGATTTCGAAGAATCATTTGCCCCTGTAGCTAGATTAGAAGCTATTCGATTGCTTTTATCTTTTGCATCTCATAAGAATTTTAAATTATTTCAAATGTATGTTAAAAGTGCATTTTTAAATGGGATTGTCAATGAAGAAGTGTATGTTTCTCAACCTCCCGGTTTCAATCATGAAAAATTTCCACACCATGTTTTCAAACTTAAGAAAGCATTGTATTGGTTGAGACAAGCTCCTAGAGCTTGGTATGATCGACTCAAGACCTTTCTTTTGGATTTAGGTTTTAAAATGGGTGAAGTTGATTCAACACTTTTCATTAAAGATTATGAAAATGACATCCTATTGATTCAAGTTTATGTATACGATATAATATTTGGTTCTACTAACTTTAATCTTTGTCAAGAATTTTCTAAGTCTATGAAGGATGAATTTAAGATGAGCCACATGGGAGAGCTCAACTATTTCCTTGGATTGCAAATTCGACAAATGAAGGATGTGACTTTCATACATCAAACCAAGTACACATGTGAGCTTATCAATTGATTCGGGATGGAATCGTCTCCAAGCAAAAGGACTTCCATGAGTACGACAACCCATTTACACAAGGATGAGAACAAAAAGATGTAAACGTTCATCTATATCGAGGTATGATCGGTAGCTTACTCTATTTAACTGCTAGTAGGCCCGATATCATGTTTTCCGTATGCTTGTGTGCTAGATATTAAGCTAGACCTAAAGAGTCACACTTGATTGCGGTTAAACGAATTTTTCGTTATCTCAATCATTCTCTAGATTATAGGTTACTTTACCCTAAATCTAGCACATATGAGTTAATCTCATATAATGATGCCGACTTTGCCGGATGCAAATCCGATAAGGAAAAGTACTAGTGGTACTTTCCATTTCCTAGGAAATTCCTTAGTCTCTTGGTTTTCCAAGAAAATGAACTCGGTATCATTGTCCACGACTGAAGCGGAATATATTGCTGCGGGTCTTTCATGTGCACAAGTTCTTTGGATGAGACACAGTCTTAGAGACTATTGAGTCAATTGTGATACTTTTCCAATCTTTGCTTGATAACCAAAGTGCTATATGTCTTTCCAAGAATCCGGTATATCACTCCCGTACCAAACACATAGATGTGAGACACCACTTTATCAATGATCATGTAGCTAAGAAGGACATCATTTTAGAGTACATTGAAACCCAAAAACAAATGTCCGACATCTTCACAAAACCTCTTAAAGAAGATTCATTTGTGAGGTTGCGTGGAGAATTAGGAATTATAGGTGAATCTGAAATTTAGGAGTTCAAATTACTTGTTATAACTTCTTTTGAACTCATATCATCATGTTCCCTCTCTTCATTTGATATATCATATATTGGTTTTAAGAAAGGCTATTGAGATTTCTTTGATTACATGAGTTATCAGATTGTTTTACGAGATTTATGGTATAAATGATTTATCGTTTGATATTGATTTTATGACGAGATTATGTTAAAGTATAGGTCCTAGGGTGAGTTGTGCATATCATCTGGATTTTAACCTCACTGTGCATTTTTGGACCAGGGCAGACGATAATCTTTCCTTCGACAGTCGACTGCCCTACTCTATCTTCTACTTCAATAGACTGTATCTTTCGCCCAGGCGACTGATGACAAATTTACAGTCGACTGTTGGATCAACAGGCGAATGCATTTTAGTCATCAGGCGCTTGTCTATTTTGTCAGTAGTCTCTGTTTTATTATCAATTTTATTGATTCTCAGTCAGTCGACTGATGTGTATAATACAGTCGACTGTCTCATGGACAGGCGACTGTAAGTTACTCAACAGTCGACTATCTGTCTATCTAAGCTTATTTCTTATCACCTTGACCAGTTGACTGACTTTTGTTCTATAGTCGACTGTCTCCTATTGTGGCGGTTCGCTCATTTGATCTGAGCCGTCGATTCTTTGATCCAATGGCCCAGATTCGTTCGCCCCTTCGTTATATCTTTGAGACACCTTATTTCGATCAAAAGTTTCTCTCTCCTCCGATAGAAACCGCTTCGTCTCCCAGATTCAAACCCTCAATCGATCGCTCCTCCAGTGATTTTTCCGTCGTCTCATCTGTCGATTACGTCGCTCAGACCTCGATTGTCTCTTCGTGCCTTTCGACTAGGTTTGTTTTCCTCTCATTGGTTCCTTCGTTCGTTGTCTCTCTCGTGCGATTTTTTGTTCATATCTTCTGTCGATCTCTCCTCTGTTCGTTTGATTGTGCAATGGCTCCCAAGGCCAAGAACGAGGGAAAGACTATTGCTTCTAAGCATGCTAGTGTTCCCAAGCCTACTGCTGCCAAAAACAAACAACCCTATAAGGCCCGAACTAAGAAAGCTGATTCTCCCTCTCGCTCTTCTTCGCAGGGTTCTTCTTCTTCTTCTGCGTCTTCTTCATCTGATGCTGAGCCTCTCGTGAAGCGTCAGCGCAAGCCCATTAGTGTTCGCATCAATGAGCCTTCCACTGAGGCTCCTCCTTCACCCTCTATGTCAAGCTCCGAAGAAGAAACCCCTGTCGTGCTACCCTCGGATCCCCTCATTCCCATTTACCGAGATGATTTGTGCTTGGCAAAGTTTAACTCTCTTCTAGGGATCAAACTTCTTAGAGAGCGATTCATTGTCTTCCCCGATTTCACCGCTGAGAGATTATCTGAGATTATATCTGCTACTTGCTTGGCTGACCTTTTTTGCTTCTCTCAGAGCGAGTATCCTCGTGCATATCCATTTTTGGTTAAGCTTTTCTATGCTAACCGCATTCACGGCGAGTATGCTACCACTGGCGTTATTGATACCATTTTCCAGGGGACCTCCATTCGCATTGATCCTGCTCTCTTAGGGACCATTCTTATGATTCCCTCCACTAGATCCCTTCCTTCTGATATCTCCATTTCAGATATTGATGTGCTTGATCAGTATGTCCTTCGGGACATGTTCCGTGTGATACCCTCTGCTCTATCTTCTGGTGTTAGGTCGTCCATGTTCTCGGCTAGGAGTTGGGCTATTCACCTCGTGGTGAAGTCCAACATCCTGCCGAAGTACAGATCTTCTGACCAGCCTTCCCACAAGATACTTAGGTGTATGTACGCGATCTTTTCTGGCTTGTCCGTAAACTGGGCCGGTGTCCTCCTTGATAGGATGGACAAGGTCGAGTTTACTACTTCCTCCTCTCACATTCCCTACAGTGGTCTTCTTACACTTGTTTTTCGTCATTTTGGGATTGACTTGTCTCCATATGAGCCCGTTCCTTTTGGTCCTCTTCTAGATGCTTCTGCAAAGTCGAAGTCCTCTTCGGCTCTACAGTCTGCCTCTGAGAAGAGGAAATCCACCTTTGTTCCATCTTCCTCCCTGGTTCCTCCTGCTGACCAGCCCTCTTCGT
Organism: Scilla litardierei; assembly: GCA_030789695.1. Taxonomy (NCBI): domain Eukaryota; kingdom Viridiplantae; phylum Streptophyta; class Magnoliopsida; order Asparagales; family Asparagaceae; genus Scilla; species Scilla litardierei. Next base: position 112,822,327 of record CM061136.1, read on the forward strand.
CTGCTCTACCCTCTTATGCCATTCTGTTTAAGATGGTTTCTGGTCTGTATGAGTTGGCGTTTCTATCATTTCAGCATCATGGTATGCCCTTCCCTGAGCACCTCAGGCGATTTGTTCCTCCTCAGCCTCGTCAGCCTCCACCTCCTGTCATTACTGAGATTATCTTGCACCCGGACGTAGCGGCTACTCAGGGTGTTGCTGCTGATCCTCCTCCTCCAGACGATACCTGTGTTGATCCAGAGACAGTTTCATCTGCTGCTGCACCCCGAGACACTCACGCTAAGACCTAGATTTGTTTTTGTTTTGGTTAGGGTTGAGTAGTTCTTTGTTGTATGTGTGATGGATACATTTTGTGGAGTGATGCTGATGTATTTTTTTTATCATTTTGATGGACATGGTGATGTTCATATGACTTGTACTCATGTCGTCTTTCATATATATATATATATATATATATATATATATATATATATATATATATATATATATATATATATATGATATTTCAGTTTATTTGTCTGTTTCACACATTGTATAATTGCTTATCATATCTGTGTGAATTATGAAATATTGTCTCCGTATATGCTGTATCCTTCATGTGATGTGTTTTTGAGACGATATGTAATGTTGATATTGGACTTTCCTTCCTATAATCACATTAGTGTATGATGTCGTTTTATGAGTTTTTTGATCTATATATCTTTAAACTCTTGTACTTCTTACTAGTTCTTATTTAGCACGATTGTTGTTATTTTTACTCCCACCTTTTGGATAATGCCATAGGGGGAGAGAAATAAACATAAAGATTCATAATGAATGTGCTAAGTATATACTAATAACACTTGAATCTAAGATTGAAGTTGCCTTAGATTCAGGGAGAGTAAGATACAATGAATATGGATTTTAAATCCTAGATTTCATACATTCATTTCACTCATGCATATCTTACTCATTTGCTTCAATTGATATATAGATGCCCCAATATTTATTGACAAACTTGATTGTCATCTATATCGGGGGAGTAAGTTTTCCTTTAAGCACAATTATTTATCTTTTTATTTATGTTTGTTTGTCATCATCAAAAAGGGGGAGAATGTTGAGTATTGGACTTCTCCTTACTTGGTGTTAATGATGAGCAAACAAAAATACTTGTGACTAATCCTCTATTTTGCAGTTAATCCATTGCCTAAGCTTATTATGAAGATCTACTTGCAATGGATGACACTCAAAGATCATTGAAAGCAAATGAAATGGATTGGATGATCATAGATAGTGATCGAAGCTCCTAAAAGACTTCAAGCTCATGCGTTGGATAGAAGAGAGAGTTCGTCAAATGTAACTTTCTTCTTTCTTTTCTAGTATGTAGCTTAGAAGTAGAACTTTGTTGGAGCACACACACATCTTCATTTCAGTCTTAGGATATTATTAGATCAATCTTCCTTAGACTCCAATTCATTTCTATCTAGATTGTGCATGTCTTGTCTATAACAGTCGACCGCTGAACATTTTACAGTCGTCTGTCTCAAAAACAGTCGACTGTGTTTTGTTCTACAGTCGCCTATTATGCACAAACTTTTACAGTTAAGTTTTGAGCTTCTCTGCTTTATTTCTCACAGGCGACTTATGAACGATTCACAGGCACCTGTCCAAGTGACAGTTGACTGTGATTTGTGAATCAGCCGTCTGTCTGTCTTTAGCACAAAGTCTACCTGTCTGTTTATTCTGGCCAGTCGACTTATGTTGGATTTGCAGTCGACTGTCCAATGGAACAGTGTCACGCCCCGCTTTCCAAAAACGAGGAGGCGAAGCATGAGAAGGTCCGCTCAGACTTGAAGCTACAAAGCTACAAGTCCAATAAGCGTCAAACAACATTATATGGCAGGTCCTTGCAACGCGAAACGAAACAAGATAATAAATAAGGAAATGAGACAAAAAAAGCAATCTCAGAATATCCATAAAATAAGTTTCAACATCACAGAAAAAGCCACCAGGCTGAAAAGAAAAAGAGTCTAAAGGCCCAATCATGGCCAAAAAAGTACAACGGACAAAGTAAAGGTGCCACTCACCGACAACTAACAGAAATCCTAAAACAAAAGGAAACTCAGCAAGGTCTCTAAGAATGATCATCGGTGTCCACAAAACTCCCCCTGGTAGACAAGGACTCAGGCTCAGCATAAGCAACAACCACGTACTCAGCTACGGTCTCTGGCTCAGGGTCTAACATGTGACACCCAAAAGAGCAAGGGGCATATGTCAGCAAGTCTACAAGAGACTTGTGCAAGGAAACTGAAACTGAAAGTAAAGCAACCTAGCAGTTCTAGCATGATGTAATGACATGGCAGTTAAAGTATGAGTGCAACAAGTAAAGTAAAGTACAACAGGTGCCTAGCTTGGCATGGCAAGAGTAGCAACTACTATCATTCACAAGTCACATTTTCATGTCGTGCACAGAGTTCACGCCTTACAGCTAGAGTGGCTGATCAGGCCAACTCCTAAGCTGAGTGGTCGCTCAACCCTACCCCTCCACGTGTATCGAGCCAGGGCCTTACCCCCTAACGGGAATGCTCGCTTCTGGATCACGAGCCAGGAAGTGTTTTTCATGATGGCATATGGGTGCACCTAGACTGGACAAGCAACTACAAGTATGTAGCGTGTGCTACGAATGCAACATTCAATGCATGGATGACATGGCATGACAAGTAGTAAAGCGTATAGGTAAGGAATTTAAACATGGCAGTTAACAATGCATGAACAGACAAGTTTAAAGGGGCTGGATCTAGCTTCGTTGTCAAGCTAGATCAAATGAGGTGACGGATCTAGTTTCGTTGTCAAACTAGATCAAATAGGCGTCTAGGCAGCTATCATTTCACTGCCTAGTCTCGTTTACACTAAAAACAACGAAGTGGCCTAAAACATGGCGCTACGCAAGAGTTGGCAAGTTTCACTTGCCTGCAAGTCGAACGTCTGAATACACCGTCCAAAAGAGTCTAGAGTCCACTCTACCTATGTGCACAAGTCCACCGGCCTACATCCATTTTATTAATCTTTGATTAGTGAATTTAAAACACTTTGAAAACATCGATTTTTAGTCTTGATTAACAGGCTGAGGGTTTGGGTCCTAAGTGTGCAGATCGTTACCTCAACACGACGCGAAACCTACACTGGCGTCGGGTAGCGACGCCAGGGGTTGGAATAAAAGAACATGCTCCAAGTCCTGATTCCAAAATAGATTCCTCGCTGGAAAGATCAGAGCAGCAACCGGAGTGACGAATCCAGATTCCAAAGCTAGCACGTGCGATGACGGGCTACGACGTATCGCAACGTCGTAGGCGGCAAATCCTCAAAGAGAAAGCACCTAGGTGGGACCCACAGTAGTTCTAAGGACCAATGGGGGACCCACAATACCTCTGGAGAACTTAGGGGGCCCATGGTGGCAAGCGGTGTGACAGATGTGGTGTTGCGACGATTGCCTCTCGGTTAGACACAGCCGGTGTGGGGACTTGGCTCGGTCAGACACGGTGGGCGGGCTGTGCAGCGCAGCAGGGTCGGTCACAGCGGCGGGTGCGCGGCGAAGTCTCGGTCGGTGCGGGAGATTGGGCCGGTCAGGCGCTTGGGGCGGGCGCTACAACGTTGCAAGCGTTGTAACGTTGCGGAGTGCGGGCGTGAGCGGGCGGGCGTCTCGGTCAGACACGGGGCTATGCGGGGCGATGGCGCGGTGCGGAGCGGGGTCGGCACGGTCGAGATCTCTCGGTCAGACCGAGAGAGTCTCTCGGTCAGACACGGGCGATGCGGGCGAACGGTGCAGCGGTTCGAAGCGGGTGATGGTGCGGGGCGGCTGTCGGTCGATGCGGGGAAAACCAAGGGAATTCCTCAGTCGGTGCGGCGGCGGCTGTGCAATGTTGCGACGAATCGTCGTAAGTGGGTTTTTGGGTTTTGGGAGCGGCTAGGGTTAATTGCTTGCGAAAATAGGTCTTCCTAGGGATTGTTTATATAGTGTAGAGGGGTTGACTTGGTCTAGGTCTAAATCTAATAGGATTAGAATTTAAAATAATTTAAAATTCAAATCTCACCCTCTCTAACCCACACAAGGCTAGGGTGCGGCCAAGATGAGCTAGGATTTGGCTCAAAAATTGTTTGAAGTATTTTAAACTTAATAAAATTTTATTTGGCCGAAAATACTTTAAAACTTGGTATTTAAAAATATTTAAAACTTTGCTAAAAATATAAAATAGGTCAAATGAACTCCAAAAATTGTAAAATAAATATTGGGGTGATCGGGACGATGAGAGGAAGGTAACTAAGAAGACGGATCTCAATTTCGACGTCGAGCGACGAAACTAGAAATAGAAACGTCCTACGTCAAAAGTGAAGATCACAACGTCTCTTCGAATAAGGTCAAATCGTGGGAGAACGACCCGAGAAATGTCGTTCCAAATTAGTGCCACAATTTAATACTCTCAGAGACGTTCACAACGGCATATCACACCAAAGTGTTCACGAACAAACAAAGTCTAAAATAAGTACGTGCACGGTCAAAAGCACGTGCACGAACAAAGTACGATCGGAAAGCGACCGTTACAAACAGTCAACTGTCAATGCTACAAAAGTCGTCTGTCCTTAAGCCTAATTGTTGACTCAACTCTCTGGAAAATCTCAGGGTTTTGACAGTCGTCTGTAGAAGGAATTACAGTTGCCTATTCTGATTAACAATCGACTGTCTTCTCTTCATCAGTCGTCTGTCTTGTTCTCCCAGATGTTTTTCTATGATTTCTTCAACCTACCCAACTTACGGCCAGTCGCCTGTAGTAGGATTTACAGTCGCCTGTTGGTTCTACAGTCGACTGGCTATCCCTCATCAGTCGACTATCCACGTGGTAAGTTACCGTTATGAATTCTCACCTACCCTCTCTGACTGTGCAACAGTCGACTGTAGATTCGTCAACAGTGGACTGTCGCGGGTGCAGATTCTATCTGTTGAGTTTTTCCTCACGGATTTCAAAGGGGTTTTTGCTGTTTTCGGTTGAAGGGTTTGAGAAATCTATTTAAAGCGCCTCTACTGTTCCATTGAGAGGCTAATGATATTCCAACTCTCTTGCTAAAAGATTCAAGCTTTCACTCTCTCAAGATCAAAGCTCTCAAGCTCTAAAGCCCTAGATTTCCAATCTTCTATCTCTTGCTCTCCAACCTAGAACCAAAGAGAAATCTTCTAGGCATTTGGTGCAGTCAAGAGAAAGGGCTTTCCTCTCTTCCAAGAGAGAACACACAACACACAACACACTTCTCCTTCAAGTTCTACTTCAAGGCATATGTGATTGTAAGTGTTGCTTAATTTCATATTTCATAACTTTCGTTATTTGAATTTTCTCTCGGGTTGTGAGAGTGGTTTGCATGCTTCCAAGTTGTAGGAGTCAAGGTCAATCGATTGTCACTTGTAGGGTTGCTACAAGTGAGTTTTAAGGAAAGCTTAAGTTAGGGTTCTAACGTGAGTATCCGGTTGTTAACCGGGTGGAAGGGACGTATGATTACCAGGAACAAGTCAGGAAGTGACTTGGCCAATCCGAACCCTTGAAACATCCTTGCATTTGCATTTGTTTCACTTTGGGGTTATTTCTATTCAGCACTATTTTGTTGGTTAGGAATTTAAATTGGTATAACTATCTTTTTAAATTGCATAAACACTATTCAACCCTTTCTAGTGTTTTCCCCATAGCCAGGGTCCTTACAATAGGATCCCAGTGAGACCCCGGACGAACAAAACTTGTTTTGAGTTATTTTATGACAAAAGTCGCAAGTTAAATATTTTCGTGTTTTTGGTTCAAAATGTTTTATAAAGAACACTTTTGATAACTTAGATAAATTTGAGCCAAGATCTGATGAAGGAATATATGCTGGATATTCCACATGTAGCAAAGCCTACCGAATACTTCAACGATCGAGGAATCACTACACGTATCATTTTATGAAGATTTTGATATTCATCATGTTGTTGTTGATAGTGTAGATGTTTTATGTGATTCCAGTAGTAATGTTAAAATTAATTATTCTATTATTGAGACTAACAATACTAATGAAATTATTGAAGATGTTCCAAGTGATGCAGGGATTACCAAAGCTTATCTAATCGTTCATAATCACCCCCTTGACCAAATTTTTGGAGATATTGGTGTGGGTGTACGCACGAGATCTAGAATTGATGAATTCTCTCACTGTGCATTTGTATCTACTATTGAGCCAAAGAACATCCAAGAAGCATGTGAAGATAGCTCTTGGATAGTTGCAATGGAAGAAGAGCTCATGCAATTTGAGAGCAATGAAGTTTGGGAGCTCGTTTCTCTTCCAAGGGGTCACCAAGTGATTGGGACCAAGTGGATTTTTAAGAACAAGACCGATGAGAACATGGTCATCACAATAAATAAGGCAGGTTTAGTAGCTCAAGGCTATCTGCAAGAGGAAGTTATTGATTTTGAAAAATCATTTACCCCCATAGCTAAATTAGAAACTATTAGATTGCTTTTATCTTTTGCATCCCATAAAATTTTAAATTATTTCAAATGGATATTAAAAGTGCATTTTTGAATGGTATTGTTAATGACGAAGTTTATGTTTCTTAACCACCCGGTTTCATTCATGAAAAATTTCCAAACCATGTTTTCAAACTTAGGAAAGCGTTATATGGGTTGAGACAAGCTCCTAGAGCTTGGTATGATCGACTCAAAACCTTTATTTTGGATTTAGGTTTTAAAATGGGTGAAGTTGATTCAACTCTTTTCATTAAAGATTATGAAAATGACATCTTGTTAAAAAAAGTTTATGTAGACGATATAATATTTGGTTCTACTAACTTTATTTTTTGCCAAGAATTTTCTAAGTCTATGAAGGATGAATTCGAAATGAGCCATATGGGTGAGCTCAACTACTTCCTTGGACTACAAATTTAGCAAATGAAGGATGAAACTTTCATACATCAAACAAAGTACACATGGAGCTTATCAAGCGATTCAGGTGGAATCGTCTTCTAGTAAACGGATTCCCATGAGTACGACAACCCATCTACACAAGGATGGGAATGTGAAATATGTAAACGTTCATATTTATCGTGGTAAGATCGGTAGCTTACTTTACTTAATCGCTAGTAGGCCTGATATTATGTTCTCTGTATGTCTTTATGCTAGATATCAAGCTAGACCTAAAGAGTCACACTTGATTGCGGTTAAAAAAATTTTCATTATCTCGATCATTCACTAGATTATGGGTTACTTTACCCTAAGTCTAGCTCATATGAGCTAATCTCATATAGTGATGCCGCCTTTGCCGGATGCAAATCTGATAGGAAGAGTATTAGTGAAACTTGCCATTTTCTAGAAAATTCCTTAGTTTCTTGGTTTTCCAAGAAACAGAACTCGGTATCATTGTCCACGACTGGAGCGAAATATATTGTCGCGGGTCTTGCATGTGCACACGTTCTTTAGACGAAACATCCACTTAAAGACTATGGTGTCAATTGTGATACTTGCCCTATCATGGTTGAAAACCAAAGTGCAATTTGTTTTTCCAAGAATTCGATACATCACTCCTATACCAAACACATAGATGTGAGACACCACTTTATTAATGATCATGTAGCTAAGAAGAACATCATCTTAGAGTACATTGAAACCTAAAAACAAATCGCCAACATCTTCATTAAACCTCTTAAAGAAGATTCATTTCTGAGGTTGCGTGGAGAATTAGGGATTTTGGGTGAATCTGAACTATAGGAGTTCATACTTTCATGTTATATCATGCTTAAAATCATATCATCATTTTACTTCTCTTGTTTTGATAAGCTATATGTTTCTCATATTTTTTTGAATAGGTGTATTTGAGATTTTGAGGATTTCGATTGTTTGGATTAATTTACGTAATTTGTACGTTAATCTATAATATTTTGATATTGATTTCTTGATTAGAGTTTTGTTAGAGTATAGGTCTTATGGTGAGTTGTCTTAACCCTCTGGATTTCAGCCTCTTTGTGCATTTTTGGATCAAGACAGACGACTGTCATTCCTTCGACAGTCGCCTGCCCAACTCAATTTTTCTTACTGCAGACTGAATTTTTCGCAAAAGCGACTGATGAAAATTTTCCAGTCGACTGTCTCTACGACAGGAGAGTGCAAGTTGGTCATTAGGCGCATGTCCTAATCATAGATGTCTCTGTTTTATCAACATATTTCTTGATTCTCTGTCAGACGACTGTTGCGTAAGTTACAGTTGACTGTCTCTCCAACAGGCGATTGTGTGTTACATAACAGGCGACTGTTTGTCAACCCAAGCCGATTTCTATCTTTTCAGCCAGTCGACTGACGATTTCACATGAGTCGACTGTCCCCATCTGTGGCCGTTCGTAAACTTGATCTGAGCCGTCGATCTGATGATCCAACGACCCAGATTCATTTGATCCTATCATATATACGTGAGAGCGTCGATTTTATTCTCTCTCATCCGTTAGATTTCCTTCGTCTTCCACTTCGAACTCTAACAGTTTCTTTGTCTCCCTCGTCGTTTCGAAGATCCAACCAATCGATCGCTCTCCCCGATCACTCGATTGCAAGCTTAGGTCTCTCCTTCCACTTCGTTCGTCACTTATTTGGTATATATATCTCCTTTCGTTCGATCGTGCCCTATTTTTTGTTGATCTGTCATCATGGAACCATTGAGGAAACAAGGTTCTCCTTCCTCACCCCACTCTCAGAGTCTGATGTCCTTGCCATCCTCTGAAGAGTTTCCAGGGATTTCTGTCGCTGATCCTCTTCCTTCATCTTCTGAGGTTGAACACTCTCCTCTGCTTGTTGCCAAGCCATTCTCTCCTTCACTTTCAGCTCTGTCAGATGACCCTCTCCTCGTTCAGCTGAATGAGCGAGTTTCTTCAATTGAAACAAAAGTTTTGGACTTGGATCAGAAGCTTTCGCTATGTCTTGAGCTGAACTATAAGTCGTTTCAGTATCACGACTTTCCGGTTCCGGCTGCCCTATAGGCTCTGTTCCCTCCTTCCGAGGATGCTCTCTCTTCTGATGTACCTCATCCTCATGTTGATACTCAAGCACCTCCTGCTGAGTTCACCCAGCCTTCATCTACTGATGTTCTGCCCTCTGTGCCTGTTACTACTCTCGTTGGTCAGCCTTCTGTGCCTGATCATGTGGAGACTCCTACTGCTGATGGTGCTTCGTCATCAAAGCGGAAGGCTCGTGTGTGTCCTACTCATCGCTTTTCCAGACTGGTGTTCCGTCGCTCTGGTCGCCCTTCGGACTCCTCTGTCATTCAGATTGACTAATGCTGCTCTGCCACTACTCACCATAGGATTTCTTTTTGTTATGGTTTGAGTATGTGTATGTATTTTTTTTAGTGTGTCAGTTTGTACCTCTGGATGCTGTTATAGTATTAGGAGTTAGTCTTTTGTACTCTTGGTATGCTTTTGGCTAAATCATAGAGTTACTCTCTGATGGATGATGGTGTATGTATGATGTTCATATGTTTTGATGTACATGGAGTTGATGTTTTATTTTGTACTCCTTGTATCTTTTGATTATATATATGACAATGCTTTTACTTTATTATATGCTGCTTCACAATGTGTCTCATTTTTTATGTTGATTGTGTGAACATTGTGAAATTATCTTTTTTGTATGCTATATTATATACATGATGTGATGTGAGACATTTTTCTCATTTTTTTGAAATGTTGTTATTGGATTCTCGTTCCTTTAGTCAACTAAGATTTCTTGTGTTTATGAGTTTTTGGTATATATATCAATAAGATGCACCTTCTGATTATTTTTCTCCGATTATATGTTGGCATCACATTTGATATACAACCTATCTTTAGAGCCTCATAATTGTTTTAGTACGTATTTAGCACTATTGTTGTTATTCTACTACAACTTTTTGAATAATACCATAAGGGGAGAGAAATAAACATATCATAATTATGTGCTAAGTAAATTCTAATTCTAAACTTGAATCTAAGATTGAAGTTGCATTAGATTCAGGGGAGTAAGATATAATGGACTTGGATTATAAAATCCTAGATTTCAAGATTTAAAGAAAATCATTTCATTCATACATATCTTACATGCTCGCTTCGATTGATCTATAGATGTCCTTATATACATTGACTAACTTGATTGGCATCTATGTAGGGGGAGTAAGTTTTCATTAAGCACAATTATTTATCTTTTTGTTTATATTTGTTTATCATCATCAAAAAGGTGTAGAATATTGAGTATTGGACTTCTCCCTACTTGGTATTAATGATGAGCAAACATAAATACTTGTGACTAATCCCCTATTTGTAATTAATCCGTTGCATAAGCATATCATGAAGATCAATTAGCAATGGATGTCACTCAAAGATCAATGAAAGCATGAAAAGTGGATTGGATGATTAAAGATGGTGATTGAAGCTCCTATGAGACTTCAAGCTCATAC
>CM061136.1:112833290-112879322 GCA_030789695.1 Scilla litardierei
CCCACCTCCGACTACCCAGCCCCCATCTCCCTCCTTTGACTTTCTAAGTCATGTCCACTCTGCTGCCCCTCCTCCCACAACCCGGCCTCACCGCCCCGCATTCGACCTCCCCAGCTCTCACCTCCCTCTTTTCCACCGTCCATTCCAAACCATACTAAATCGTCGTCGGCTCGTCAGTGGAGAGGGGGGGACGATGAGGGGAGAAGACAAGGGTAAAAGAGGAATAAGTGGTCTGTGAGCACGAGTAAATTGAATGGCAAACCTGTAAATAAGTGTCATGAGCGCTGAGACGGCACAGTGCAAAACGGTATGTGCGCAAAGCATTTCCCAAACAAAATTTCTGCACAGTGCGGTCTTTCTTCGAGTGTTGCTAGTTACATTGCTAAACATCTATATTACATTTGACAACTGTTTTTGAATTTTAGTGCTGAGTAGGATAAGCTGACTAGGACAAACATGTCGATAGAAGGATGGTTCAGATTTAATCTTGGAAATCATCGGTTGAGATGAGAATTTGTGAAAATTTTGGGAGGGAAAACTTTTGTATTTTGGGGGGAACTTTTTGGAGGAATAAATCTTCATTTAATTTTGTGAAATTCGGTACATTTGAATTTAAGATGTCTTGGAAGTTGAACAGCCAAGCATTTATGTGATTTAATTTACAATATTTATAATAAAAATAAGGAAAAGTTATATTATCAATGAATTATATGTTGCCTATTCAAACGCGCCGAAAGCACCCGAGGCGAAGGCGCCTGCCCGCTAAATTTTGTTGTTCCGCGCCCAATGCGGCTGCGTCGAATTTGTTGTTCTACGCTAATTTGTTGTTTCGCGTCGACTGCGCCCGCGCCAAATTTGTTGTTTCATGTAGAAGGCGCCTGCGCCGAATTTGTTGTTCCGCGACGAAGGCGCGCGTGCCGCTAAATTTTTCGCGGGAGAAAATTTTAAATGAACCGTGCCCGAGGGCACATGTTATGACTAGTCTATTATACATTTGACAAACTTTTTTGAATTCTAGGGCTGACTATGACAAGATAAAGAGTGGCTGAGATTTGCTCTTGGTAAATCAATGGTTGAGATTAGATTTTGTGAAGATTTTAGTGGGAAAACTTAAATGGGTGGGGGAATAGTATCTTGGGAACCAAAACTTTGTAATTAAAAGTGAATTGGGAAAGATTGTGGAGATTAAATTTTGGGGGGAAAAGTGTATTGCCAACCAAAACTTTGAAATTAAAAGTGTCTAGGAAAAGATTGTGGAGAAAATGATCCATTAAATTAAACAAAGTAAAAAAATTAGCGTAAAAAATTTAGCAGAACAACAAACAGACATAAAAAAATTTAAGTTAATACCATCACCGAAAAATACCCTGAGGTTTGTTATTCCACGCCGAAGGTGCCTGCGCCGAATTTGTTGCTCCGCACCGAATGCGCACGTTGTTCTGTGCCAATAAACGGCACCCGCGCAATTTTTTTACGCTAATTTATTGTTCTGCTCTAAAGGTTCCCGCACCGAATTTGTTGTTCCGCGTCGAATGCACTCGCGGGTTGTTCCGCGCCGAATTTGTTGTTTCGCTAAATTTTTTACGCTAACTTGTTGTTCCACGCGGAAGGCGCCAACGCCGAATTTGTTGCTCCGCGTCGAAAGCACCCGTGTCGAATTTGTTGTTCCGCACCGAAGGCGCTCGCGCGTTGTTCCGCGCCAAAGACACCCGCTAAATTCGGCGTGGGCTATTTTTACGTTAATTTTTTATTCCACGTCAAAGGCGCCCGTGTCGAATTTATTGTTCCGTGCCGAATGTGCCCGTTGTTACGCGCCAACAAACGGTGCCCGCGCAATCTTTTTACGATAATTTGTTGTTCCATGCTAAAGGCGCCCGCGTTGAATTTGTTGTTCCGCACCGAATGTTCTGGTGCGTTGTTCCGCTAAATTTTTTACGCTAATTTATTGTTCCGCGCCGAAGGCACCCACGCCGAATTTGTTGTTCTGCGTCGAAGGCGCACGCGCCGAATTTGTTGTTCCGCACTGTTACGACCTAAAGATCGTGGTAGTCCGACCAAATATCCAAGCCCGCCGGATACCCGGCCGGCTCGCCCCTCCTTCACGAAGGCCACATAGACCAGCGGTAGTGTGCTCTTCTCCCCAACTTCGTAGGCCGCTCACTTGTTCCCCTAGGTCCTGTTACGCCCCGCTTCCCAAAAATATGGATGCGAAGCGTGAGAAGGTCCGCTCAAACTTGAAGCTACAAAGCTGCAAGTCCGATAAGCGTCAATCAACTTTAAATAGCAGGTCCTTGCAACGCGAAACGAAACAAAGATAATAATAAGGAAATGAGACACAAGAGAAATCTCAGAATATCCATAATAATAAATTCCAACATCGCAGAAAAGCCACCAGGCTAAAAGAAAAGAGTCTAAAAGAGGCCCTAGCATGGCCAACAAAAGTACAAAGTACAAAAAGCAAAGTAATGGTGCTACGCACCAACAACTAACAGCAACCTAAAACAAAAACAACTCCAAATCAGTCTCTAAGACTGGTCACCGGTGTCCACCAACTCCTCGTCAAAAGTAGGCTCTGGCTCAGCGTCAGCAAACACCTCGTCCTCAGCTACGGTCTCTGGCTCAGGGTCTAACATGTGACACCCAAAAGAGCAAGGGGCACATGTCAGCAAGTCTACAAGAGACTTGTGCAAGGAAACTGAAAGTACAGGTAAACAACCTAGCAGTTCTAGCATGATGCAATGACATGGCAGATATAGCATGAGTGCAACAAGTAAAGTAAAGTAAAGTAAAGTACGAGCATGGTATTTAAATCATGGCATGGATATCAAGTTTTGCAAGAAACATTCACAAGGACAAGTACAAGTATAGTAAGCACGTCGTGCACAGAGATTACGCCTTTTGGCTAGAGTGGCTGCACGGGCCAACTCCTAAGCTCAAGTGATCGCTTATCCCTACACCTCCACGTGTATATGGACTGGCGCCCATCTTCTGGATCACGAGCCAGGAAGTGTTTTTCATGATGGCATAGGGGTGCACCTAGCCGGACAAGGAAGTACAAGTAGTGTAGCGTGTGCTACGAATGCAACAATCAACTTGGATGACATGTAAGATGCAATGCATGGCAGTTAAAAATGCGTAAAGATAAGGAATTTAAACGTGACAGATAACAATGCATGAATGACATGGCAGGGTGAAAGATCTAGCTTCGTTGTCAAGCTAGATCTTAAAGTTGCGTCTAGACAGCTATCATTTCACTGTCTAGTCTCTTTTACGCTAAAAACAAGAAAGTGGCCTAAAAACATGGCCCTAAGTAAGAGTTGTCAAGTTTCACTTGCCTGCAAGTATCACGTCAGAAACACCGTCCAAAGGGTCCAAAGTCACAAGTAACCTACGTGCACAAGTCCACCGGCCTACATTCCATTTTATTAATCTTTGATTAGTGAATATAAAACATTTAAAACACTTTAAAAACATCAATTTTAGTCTTGATTAGCAGGCAATGGGTTGGAGGTCCTAGGGGTGCAAAGCGTTACCTCAACATGACGCGAAAGCTACACTGGCGTCGGGTAGCGACGCCAGGGGTTGGAATAAAAGAACGCGCTCCAAGTCCTGATTCCAGAATAGATTCCTCGCTCGAAAGATCTGATCAGCAACTAGAGCAACGACCCAAGATTCCAAAGCTTGCACGTGCGACGACGGGCTACGACGTATCGCAATGTCGTAAACGGCAAATCCTCGAAGAGAAAGCACCTAGGTGGGGCCCACAGTAGTTCTAGGGACCAATGGGGGACCCACAATACCTCTGGAGAACTTAGGGGGCCCACGGTGGCAAGGGGTGCGACGGATGCGGGGTTGCGACGATTGTCTCTCGGTCAGACACAGCCGGTGCGGGGGTTTGGCTCGGTCAGACACGGCGGGTGGCTGTGCAGCGCAGCGGGGTGCGATGCGGGGGTCGGGGCTCTCGGTCGGTGTGGAGCGGGCCTTCGGTCGGTGCGGGCAAGATGCGGGGTCGGGCGCTGTGCGGTGCGTTGCAACGTTGCAACGTTGCAACGATGCAGCGATGCGGAGCGGGGGGTCGGTCGTAGCAGGCGGATGCGGGGGATCGGGTTGGTCGGGCGCTTGGGGAGCGGGGCGATGCGGAGCGGGCGATGGTGCGGGCGAAATCTCTCGGTCAGACCGAGAGATCCTCTCGGTCGGACACGGCGATGCGGGCGAACGGTGCAGCAGGCGTCTATGCGAAGCGGGGAGCTCTTGGTGGGGGGCGGCCTCTCGATCGGTGCGGGGAAATGGGGGCGATTTCCTCAGTCGGTGCGGGGGTGGCTGCTGCAACGTTGCGACGAATCGTCGCAAGCGAGATTTTGGGTTTTGGGAGCGGCTAGGGTTAATTTCTTGCGAAAATGAGTCTTCCTAGGGGTTGTTTATATAGTGTAGAGGGGTTGACTAGGTCTAGGGCTAATTCTAATAGGATTAGGATTTTAAAATAATTTAAAATTCAAATCTCTCTCTCTCTCTAACCCACACAGGGCTAGGATGCGGACAAGATGAGCTAGGATTTGGCTCAAAATTCGTTTGGAACATTATAAACTTAATAAAATTTTATTTGGCCAAAAATACTTTAAAACCTAGTTATTAAAAATATTTAAAGCTTTGTAAAAAATGTAAAAGTTGTCAAATAAACTCCAAAAATTATAAAATAAATATTGGGGTGATCGGGACGACGAGAGAAAGGTAACTAAGAAGACAGATCTCAATTTCATCGTCGGACGACGAAACTAAAAATAGAAACGTCTCACGTCAAAAGTGAAAATCACAACGTCTCTTCGAATAAGGTCAAATCGTGGGAGAATGACCCGAGAAATGTCGTTCCAAATTAGTGCCACAATTTAATACTCTCAGAGACGTTCACAACGGCATATCACACCAAAGTATTCACAAACAAACAAAGTCTAAAATAACTACGTGCACGGGCAAAAGCACGTGCACGAATAAGGTACAACGAAAACAGACCGTTACAAGTCCGCTAGGCGCCCGTCGACCCTAAAGTCCAACACGACTAGGGGAAGGGCGCACTCCGCATCGGCTAGTGGGAAGGGCGCACTCCGCCTCGGTGGAAGGGCGCACTCCGCCATGATCCCTGCCGGTTACGCGCACGTTCCCCTTCAAGTTCGCCGGGCGTAGCTCGCAAGGCGTACGACCGGATCGCTCGTCGCCAATCAGGAGCAACCTAGCGACTCATCTGCGGCCTCTCTCCTCAAACGCACTCCGACGAATCTTTGGCACATCGGACACGACAAACAACCTAGTACAAGGACGCTACCGACACTTCCGCCGCTCGACAACCTGATAAAGTACCCCCCTGGCCGCTGCGCCCCCTGACTCTTAGTGCTTTCGGCTCTTACACCCTGACAAAAGCACCCCTGGCTGTTGCGCCGTCTGACAAAAGCATGGCTGACACACCAGATCCTGACATCCTCGTCCGAAGCTTCCGCTGACAGGTGGACTAGCTCAGCAAGTCGAGTCAGCACGCCAGGTCAACCTCACCTAACCGCCTCCACCAGGTATAAATATTCCTTCGCCTCCATCGGGGAGAGGGGTTGGCAAATTAACTCTAAAATCTCATTACTCACACACAAGAGCAAAGGTCTTTCATATCTTTGTTCTTCCACAACTGATAGCTCGTCACGTAAGGTCGACTCACTCCTAGTCCGACCTGTGTGCCTATCCCCCGCTTTTAAGCCATAATACTAACTTAGGCATCAGAGAGGCTAAGGGTGTGTTTGGATTGAAAGAAAATATATGAAAGAAAAGTGAAATGAAAATGAAAAAGAAAGAAAAGTGAAATGAAAATGAAATGAGATTCTTTCTCATGTTTGGTTGCCAAAGAAAATTTTGAAGAAAGTTCAAAGGAAAATAAGGAAATTTCATCAATTAGGTTATTAATTCAACACGAAAAAATTAAGTGGTGTTTTTGCTAAATAATTTAAGAGGTGTATTTGCTAACTTTATAAATAATTTGCTTAAAAAATTTAAAAGGTATTTTAGTCTCATAATAAATTAAAAATTTGTTAGTTGTTCTGAATAATTCAGAAAGTTAGCAAATAAATTACGAATTCTTACAAATAATTCTCTAACCATACAAATATCATGATTAATAAATAATGTAATATTAAATTGTACATAAATAATTTACAAATTATATGAAAACATTGGAAATAATTTGCAAGCTATTAGAAAAATTCGTGCATAAAGCGCGAATTTTTCAAGCAAAACACGAAAATTACACGAATTATTCGCGAATTTTTCGAACAAATTCATGAATAAAAATAATTTAAATATTCATGATTTTAATAAAAATTCCGAATACTTACTATTTTGAAATATTCGGGAAAAATTCATAAATTTTGAATAATTTGCGAATTTTAAATAATTCATGTGTAAAATTTTGATAATAATTCGTGATTTTTTGAAAAATTCATTCATAATTTTTTGAAAAGAATTCATGAATTATTCATGAATTCATTAAAAATAGCTACTAATTATATTTGTTAAAAAACACAAATGCATGAATGTGAAAATATTTAGTTTTGCTATGTTTTCCCTCATTTTCCTTGGGTCAAGAGGAGGAAAAGTTGGAAGAAAAGTTTTACTATTTATTTTCCACTCTTTTCCTTCATTTTCTTTTTCTTTTCACTTTTCTTTTAAGCCAAACAATGGAAAATCATTTTCCTTCTTATTTTCCTTACTTTTCTTTCCTTTTCCCACTAACCAAACACACCCTAAGGGTTGGACCCCAATCTGACCTTTCTGACAACCTGCTCCTTGTGCAGGCAAGCTCGTCTTCATAGGTCGCGCTCAACTCCCACCTCCGGCAGTGCGGTCGTGGGGCAGAGTCCTCGTGGACTCGATCCAGTGGTCGGCCTTCGTAGTGCGCTCAGCCTCGTCACTACACTCATTACCTGTCAAATAGCCTACCCTAATCACGTCCTAATCATAACCACCGTGCCCTTGGTTCACCTTAATACAAATTCATTGTACGCGAGTTTTACCCCGCAACATGCATCAAATGCGCTCGCGAGTTGTTCCGCTAAATTTTGTACGCTAATTTATTGTTCCGCACCGACGGCGCTCGCGCGTTGTTCTGCTAATTTTTTTACGCTAATCTGTTGTTCCGTGTCGAAGGCGCCCGCGCCTAATTTGTTGTTCCGCGTCTAAGGCGCCGTCGTCGTATTTATTGTTCCGCGTCGAAGGCGTCCACGCCGAAGGAGCCCGTGCCGCAAAATATTTTTGCGCTAATTTGTTGTTCTTTTAAATTTTGGTTGTGAAAATAATTTTTTGGGAAATAAAGATTTCGCGGGAAAAAATCTTAAATGAACCGTGCCTGCTGACACGTGATATGACTAGTATCAGTCGACACGGGATATGATTGTTAAACTTCAAAAGGACTATGGCAAATGTATAAATAAATGTATGAAGATTAGCAAAATATAAAATATATAATGTGAGTAACAGCACTCTCTGTCTTGTCTCCACAAAAACCCGAAGCCCCAAAACCATATGCTAAAAGAAACGCAGGCAATGGCGGCTGAAAGTTTCAGCAGCCGAAGAAAGCGGATGAGAACAGAGAAGAACCCATCTTATCATCTTCGTCTTCCTCTCGATCTCACCTCCTTCGATCGAACCGCGTTCCCTCAGATTCTCGCGGCCTCCTTCAACATTCAGAAACCCCGCTCTCAATCCCTCATCAAGCGATCTCTCCGTTCCCTCATCTCTCTCCTCGCCACAAATCCCTCTCTCATTCTTCCTCAGTCTATTCTCTCTCTTCTCCCTATCCTCCTCAATCCCCAGTAATATCCTCTCTCTCTCTCTGTTGATTTTTTATTATTTACTCTTAAGCATTGAAATAACACGAAACATGCATTTGGTTTCTCTCGTTGCAGGTACCAGTCTGTTGCTTCTTTGAGTTTCGAGGCGATCGGTGCTGCTGCTCTCTCATCTCTTGAATCGAACGTAATGATAGCGTCGGACGAAGCAATGGTCAAGGGATTGGTTTGGGCATTGGGGAGCAAAAGCAGACGATTTGCAGAGGCTGCCTGCAATGCGCTAATAGACGTTGCTACTTCTCCTTTTGGGAGAGAGGGGCTGCGAGATTCTTATGCTGTTGAGAAATTGTTGTGAGTTTTTTTTTACTGTTTTCCAATCTTAATTCTCAAGAAGTGATTTTGTACGGAATGCAATGTGCATAAATTCTCTATTTGCTGGTAAGAAAGTGGAAACTCTAATATAAACTAAATAACATATCTTGATTTCCAGGAATTTAAGTTATTATAACTTAGCGGGTTAAAAGGTGAAACTATAAAATCAAAACATGAACCATGATAAACATGAGATGAATCTGGACATATCTATATATTGTTTTAAACTGGCTTGTGCTACGTTCGTAAGTGAAGCATCCGACAAGAATCCTCTGAGCATCCACAAGTGTTGGTATCAGATACAAACTTGATATGGAATGGATACGTGGCGTTGTGAGAAGAATTAGTGCATCAGAGTTAGGTAGAAAGAAAGACATGTGAATAGAAATATATCTCATAAACTAACCAACCCTCCTTCAATGACAGATGTAGAAAACTTTGGGAAGGGCGAAACATAATTAAGAAAAATTTTTGTTTTAAAAAATAATGGTACAATTATAAAAATTATTGTTTCATTATTGATATAAAAGATAAACTTACAACACATATCGACACGTTTTCATATTTTAAAATCGACACGTTTTCATATTTTAAAATTGCTTGATAATTATATCATTACCAATTGTATTAGATATATCTTTTTCAACGAAAGTGATCAAGTTATCATTCATTCATTAATCTCCCATGCAATTTTAAAGTTACCTTTGATAAAATTTATTGCTAAAATATGCTCTCAATTGTAACTATTACAACTAGTAAAATCAATACTAACTCTAGCAACAAATAAATCATCAAATAAACTCTGTCCTTTTTAGTCTTGATCATACTTTCTGCTACACCTACCATGCCATCCAACTCTGAAAACTCCTCCTCATATTCGAAATAAAAGTGTCAAGTTGCTTATTAAGTTTCGTGAGTTTTATTCAAAAAATTCATTTGGAAAATTTTTTACCAGATGAATTAATTTTTTATTGAAAAAAAGGGAACAAACATTTGGGGTTACACATGCAAAACTTAGAAGTAGATTTGTACTCACATCAGGAAACTGAATATTAACCCCTTAAACTTCCATATCTATTACAATTAGGAAGAATCCTACACGGTAATAATGTAGGTGTACTCTTAGGCTTTACAATGAAATCTCACTCGAGCAACAAACATATCCATATTAGAATTGTCAATCTCTTGTTTCATACAACCTGTTGAGATTTCAGAAAGGAGAGCATCACCATCTATCATCATCTATTTTTTCTTTTTTAAATATGAACTAGTTCAATGGCATTTATAATATCGTGATCTTCCCTTTGCAATGCTCGTGATAGTTTGTGTGATTCTAACAATATTCTTCATCAAATATAAGACTAATATATTGTTAAAAGATTGCATTAATTATAGTATGACTAGCGAATGCACGTGCCCGGAGGGCACAACGAAGGTCGTCTCCCGGGTGCAAAACCGAGGGGACAGCCGGCTCACGGGTGAAACGACGATGGGGCAGTCGTCTCCCGAGCGTAAGAACACCGGGACAGTCGTCTCCCAGGCACAATACTGATGGCGAAAAGAAACACAGGATTAGTCGTCGCAGGGCACAAAAACAGGTACTAAAGCGCAAAAAAATACGGATGCAAAGCGGACAAAGAGTGATGGCAAACCCGTAAATAGGGGGAAGTTGAGTGGTCTTTTGTTTGGGGTTCCACCAAAAACCCAACTCTACACCCAACTACTCACCCACACTCCATTAGACCCCCCACTCTCGCAAACATTTTGTTCTTAGTCAAATTTTGATACCATGTATGACAAAGATTCAAAAATAGTCCTCATTTGTATAATAGATATAAGCTTGCGCTCCATGCTCTGAATTTGTTCCATTTTATTTAACTATTTGAAGGACAATAATTATAGAAGAAACATCTTGATTAAACTAAGCAGACCACCAATGTGTGAGCTCCAATACATATCATTGGGGTTTTCAAAGAGCATTCTTCATTTGGATCTCATCCATTTGATAATTTACTCTTCTCTAATGTTGCAAGGATTTCATTAGCTTGTTTCTTTTGAAAAGCATTACAACATTTGCTAGACGATCCTATAGCATTTGAAATATTAGAAATAAAGCTAAATAAAGAGACAAGTTGGATGTGATTTTCTTACTATAACAATTAATGCTAATTGACGTTGATGAGCAAAACAATGTATATAAAATGTACATTTATTCTCATAAAAAATTAATGATGTGCGTTTATTAAATTCACCCCGCATGTTGCTAGCTCCATTTTATCATTGGCATTGTAATCTAGCAATATTAAGTTTATACTTAGAAAACAATGCTTCAATACCGTTTAAGCAACAACACACTAGTTTCCTTAGTATGTACAATACCAAAGAAGCATTTCAATCACATTATCTTTACTATTGATGTTGCACAACACTACTATCTACTCCATTGTTGAAACATCTTGAGATTCATCAATGAGTATTAAGAACAACCTTTGATCAAGCTCTTCGATGACATCATTAGTGGTCTCAATTGCACAAGTATTATTAATATCTTTCTGAAACTCGGATGATGTTAATTTATCATTTTAGGAGCATTTCGAAGCATAACTTTTTAAACATCATCATTATGGTTTGTGAGAAACTGTAAAAGCTAAAGAAAGTTTTCTCGGTTGATTGAATCTTCTGACTTATATTGCCCTCGAAAAGCTAGCCATTGTCACCGAAGAAAATCATTGTCACAGAAGAAAATGAATGCAATCAATTAAAAATGAATGCAATCAATTCAAAGCTAGCCATTGTCACAAAAGAAAATGAATGCAATCAATTAAAAAATTAAGATGAATGTGACAATCATTTAGAACTTTATCATATTGCTAGGACAAATAGGGTTGTATGTGTTGCTTTGGATCCAATAAATTTTTAACCAGCCTCTTAGCTTGATTACGAAAGCTACTAGGGCTTCCAATATGAGTGCTAAACTGGGTATCTTTTTTCAAGTTTTTGAAGCATTTAACAAAAGAATTCCCTTCATCGTTTCCAATTATTGGGTTTGAAAATGTAGTAATACATAGAATGCAACATCCTTTTTATGCCATATTCCAATCAGTCCGGATATTTATCAAATCTATTAGGATGAAATTGTCGACAATATTTCCTTGTTTTTGTTTGTGGAGATTGATAAGTGCGAGGTTGGTATGATCATTTTTTGCAAATATGATATATGGATTTGATGTCAAATATTCGAATTCGAATTCATAACTTTAGATAGTCTAGCTCGATATGATTTTTTCTTTGAAGAAGATAGAACCACATTGCATTCCTTGCTTTCCTGTGCAGGAAGTGGTGTTTTATGCCATAAAATTTTTGAAATATCTTTACAGTATTTATGAAGAATGAAAAGGCCTAATTCTTCTAAGTCTGAAACATGAATATTAGTTGTATGTTAAAAAAATCATATGTTCAATACTTTGTAAGGATTTATTTAAGTGATCAATAAGTTTAAGGAACATATAAAGTAATTACCGTTTACATATCATATTTCATAGTTCTAATTGAAACAAGCAAAATTGAAAATGTCATAAGTCGACGGAACACCCTGTATCATTTCTTCATGCTCCTAACAAAATTCAAAAGTTTTAAGAAAATCTTATAGTTCATATATGTCTATTTCACTATATATAAAAAGAATCTCTAGAATGGATGTAGTATGTCAAAGGCTGCTTCAACATAACACAAACCTTTCATTAACACTAATTAATACAAACGAGAAAACAAGGTCATCTGGCCAAAATGACAAGGTGTTATTCCCTATCTCCGTTCTGACCATGCATGATATGGGCGTTCTAAAAAATGTTCACCAATTACAACCATTATGTGATCACAATAGAAATGAATTGATATGAAAATCATAATTATAAACAATCAAAACAAATGTAGAATCTTAGGTTATATGTAACCAAACTCATGTACAATTTTTTATATGATGATACGAGTTTCAAAATTCAATCTTTTTCCACCGTATATGATCAAAATCAAAACTTTACATAAAAAAATCACAAACCAATCTAATAAAAATCACATGTCTATTCATAAATCATCTACAGATCTAGTAATGAATCACATTGTTTATCAAATTAAACAAAAAAATTGAGAGAAGAAAAAGGGGAACAAAGATTACCTCCAAGATCCAAATGAGTGAATTGGAATAATCCAACCTTTGATATGTATCCGAGATCCAAATTAGTGAATTTGGAATCTGAAAATTCTTAAACTCTCAACCTACCATCCATGCAACAAAAGAAAAACCGAGCAAGAAGCAAAATCACCTCGAACTTGTACCGAATCTGATGAAAGAATCAACCGCCACAGAGGCGAATATGAGATATTTCTTTGTAAAATAATTGAGGACCGTGTGGTTTGCTTGGTTTGAGATGAGAGGGGCAAACCAGAGGTTTTTGGGCTGTGAAATAAATAGAGATTGAATTAATATGTAATAGGTTGTTTTGACCTTTAGTATTTGGAAAGTATGGGGGCAAACAAGATGTTTTAAGGCAATTGTGCTGTGAAATAAATGAGAGAGAGTTGAGTTACTAGGCTATTTAGCCTGTTTTGACTTTATTATTTGGAAAGAGTGGGGGTGGTGGCAAGGATTTAATTTTGATGGGGGCATTTATATATAAAGGGGAGTTTTTCGAACCAGTAGGGACAATTGCTCCCACATGGCTCTGCTGCCCTCTCTAATATTTAAAATACCATAGAAATCCAAGGAAAAGTTGATTTAATTAGCAAGGACGGGCATGACTAAAAAATCTTCACACTAGAGATTACCGGAGGAAAACTGAAACTTGCATACGAAACGAAAGGACATCCACAATTGATGCTTGCTACCGTTAATGGTAGATCAATGCCATGGCTCTAGTCAGCATTTCAAATTACTGGTGGAATCTGTCGGAGTATTTGTGTGTGTGTGTGTGTGTGTGTGTGTTGTGAGGGGGGGGGGGGGGGAGAGAGAGAGAGAGAGAGAGAGAGAGAGAGAGAGAGAGAGAGAGAGAGAGAATGATGAATGTTATATCTACACTTTTTCTGTTAATTAAAAGGAACCTTCCTTTCTATCCTTTTTTCTCCTCTACCCATACTCGGAAGCATTTGCTTCAGCACACGCAACCAATGAAGCAGACAGTATACACTTAGGCATTCACCTTTTGGGAATTTTGCCTCTTCTAATGCCTTGAGGCGGTTAGCCTTATAACACCCAGGCATGACCCACACTGCTTTTTGTACACTGTCTGGATTTGGAACATTTTGACTTGGTGCATGCTTAAAAATGGCTTTTATTAGTGAGAAGTTGGAATTTGCTTTCATTGAGGTTTAAATGATACTTGATCTATAGCATGTGCAAACACAGCTGCCTTTCTTTTTTGAAAGAATTTATGTTAACACACGACATTTGTTTTGATCTTGTAGATAATTAGATTGGTTGTAATTTTGCTTTAAAAAGCACATAATGACTTGAATTTAGATATGTGATAGGCTTGATTTGATGAAAGTCATTCTAGCTATAGAACTTGGGATAATTTAGTTTGAATGGAAAGTTTTAAATAACATTAGCCGATGAATGCTTAGGATTGATTTGGAGATTGTTATGAGGCCATGACATCAATCCATGATCCCCAAAGAGTTTGCATTATATTAGTGGAGATCTGCAACTATGGCTGATTGGTTTGTTGAGTGCATGAGTTAATGGGTGTGGTAGGGTGGTAGTTTATGGAGAGACTAGACTAGGAGCAGGCCATACAAACATTGATTGCGGAAGATGGGGAAAATGTATTTGTGCAGCAAAAGGCATTTTTGTCGTGTTTTGTTTCAGATCTTTATGGTACTTCTTTTTATAGATACATATTATTTTCTAAGTTACTAATATGATGTAAGGTATATGCTTGATCACCTATGAGTATTTTGTCGACCAAATTATGTCATATTTAAAGTGATGGTAGTGACCCATCGCTACGTGGTATATTATTCCAAAATAACGAGTGTGCAAACAGATGTATGAGAAAACACACTAAACTAAATTGGTGGATAATTCTCAAATAGATGGTGTCATGCCGGTTTAGGGGGTAGTTGTTGATTTCTTAACACATTTTGAAATCATTTAGAGTTTGACAGGATGTGGGTATCTGGTATGACCTTTTCTACTAGAACTAGGGGCATGTTTGGTTGCTTGTTAATATGGTAAAAATCTATTGGGAAATAAAGATTTGGAAGAAGAAACTTCTGATGTGAAGAACAACCTAGCTGGTGATAGTATACATTGCTTTTCCAAAGTTTTCCTGCTCTCTTGAAGGGAAAGCTGGTTCGCCAAATTTGCATATGTGGCATGTCCTCATTGGTCCAGCCCAAAGAGTATGAGAAATTTTTTCTTCGAATGGTATAAAACACTCAAAACAGCTTTGTCCGCTAGAAAAGTCTTCCAGATAGTACTTTCCCATGCTCTTACATGCAACTGAACATGCCCTATAAATCCAAGATGAGATGCAAATCCTTCCAAGAGTCATTTTACCAGCAACTTTTTTAATCTTGGTGGAATTTTCAAGGCTTACTTCGTGCACATGAACTTGAATTGGATGGCCACCTGCCAACTGATCCTCAGTCTTATAGCATTATGTCTGTTTCATTGCCTCAGTAATGGATATAGCACCATATCATGGAGACTTAACATTGGGTTAACATTTGTAATGATTGGATCATCTCCTTCTTGTAGCACACTCAACCTGGAGCTGTTTTTGTGGATTAACCCTCATCACTGGAAGAAGTTTGGATGATGATATGTACAATGGTGTCTACTATTGATAGGAAATTTTGATTCATAAATGTAGATATATAGTAAATTTAGTAATCTTCACTTCAAATCTCAAACCTTTTAGTATGTTTTGGATGGTATTGGTTCGTATTGTAATGCATTTGTGCTTTGTGACCTCCAACCGGCAAAAATGATCCAAATGATACTTCAATGAGTTCAATCTAAAAGAATTGCATTAGTCGTAATGGGTTCTTTAAAATCATCGTGTATCTAGCGAGTTTGTCGTCTTGCGGATGATATTTTAAGGAAGATAATAACGATGATTCCAGAGGTACGCTTTCAATGGTTTGGCGCAGGAAGTTTGAGCAATGTCAATTTCAAAAAGATCAGCTGTGGGTGTTACGTATACAGTAAATTCCTTATCCCTCCTGGGATGAACATTGATGTTGACAATTGGTTGTCAACTTGTCAAAGACAAGAATCTCCCAAAAAGAGAAGAAATAAAGGAAACAAGAAATGGGGGAAAAAGAAAAAGAAAAAGCGAATAAAAGAAATAAATGGGACTAATTACGTTGTTGTCTGTGGAGAGTTTGACTGTATAGTTTTACTTGCAAGATTGCTACAGTAAATATTAAAGCTGATGGATACCAAAAACTATCCTTTCGAAATAAATATATTCAAATTGGAAGACCTGATTAGCTTGCTCACCATTATTGTTTAAAAAAAAGTTCAGGAACCTTTTATGGATTACCAGTCACCAATAGCAGAGGCTTAAGCCTTTGGCTAAATATAAAGTGGACAAATGCAGCATGTCTCTAAAAAGAATTGTAGCACATTATTTTTTTCCCAGATAACTGATTATTGTTGAACATTTTGAGCACATCTTTATATTTTACTAAGGACTGCAACTTTTTTGGTTTTATTTCCCCAATACATCTTACAACATATATAATATGCATATTTCTATTTTATCAGTTGCTTAACTTGCTTTATATCATGTCATTCTTGTTTATTATTGACTTCTTGTAGATCTTTATTCTATCAGGTGGCAACTGTTTCCAAAGGTTTTGTTTCTCCCCTTAACACAGAAAAAGCAACTAGTGATGACTCGGTTATAGAAAAAAAGAATGATAAGTTTCCAGCATTAGTCCTCGATGCAGTGGTTATCCTTATTAATACTTCCAATGGAGATTTCTTGGACAGGATGCCAGAAGAACTGCTTGGCAAAGTGTTACCTTTGTTTAATGAGCTGTTTCAGCAAATACAAGATTCCACAATTCCGCCTAACCGCAGTTGGGATCTGAGCTTCCTGAGGAGTAAAAAGTATGATGTTGCCTCAGTTATCTTTAGAATTTCTATGCATCGAGCTCTTTCTGTAAATTGGGCACCACTTGATGTTAGGCTAAGTATATTTGGTACAGAATCCGACTTTGCGAATTTTGTCATAAACTACTGGGAGAAATCACCACTTTTAATAAGGAGTACATTCAAGAATTCGGAAAATGGAGCTACTATATTCAGCTCGTTGGTTCATTCTTTTGATCCAGAAGCCATTGTTTCCTCGGTGCTACGTCGTCTTGTTTCCTGTCCCCCTATTACTTCAGATGAACTGGACATTTTTTCATTTCTTAATGATGTAAAAGGTGTATTGGGTTCCCCCGCTGTATATGGACAGGACATTAGGGTCTTGAAAACACAGAGGCCTGCTTCATGCATCATTCCTTTGGATGTAAATAAAGAGGTGCACTTCTTTAACGATAACATAGTCTCCAAGTTCATAGATACAGCGGGTGTTCAAAAGTGTAAAGAAGCATTTGAGGATGGCTATACAATTGCTCTTCGTGGGATCGAATTCCGTTCTGATAAAATTGCTGCAGTTGCTGATAGTCTAGCCATTTTATTTGGTCAACCATCAGTTGGGGCCAACGTATACCTCACACCACCTGGATCTCAAGGTTTGGCCCAGCACTATGATGATCATTGTGTTTTTGTTTGGCAGTTATATGGACAAAAGCAATGGAAAGTGTCACTTTGTTCAGCAACCCCCTTACCCAGGCTGTATGGACCCATTGTTGCTTTGCCTGGTTTAAATGATGATGTAGGCAGGGGCATTCAGTATTTATTGAACCAAGGGGATATTTTATACATTCCTAGAGGCTTTATTCACGAGGCTCACACAATTATTGAAGAACTTGAATCTCAGAATGAAACATCTACTGATTTTTCCTTGCACCTGACTCTTGGAATTGAGGTTGAAGCTCCCTTTGAGTAAGTGTACAGATTGGAGTTATTTTTAGTTTTTCTGATTTGGTTTCCATCTAGCTTCCCTTTGGTTAAATAACTTCCGTGTTTGGTTTCTTCATTTCATAATTTTACAAGTGGAGCTGTCATTTCCAAATGCTTAATGAAATAGTTACATGTATGTGCAAGTTATCATCTTGAGCAAACATTAGGCGTCACAATATTGACCTGAGCTGATAGGCCAACGTGAAACACCACCAGAATTTTTAGATCAGCCTAAAATCGGGTGCGGGTTGGTATCGAGTTGGGTATGGGTTTCTATCGAGGTGAATCACTGGGCCTGGTTATCAATCTGGTGGTTAGGGTTTAACCAATCAACATAGGTTGACCCAAAGAGGGCAACATTTGTGATTTAACATTACTCTGTGTCCGTGCCTGTGTGTGTGAGAGTATTCCATCCAATCTCAAATGGTATCACATCAACTATTTGCTTTTTTTCATCTCATCACCACCCTACTACTGTACCTCGCTGTTACCATATCATGATTGCCATCATTATCATCGATATGTATTCCGAGTCACCACCAACTGCTATTGCATTCATCACGTCTTTATTAACTTTGCTCTCTATTATCTTTGCTGCTCGCTAGCACAACTTTGGAATCTCGTTTTCTTTTGTTCTAACTTCGATGTTGCAAATCTTGTTGTTGTGCTCAGCAGTGAGTGCTCGTCGGATCTTCCTAAAACTTCAGATCCGGTCTGTCTTTATCATCTTCGCCTGTTTTCCCCCATTTCACGAAGTCTCTCTCTAATCCAATTGGCTCATTAAATTAAAAAATGAAGAAAAAGAAGTGAAAAAGCCAGTAAATTCTTGAATTGGATAGTTTGGTAGGTGTTATATTTTTGTTTTATGGGTAATGACTCAAAATACCCTTAATGTCTTCTCAAAATTACTTACGTATCATAACATTTTCTATTACTTAACATCCCTAATGATTACTTTATGATCACTTAACATCCCTAATCGGTCATTTTTAAAAATGCTCAAAGTACCCTTCACTCTTCTTCTTCTTTCGTCTCCTTGCTGCTATTGTTGTTGCTTCTCTGTTTTTTAACCATCTTCTTCTTCTCCTTCTCCTTTTTCTCCTTGTCATGTTACTATTACTTCTCATCCTCTCTTATTGTAACTTTAGTTTCTTCTTTCTTCCTTTTCTTGATGTTGCCTTTTCACTTCTCCAACTTCCTTCTTCATATCTTATTACTGCTCTTTTTTCTTCTTTGTTCCTAATTCTGCTGTTGCTGATTCTCTCTTCTATTCTGTTCTCTTTCTCCTCATTCTTCAAAGACAAAAATAAAGGAAACTTAACAATGCCAAGGAGAAGAGAGGGAACACAAGCAAGCTTCCTTCTCATTCCATAAGCCCAAAAAAGAAAAAAAGGGAATCACAACTGATGCAACAACTACACCAACGGTTAATTATGGCAAAATAGGAAAAAAAAAACAATAATGGCATCAAGAAAGAGGGTATTTTGATTATTTTAGAAAAATTGAGGGCTCAAGGGTATTAAGTTATGCAAAAAATGCGAGGACACTTAAAGTGATGGCTAAGGGTGTTTTAAGTCTTACATCCTATAGGAGTATCAAAATATCTTTGTTGATGTGATTGATTCCAGGAGTAAAATTTTTAGAGTTTGTTATTTATTATTGGTCGGTGTGTTTACATGATTTCTTGGAGTTAATGGGGTAATAATTGAGATGAAGCCTATCTTTGTTTCAAAACTAGTTTCCACTGAGATGGTTAACAGAAAATTAAATGTCTAAATTTCTTGCACTGGTAGACTATCATGGTGATAATTTGACACACAAGGGCAAGAAAACTCACCTGACCAAGTGTTTTCCGAGTCTAAGTGGAAGAAAGATGATGATCATATTTACGCGAAGATGCTCAATGATGGACTTAGTGTTTCATTTGCAAAATAAGCATGGGAGTATTATTTGTATATTCTTTGTTCAAACAAAAAATTGAAGCGGGGTCATAACGGGAGTTTGTTTATACTACAATATTTTTGCTAATTTTAAGGGTGTATATGAATATGAAGAGATGGTACTTAAGAGATGAAGTACCATCTTTCCAATCATTATAGTATTAAAAAAATGCAATTGCAGTGATATTGATATTGATAGTGATGTTGATATTGATGTTTCTTGGATGTCTGTCACTAGAGTATGGTAGGTGTTGCTGTTAGGTGTTAGGGGGTGGTTTAATAAAATCATCTTTAGTAGAGATCTCTCATATGCTAATTGCTACTTTCTCCAAAGGATAGTAGAATCTTTCTCATGAAGGACCCATTGATAGATTTGGCTTTGGTGTCATGTCATTGCGAGTCTCAATCGAGTCGCCGAGTCAGTTGGAGGGGGGGGGGAGGCAGAAGTCAGAACTTTAGAGGCTGTCATGGAGGAAATTCAGGTGATCACTGTGTTAAGAGATTATGATTTACAGGTAGATAAGGAAGATTTGTCATTTCTTTAGAGTAGATATATAAAAAGAAGATAGTTTGATAGGGACATCCGAGTTTACACAGACAAGAGGAGACATGAGATTCAACCTAGTTTACTATGGCTGGGTTGGAGCCTGAGTTGAGCCACTTGTTAGTTTCTATTTTTATTTAGTTGGTATTTTGCTTTATTAGTATTTAACAGGTTTAGTTCCACATTGGTTGGGAGGAAGAGTTGCTTCCTGTTGTAAGCATATAAATAGATCCCAAATAATTTTATTAATCAATGAAATATTTTGAGTGATTAAACCCCCAAACATTAGAGAAGTCTATTATGATAAGAAGTTAAATTCTTGATGAGAAGCCTTGAAACCTTAGTTTTATTTGTTTCTTCACTAAAATTTTTCCCAACTTTCTCAAATTTTCTCTGGTTCTACATCAAATTTGATTTCAGAGCGGAAAGACTTCATCTTTTTTTCTTCTAAATTTTAGTTTTTAGATCCAAAAAGTGAAAGTCTGAAATAATAAAAACCAAATACAAAGCCCCAACTCTAACCATAACCGCTGTCCTAGATCTTAGACGATGACATCACCCATTAGAGGAGCCCTCGTCGTTGCCCAATGAATGTGAGAACCTACCCTGCTCAAGATCTCGTCGTCGTCGTTGCCACCGTCGATGGCCAGGTGAAACGTCCACTCCAAAGTCTTCCTTATTATCCGGTGAACCCAAAGCAGTAAATTTATTGGCAAATCGTTGATGAAAACGTCGAAAAACGCCATCGACACTGCTCACATCGAATTGCTACTGTATTGGCTTGGCGAGCCATTTCTGACGTCAAACTGAGCTGTCAAGCAGTATTGATCCACGCCGTCGATTTAGCTGCACTGTTCATTAGCTCAATTTAAGCCGACTCGAGTCGATACTGCTTATCTGTTCAGATCGGAGCTGACTGAGTCGATGAACTGAGCCGAAGCTAGCTTGTGCGAGCCGCGTTGACCTTATAAATGGTCAGCAAGTTGATTGAGCAGTCAACTTACACATCATAACTTGGTAAGTTTTGGGTATTTTTGCTGATTTTCTGTCGATTTTTCGTGCCATCCTGCTGTTTTGAAGATTCTGAAGCTATTTTTAGTCCAAATTAGTTCTTTCAAGCAGCCAACTGAAAGTTAACTCGAGTAAGTATGTGTAGACACCTTCACTGGATCTGTTTATCTTCTATGCGGTAAAATTTGGTGTGGGATTTTAACCTAAATTTTTGTTTGCAATATTACTCTTGGTTTTCTCTCTTTATCGCTTACCAAATGCCACATGAGTTTATGACAATTGAGCACTTGTAGAGCCATTAAAAAAATATTCAAATCCATTGGTGCCTTAAATAATCATTGTTAAAAGATGAGAGAACCATAACTGCAATTGAATTACAACTATAAAAGAACAAATTTCATTAAGAATTGTATTGCCAAACATTACAAACTTGTAGTACATTTCTTTTACATTTCACTTGAATTTTTTTAAATTGCTATAAATAATTGTAACTAGCCCAGAAATGATTTGCTTTATGATTTCTATTAGTTGATCTCTTCATTCACTTGTCCATCATATATGAAATTACATTAGTGTATTTTCATTTCATAAAATAATTAATTAAAAATATATACAAAAAACCATTATATTTGCATATCGTCTTACATTTAGTGCTATCTTCATTGCATGACCATATGTAGTGATAGAGTAAACAGATATCAGATTTCCTGATTCCTATGGATTCTGATCCATAGCAAATGATGAGAGATTTTTAATAGGTTAAGTCCTTTAGAAGCTATTGTTTATAAGGATAGATCTGAATCCCGTGAGTTCAGAGACCATATTATACACCTAGATAACTCTCTTCAAAAGAAATCAGGCGAGGTTTCACATACGAATATGGTTTCCAGTCTTTCTAGATAGCATAAAGAGAGGCCCTTTCATGATAGATCTGACCTAGATGGGAGAGTGATCATGAGTATCAAGGTTGAGACCCTCACGTTTGATGATCACCTAGACCCTAATATTTTTATCGATTGGATGGCTGACGTGAACCACTACTTTGATGGGTAACTCAAGTATAAGAATAGGAAGGTGAGAATTAGCCAAATTATTTTGACAAAATCGTATGCTGATAAATATGATACAACCATATAGCTATCTGGGATGAGATGAATGGGAAGCTGAAGAAGAAATATTTACTTATATCTTACCATCAATGACTCCTTGACTTGTAGAAGAGTTTGACCTAAGGATAATGGATCTGTATTCGACTATAGCGCCATATTTGATGAGTATTTGATACGATGCAGTGTATCAGTTGATGTGAGGATGATCTTATGTAAGTTTAAAGCTGGCCTTAGACTTGACATATGAAAGAAACTTACCATTCGTGAGGTTCATACTTTAGAGCATGATTGTCAGCTCGTCAGGAGCTTGGTAGTGTTTGTAGTTCACACGTGTTAAAATATTTTGACTCACTAGAATTGTCTAGCTGACCAGCCGACCGTACAAACTGGTTGCAAACCTTCATAAGATCGGTATCAACCTAAGTTGAACCCAACCACTCCTACTGATATACACGACAAGAGTAAATGAATCATGAATGAGCCTTTCAAGGTTAAGTCACACTCACAGTGTTACAAGTGTCAGTGTTACGGTCACTTTCTATGTTAATACTCATCTAGGAATTTACTTGTAGATGACCTTAAGGGAGATAACTAAGGAGGAGAAAGTTCATGAGCTAGCTGATAATTGTTATAAGACCGATGAGGATTTGGTGAGATTAGGATGTATTCGAAGCACACACCCATTCGAGTAGAGTTTTATGATTATTTCTTTGAAAATCCTAGACTTGAAATTGTATGTTCTGCCTTGGCTCAATCTAAAGAGAGTAGTAGTGTATTCTTTCACGCTTGTAGTACGGTGATGAGTTATAAGGTGATCATTGATAGCGTTGTATCAATTTTGTATCTTTCAACCTCATTTTCCGCTCAGAATTGCTGCCAATCCTCCCACCTTAGCCCCTATAAAGGTGTCGTGGGTAAATGCCTCGTCCATTAGTATTAAAGAGAGATGTTTTGTCCCCTTTCAATTCACATTATATAAGGACAACATTTGATGTGATGTGCTACCAATGGATGTAGCTGATATCATTTTGGGTAGACTTTGATTTTTTGTTATGGACGCCACAATTTTCGGTCGATTGAACTTGTGTTTGTTTATTTATGAAGTTAAGAAAATCAAGCTAAAACCTAAACACCCAAGATGGTCGATTTAGAGAAGAAGGAAGCGGCGAAAGAAAAGAGCTTACATAAGTCTAAAGGTTCACAAAAGAGAAGTAATGAAGGACTTAATTGTGTTCGTCTTAGTGCTAGAGAAGTGAGTAAGCATTCTCAAGAAGAGATATCATATGAAGTAATGCCAATCTTGAAGGAATTCAATAATGAAAATTTTAAGGATCTCTCAGATTGTTTACCGCCTATGCACGATAAACCACACGATAGACTAAGTCCCATGATCCACCCTTTCGAACATGCCTCATTACTGTTTGAACCTCAATGGGCATGCTGAGTTAAAGAGATAAGTTAAGCTGTTAGCTAAGAGGAAAAGTTTAAGTTCAAATGTGTTGCATGCCCCATTACACCAAAAAAGTATGGATCATAGATTATATATGGAGATAGTTATGCAATTAATAAAATTCTTAGGTATGTATTTTGATGACATTCTCATCTATATTCATCTACGAAGCAACATATAGACCAACTACAGCAGGTTTATGTTACTCTAAAGGAAGAAAACCTATACGTAAATAGAAAGAAGTGTTCCTTCATGACAGATCACACCATCTTCTTAGGTTTTGTTGTCTCCTCAGAAGGAGTTTGTGTGGATACTCAGAAGGTCCAAGTGATAGTAGAATGGTATGAACCTCGTAATGTACATGAAGTTCAAATCTTTTATGGTTTAGCCATGTTCTACTATCGACTTATAAAGGGATTAAGCCCCATTATGTCTCTCATTACTGATTGTATAAAAAAAGAGTTTCAATAGACTAAGGCTGTTGTTGATATCAAAAAGTGGATGATCGAAGCACCGACTATGCGTATTCTAGGTTTAATGACATTATTTAAGGTTACGTGCAATGCTTCAGGAATAGAAACAAGTGAGGTACATAGCCAATAAGGCTGTCCTATTGCATATTTTAGTAAAAACTAAATGATGTTAAACTTAAATATTCTATTTATGACACAGAGTTTTGTGGTAATGTATGCATTACACGATAATAGAGGTATTATCTTTAATCGTAAGAATTTGTTTTATTCTCGGATTATGAAATCTTAAGATACCTCAATTCTCATAATACACTAAACTGTCGACATGATCGTTGGATTGAATTTCTTTAAGAATATACATATATTCAAGGTTTGAGAACTTGATTTCGGTTTCGACTGAAAACTTTCAGGTTTTGAATAGTTTTGCCAGTTTCGTAGGTTTCATTTTGAGTTTCTGTTTCAGATTGATATATATTTTTATGTATAAATTTCTATAACAATACATTTATAACAAAATTTTTTAGAATTTTAATGAGTTTTAAGAATTTTTATAATATAATTTTAAGAATTTCAAAAAAAAGCTTAGAGTTTTTAAAATTTTTAAAATTTTAATGAATATGTTATGTATATGGTTCAAATATGTTTGTATATTTAAACTCAAACACATTATTATAAAGAGTGATGTTTCAGCTTACCGAGCGAAACTGGTTGAAACCGAGTTTCAGTAGCAGTTTCGTCTTGTCCCCTCCTTTCGAAACCAAAATAAAACGGCTGAAATCAAATGATATCAGTCGAAAACTCATTCCTTGCATGTATTCTTAACCATAAAGCAATGACTGAGAATAAGGTTGTCGATGCCTTCAGCCGTGGAGTCTCTTTACTATTTGCTATGAGTGTCGAGGTTATTAGATTTGAGAAAATCAAGGTTGATTTTAGCGAGATCTATAGTACCCTCTAAGATGAGTCAATTCGAGAGCAAGATTGTTATATCCTATAAGATGCGTATCTATTTAGGACCACCTAATTGTGTATTCTACTTACTAAAATATCTATGAAAGATTTCACTATTTGGAAGATTCATGTTGATAGAGATTATCACGATATTTCAAGTGAGACAAAACAATAAAAATTATAGAGAGCCGATTTTATTGGCCGAGTCTTAAGAGAGATGTTACCAGACTTGATGGGAAGTGTCGTTTTTACCAATTAGCTAAGCATTGAAAGCAAAACACTGGGCTTTATACACTATAACCAATGCCTAATTGTCAATGACATGATGTTAATATGGACTTCATATTAGGACTTCCATGCGCACTCAAAAACATGCCTCCATCTTTGTTCTACTGGACCGTTTCTAAAAAATGACGCATTTTATCCATTGTTTCGAAACCTTTGACATATCTCACATTGCTAGATTCTATTTTGATGAATTTGTTCGATAACATGATCTACCCAAAACGATTGTTTCGGATAGGGATATGAAATTCACGAGTTATTTTTGAAAAACACGGGCATATGATGATCAGTAAGCTAAAATTCTCCATTATGATTTATGATCACAATGCTCGATGTTTAACGTTGAAGATTTACTGGCTTATAAATGTCCAACCGTAATACTTACATATCCTTTTATAAGGGTGTAACAGTAATACTTACATATCCTTTTTTGAATCTTCCTAAGATGAGATGAGTGTCAGTGTATTATCCTTCAGTAAATTTTCCAACATGCAAAGAGTAGATTGATAACATCTTAGATGAGCATGTAATATCAACTAGGCAATTGGGCCATTAGCGTTACTTGGTTAGGTGGAAAGATCGGTCAGATTTGGACAGTACTTGAATTTTCACAGCAGAGCTACAGATCCAGACTTGCTTGAGCATTATGATAGTTATCGGGTCTCACACTTGTCAGGTCAAGTTCTTCCCACCCGAGGAGAGTTGATGTGGACATCCGACTTTACATATGCACGAGGAAACATGAGACCCAACCTAGTTGGTTCGAGCCTAAGTTGAGCTACTTATGTTCTATTTTTCTTTAGTTGTATATTCATTTTATTAGTATTTAATAATAATTTAGTCCCATATTGGTTGCCAGTAGGAGTTGCTTTCAATTGTATGCCTAGAGATAGGTTCTAAGATAATTTTATTAATCAATAAAAATGCTTTGAATGATTAAACTCCAAACCTAAGAAAGGTTTATTTTGGCGAGAAGTCTTCTGAGAAGCATTGGAATCCTTGTTTTCTTTTGTTCTTCCCTAAAATTTTCACTAAATTTCCCAAATTTTATCTGGTTCTACGTCATACTTATTTGGTAGTTATATGGAAAGTTAGCCCATTGTGACTGTACAATATTGTCAAACAAGTATATGGCAAATGTTCAGAACATAGCTTCTCTACCTTAGAACATCAGTATGTTTGGGGAGTATGTCTGAAGAGGTGCATGCAAGGGTATGTGCCGCCACCATCAGTTTCAGTACTAGGTTGCTTGCGCGATTACATCATTTTCTATATTATACCATTTTCTAGAGCCTGTACGCTTGATTTGGTGTTCAGACCTTATGAGTGATTGATTTGGTGTTCAGACCTTATGAGTGAGAATTTAGGTACGTTTTTATGCGGTTTACTCGCACACAAGCAAAACAACGAACATTTGTGGAAAAAAATATGAAAATGTGGAATTTTTGATAGAGTTTTCACGAAGAACAAATAGATAATGGATCTCTTTAAAGAGGAGACCCTCTTTCCTAGCTTTAGATGCACGGACTAAAGCCTAAAACCCGTCGAAGTTGACACCTAAATATTCTTCACAAAATAACCATAAAAACAAATGACGGCTAGACCTAGAATATAAAATAAGTGAAAATTCCAGATCTGCACTGAAAGACCAAAATACCCCTCGGTGGGTTAAGTCGCGTCCTACGTCTCCTCTGGCGTAAGTGACCAACCCAACAGGTGGCGCGTCCCGCACAATCGCATCGTGCGTGGGGCCACCCCTGTCACGTGGCGGGTCCTCCTGAGAAGCCGGCACGTCCGCATCAATACCCGCCCGTAGAAGTGCCACCTTGTCCTCAAGGTGAAAATCTGGAAACTGCTTTTGCATCACATCGAATGCCTCTCAGGTAGCATCACAGTCAGGTAGACCGGCCCAGTGTATCAACACCTCCCTTCGTCCACCCGGGCTATGGCGTACGGCTCTCACCTCCAGCGGCTCCAACAGCACCTCCATGTTGTCAGTAAGTGTGGGTGGCAAAGCTCACGACACCGTATGATCTCCAATCATCCTCCGTAGCTGGGACACGTGAAAGACTGGGTGTATCAAAGACGATGGGGGTAACCTCAGCTTGTAAGCCACCTGACCAATCCTAGCTACAATCTCAAAGGGCCCATAATATCGTGCAGCTAGCTTCTCATTCCTTCTCTGAGCTAATGATCTCTGACGGTATGGTCGCAGCTTCAAGTAAACCAAGTCGTCCTCCTGAAACTGCATGTCTCGACGGTGCACGCCGGCCTTCGCCTTCATTACCTGCTGTGCCCTCGTCAAATGTTTCCGCAATTTCTCCAGCATACCATCTCTCCCCCATATAATCCTCCACCAGTGACACCGGCGTCCCTCGTTGCCCATAACGAATCAACTGCGATGGGTCACGACCATATAATATCCTGAATGTGGTCGTCCCTGTTGAGGAGTGGTATGGGGTATTATACCAGTACTCTGCCCATGCCAACCATCTGTACCACTAACGCGGAGTCTCTGAAGCAAAACATCGCAGATACGTCTCTATGCTACGATTCACCACCTTTGTCTGACCGTCCGTCTGGGGGTGGTAGGCGGTGCTCCTCTTGAGTACAGTCCCATACACTCGAAATAACTCCTTCCAGAACCCGCTTGTGAAGATCTTGTCTCTGTCAGACACTATAGCGTCATGTATCCCATGCAGTCTAACCACCTCCCGAATAAAAGCGGCTACCACGGATACGGTCGTGTAAGGATGCTTCAACGAGATGAAATGAGTAACTTACTAAGCCTATCCACCACTACGAAAATTACTGTGTACCACTCTGACCGTGGCAGCCCATCTATGAGTCCATCGTCACCTCCTCCCAAACTCTCTCTGGTAAGGCCAACGGCTGTAACAATCCTGCTGGTGTCATGGCCATGTATTTGTGACGTTGGCAAACATTACAAGTAGCTACCAAAAGAGCTACCATCTTCCGCATCCTCGGCCAAAATACCTCCCTGGCCATCCTCATGTACGTCTGCTGCACACCTGAATGGCCCCCACCGCTGTGCCATGGAACTCCTGAAACAGTGTCGATATGAAGGTCGACGTCCTCGGCAACACCAACCTCCCCTGGTACAACAACTGCCGTCCCTCCAATGAGTATCCCTTCGGTCCTCCCTACAACGTCTCTCGAATCTATCTTAACTCTGGATCTGACTCCGTCTCCTGTAGCATTGGCTCCCAATCCATCCACATAGGCAAGGAAAGAGCCCTCAAACTAGCTCCCCCCTTACGAGACAAAGCATCCGCCGTCTTATTCTTTAACCCCGGCCTGTACTCAATATCAAAACGGTATCCCACTAGCTTGGACAGCCATCGCTGATGCTCCTCCGTCACCAGCCTCTGCTCCAGTAAGTACTTCAGGCTCCGCTGGTCCGTCCTAACCACGAAGTCTCTCCCCAACAAATATGGACGCCATTTCTGAATGGCCAGGACAATTGCCATTAGCTCTCTCTCATAAACTGACTTCAGGCGTGCCCTAGAGGACATCACCTGACTGAAGTACGCAATCGGTCGTCCCTCCTCCATCAAGACCGCTCCGAAGCCATAACCTGACGCATCCGTCTCTACTACAAATGATATACTGAAATCTGGCAGAGCTAGGACCGGTGCCGTCGACATCGCTACCTTCAAGGCCTCAAAGGCCTTGGTCGCTTCCTCCCCACATTTGAAGTTGTCCTTCAGCTGTTCGGTAAGGGGCCAGGCTATGGTGCTTTATCCCTTCACGAACTTTCTATAGTATCCTGTCAGCTCCAGGAAGCCACGCAACGCCCTCAGCATCGTCGGCAGTGGCCAGTCTAGCATTGCCTCTATCTTCGTTCTATCAGCCGCCACTCCTGTCTCAGAAACAACATGCCCCAGGTACTCAATCCGCCTCTGCCCAAACCTGCACTTCTTCTAGTTCGCATACAACTGATGCGCCAACTCCTAAAAATCCAACTCCAAGTGCCCAAGTGCTCCTCCATAGTCCTGCTGTAGATGAGTATATCGTCGAAGAACACCAGGATGAACCTTCTCAAAATTGGCTGGAACACCTTGTTCATCAAGGCCTGAAAGGTCGAGGGAGCATTGGTCAGGTCGAAAGGCATGACTAAGAACTCGTAATGCCCTTTGTGTATGCGAAACGCCGTCTTCGGCACATCCTCCGGCCTCATCAATATCTGATGGTACTCCGATCTCAAATCGATCTTTGAAAAGACCGATACCCCGTGAAGCTCATCCAACAACTCATCGATCACTGGGATATGGAACTTGTCGGGAACAGTTTCCTTATTCAGTGCTCGGTAGTCAACGCAGAAACGCCAGTCCCCATCTTTGCGGATCCTGAAAAACCTCCTGATACCGCCCTAACAACTGCTCCACCTCGGC
This sequence comes from Scilla litardierei, assembly GCA_030789695.1. Classification (NCBI taxonomy): domain Eukaryota; kingdom Viridiplantae; phylum Streptophyta; class Magnoliopsida; order Asparagales; family Asparagaceae; genus Scilla; species Scilla litardierei. The sequence continues at coordinate 112,862,743 of CM061136.1, forward strand.
TGGGGTCTCCTTCTGTGGTTCCTCGCCCTCTGTCCCTATTACTCAACACTCCACCAAGAATCCCTCTCCTGACCTCTGTAGGGCACTTGATATGGCCTTGAAAGCCCACTAGGGAAAAAAAGATGCTAGGGTTTCCTGTCAAAACCATCGTGCAGCCCCCTCCTGGAACTCCTCCCGAACTGCTTCCAATTCACATTGACCTCGCCCAATCCCTTCAGCCATTGGGCGACATTGCCCAACTCCAGGGGCAAGAAGTCATCTACGATCTGCACCCCCTGCAAGGTCAAGCACAGCCCCTTGCACATACCACTGCTTTCCTTCATCATCCCTGTCCCTATCAGGACTATAAACTTCTCCAAGGTGCTTAGCTGCAACCCATGACGATCCACCAACTGTCGGAAGATGAAGTTGTAGGTGGCCCCACTGTCTATAAGCAGAGTCACTGTAGTGTCGTCCAACCTGTTAAGTATTGGTGTTACATACCAATCTTATTTTGACGATGATCACAACATTATGTTGTTGCTAATGAATCTCATGTCTTAGTCTCTCAGTTTATTTCAAGGATATCTTTCTTGGAGACTAATCACTAGGTGTAAGGATGGACATCATGTGAAGAAGAGCCAAAGTTTGGACTCAAGGAGTGCCAAAGCTTGGAGATGATGGAGAGCAATCAAGGCATCAAGATTGAAGACTTAGACTCTTTTGAAAGCATTGTAATCTATGTAATTTACTTTATTGCTTTTTCTCTTTTGAGTCTAGGGTTGATGTAATGCCTTGCTAGATGGTTTGCTCATTCATGCACATGCATTTAACCATCTTAGTGAACCTTAGGATTATCATAGAATCCAACCCAATAGGTTCACTCTTTCTGTCAGTCGCCTGTTGAGGGAAACACAGTCGACTGGGTGATTTCCAGTCGCCTGATATGCACTGCTCAAGTCATCATTTCTATTGACTCAAACTTGAGCTTTACGCACAGTCGTCTGTCGATCGGTTTCCAGTCGCCTGTATATTTACAGTCACTTGGATATTGGCCAACAGTCGCCTGTCTAGCGTAAGTGCAATCTCTGCATCTCTCTGTCTTCTCTCCATACTTTAAAGTAGTTGACTGATGAAGAATGTACAGTCGCCTGACTATTTGACAGTCAACTGTAGTATTAACATCAGTCGCCTATGCGAAGACTTGGAGAAAGAGTGCAGCTCTCTGTTTCGATCCATCCCCTGCAGCAGTCGTCTGCTGAAGGATTAACAGGCGCCTGTCCTGTTTGTCAGTCGACTGTATTGACTTCGTCAGTCGACTGTCCTGGCTCAGATTATAGCCGTTGGATATTTTCTAGCCATTGATCAGTCGATTGTCTTATGATCATCAGTCGACTGTTCCTGTCGTTTTCACCTAGTTTCTAGCCGTTGCAGATTTGATTATTTGGCTGTTTCTTTGGGTTTTTGGGCTTGATATAGGATTCCTATATATATGAGTGTGCTGCCTTCCTTGAGAACGCTGGACAACATTTGATAAACTCTTGACTCTATAGAAAATCTTAAGAGATCAATAAGCCACTCTCAAGCTCCCTCATTTCCCTCTATTGAGCATTCATCTTTCTTCATACATTGAAGTCCAGCTCAAGGGAAATCATCCAAGTGCTCTCAAGCATATTCCAACACTTGGAGATCCTCTTACATGCCTTGCATTCATTCATGAGTAAGCATCTCAAGGCATATGTAAGAGTATTTACTTTACAGGGTGTAATTTGTTTTCCTATTTCTCTTTGTGGGATTAGGATACTCTCTTTGTGGGAGTTTCTCTCTTTGTGGGAGGTTGTCTCTTTGTGGGACTAGTGAATTCTCTTTGTGGGAATTAACTCTCTTTGTGGGAGTTCTAGTGTCCTAGTGTAGGGCTAACCCTAATTCTCTGAGTGGGAGTTAGTGATTCTCTGTGTTGGAGTCTTGATCCTTGTGTAGGATTGGTTGGGTCCTTGTGTAGGGCATAAATCCTCTTTGTGGGGTATCTCCTTGTGAGATTTGTATTCACTTCTTTGTGTGGGATTATAGTGAATATTGGTGTGGCTGGATGTACCCAAGTTTGGGGAACCAGGGTATTTCTTTGTGTTTGCGTTTGGATTGATTGTGCCATTTAATTCCTCTTGCATTTATAATTCCGCATTTGCAAGTTAAATTTTATTTGGACAATTTTATTGCCATTACACTATTCACCCACCCTAGTGTGTGTTGTTAGTATTGCAAGGGTTAGACGATCCCTACACAACCGCCCTGACAACTTCATGTTATGGTTCGGTGTGAATCATACCACGAAGTTCAGGGATACCTCCGCTACATCCAGATGAGACTTCTCCTCTTTCACGATCTCTTCGGCCTCATACTCCTCATCACCAACATACCCCTCCTCATTTGGCACGATAGTGATCTGCAGCAGGCAGCTCGCACAACGATGACCTGGGGTGAACCGCTCATCACAGCGAAAGCATATTCCTTTCGCCCTCTTCTCCCGTACCTCTGCATCTGTCAGTCGTCTCCCTAGTGTCGCTGGGCGTGTCTATCCTCTGGCCTCAGGTACTCCTGTGGGAGCCCTTGGCGCTGTGGCTGGTGCTGGGCGGGAATTTAGGGTCCCCCAAGCTCCCCGTATCCCACTCTCCTCCGCGTGCTTCTCCTCCGCTTTCTGTGCGAGGCGAATCAGGTCCTTCAAGTCCCCGGGCTCTGCATCCTCAGCTCAGCCCGAATGGAAGGCTTCAGCCCCCATGAAGTTCCACATGAGTATCTTCTCAGTGACCCATGTACTCGGCCCGATAGCAGCTCAAACTTCTTGATAAAATCCCGCACCGTGCCCTCCTGTCTGAGTGCTCTGAGCTGCTTGTAAAAGTCTCCTCCGGTGTTTCCTGAAACCGATCCATCAAGTATGCCGTCAGCTCTGCCCACGAGTAGAAAGGATTTCGGGATATCTGCCATCGATACCGTGCCAACGCCTCCCCCTTGAAGTAAATGCCGATGGCATGTAGGACCTCCTCCGTGAATCCCATCACCTGGAAATACCGCTCCGCTCGGTAAATTCACCCATCCGGATCGGTGCCCTAAAAAACCGGCATCCTCAGCTTCTTTAACCTCCGATCAGCATTGACGTCGCCATACGCCGTTTCTTCCGCCCTCCTCTCTTGGGGTACATACCCCTGTCCAACTCCCCCCGTCGCCACGACCCAAAGATGTGGCAATCTTCTCCCACGCGTACTCCACATCCGGCCACTGTGGTCTGCCATGTGGTCCCAACCTATTAGGACCTCCAAAACGCCCCATCGGGCCTCCTCCACGCCCCGGAAAGCCTGCCAACGCCCCTGGGAGTTCACCGTAGCTGGTCGCACCTGGGGAAAGATCCCCTGGCCCCCACCTGCGCGGAAGGGGCCCCACGGGCCAAACAGGGGGCCTCTGGCCCCTGTTCTGCAGGAACAACCCCGCGTGGCCCTCCTGCGGCTGCTGCAGGGCTGCGCGGCCTTGCGGTGGTTGCGACAGGGGCATGCGGGGCCCTGCTTGCTGTCGCGGGCCCCCGCCGTCCTGCTGGGGGCTGACGACCCCTCCAGGGGGTGCGCCGCCCCCGGCCGCCCCTCCTCGACCTCCCCAAATCCCCTTGTCGCTGATCTAGACGTTCCTAGAAACATGACAGCCATCTTCGCTTCGTGGGTCTTTTGTTGGATTTCCGGGTCGGAATCGTCGAGGATCTCCCCAAGGTCTCTCCTTGAATCTTCTTCCACTTCTCTTTTTTCGCCATTATGGTTTGAAAAAATTGGCCGATTTGACCAATTTTCGTCCTCATCGCTCGTAGATCCCCTTGCATATCTTCTTGCGTGTGAGCGACGTCCTTGAACCATACATTGATTCTCTCAATCGTGGCCTCGAATTCTTTGTTGATTTCATCGCGCAACCCTTGAATCTGCTCGTCTACGGAATCCGCTTTCGATCTCGTGCCCGTCGCCATTAGATTTCATCGCTCTGATACTAATTTGATACGATTTACTCGCACAAACAAGCATAACATCGAATATTTGTGGAAAAATATGAAATGGTGGAATTTTTGATAGAGTTTTCACGAAGAACAAATAGATAATGGATCTCTTTAAAAAGGAGAGACTCTCTCTTAGCTTTAGATGCACAGACTAAAGCCTAAACACCATCGAAGTTGACGTCTAAATGTTCTTCACAAAATAAGCATAAAAAACAAATGACGGCTAGACCTAGAATATAAAATAAGGGGAAATTTCAGATCTGCGCTGAAAGACCAAAATACCCCTCGGGGGGTTAAGTCGCGTCCCCATGTCTCCTCCGTCTGGCGTAAGTGACCAACCCAATCAGTGGCGTGTCCCGCACGATCGCATCGTGCGTTGGGCCACCCTCGTCACGTGGCGGGTCCTCCTGAGAAGCCGGCACGTCCGCATCATGTTCCTTCTTTCCATCATATTGAAATCTCTTTTAATTTGTTATCAGTCAGCTAATTCACCTGTTGGTAATGCTTAATGACACTCCTATTCAGTATGTTTTCATGATCTTGGTCCAATAGGGCGAGTGGAGGCCTGTATCTGCATATCCTGTTTCAATGTAGTAGGCTCTACGCATGCGCATGCGCGCACGCACACACACACACATTGTAGGACACCATTAATTGCATAGTCTAAAAAATTACTCCATCCTTAGGTTGCTTGTCTATTTCAAATGTGAATCCTATTAACGTTTTAAACCCCATAAGATGCCTTAACCACCGTGAATCAATAAAAGAATTAACAGTTCTTTTGCACTTAGTCATTCGGAGGTTTGTGATGGCCCAATTGCGTCCGCCCTTGGTTTTAGATATTTTCACACTTTTATTAATGATTGTTCTAGAATTATCTGGTTATATATAATAAGAACTCATTTTATATTATTATATATTAAATTTTTTTATGCTAAACTCAAGTTAGAGTTTTTATTTGTACTTTAAAAAGTTATAGCGCTAAAGAAAATATTATTTCTCATTTTCGGTCTATGAATGTGATACGATCCGGTGGATCAAATCAATAAAGTTCAGATTTTTAAAAGAGGAAAATGTAAAAAGTGGATTTTTAGGTGGAATAAAGTTGCGAAGAACAAAGATTGATTGATAATTGAGTCTCTTTCGAGAGGAGACTCGCTCTCCTAGCTTTGAATGTACGGATCAAAGTCTAAACACCCTCACACGATGCCTATAATTGTTCTTCACAAAATAAGCATAAAAGAAATAAAAGACGGCTAGCCCTAATAAATAGAAAAAGCGGGGAATTACTAATCTAGTCCACAAAGACTAGAATATCCCTAGACTAACCCTCCTACGCCGCACATAGGTCACTAAAGGTGGGTGGGTCCCACCCATGTAGCCGCCGGCCCTTGGGGTATGCGGATGCGGGTCCGCATCAATACCGCCCCCTAAAAGAGCCACCTTGTCCTCAAGGTGGAGATCTGGCTTTGAAGGCCCCCGAGGGAAAACAGAGGCTAGGGTCACCTGTCAGAACCACCGTGCGACCCCCCTCCTGGAATTCCATCCTAAGCTGCTTCCAATTCATCTTCACCTCGCCTAACCCCCTCAGCCAATGCACGCCCAAAATCACATCGATATTGTCCAACTCTAGGGGCAAGAAGTCCTCCACGATCTGCACCCCTTGTAAGGTCAGACTCAGCCCCTTGCACATCCCACTGCTCTCCTCCCTCCTCCCTGTCCCTGAGAGGACCGTAAACGTCTCCAAGGTGCTCACCTGCAACCTATGACGATCCACCAAATGTCGAGAGATGAAGTTGTGGGTAGTCCCACTGTCTATGAGTACCGTCACCGGCGCGTCGTCCAATCGTCCTGACAACTTCATGGTATGGTTCGTGGTTACCCCTACCAAGGAGTTCATGGACACCTCAGCTACATCCAGATGTGCGTGCTCAACCTCGCTCTCTTCCGTCATCACTGGCTCCCCACCATCTGCATACTCCCCCTCGTCCGGTTCTAGCACAATCTGCATCAGTCTGCTCGCACATCGATGACCGGGACTTAACTTCTCATCGCATCTGAAACAGAGGCCTGCAGCACGCCTCGCCCTCATATCAGCCTTAGTCATCCGTTTACCAGGGATCACTGGTCGGGTTTCCTCTCTCTTCATTTCCGTGTCCACTGGTGCTACTGTAACCCCGGGAGTGGGGCCGGTGCTGTCTGACTACGCTGGCCCTGGGCTCCCCAAGTCCCCCGAATGCGTCTCTCCTCTGCATGCTTCTCCTCCGCCTTGTTGGCCAGGCGAAGGACATCCTCCAGTGTCCCCGGGCTCTGCATCCTCAGCTCTGCTCGTATAGAGGGCTTCAGCCCCCTCATGAAATTCCCGCTCATCACCTCGTCGGTCACCCCCTTCACCCTACTATTCAGCATCTCGAACTTCTCCACATAATCCCTGACCGTCCCCTCCTGCCTCAGAGCAGATAACTGCTCGTAGAAATCTCCCCCTGGAGTATTCTGGAACCGGTCTAGTATCAGTGCAGACAGCTCCTCCCAAGTGCGAAAGGGGGTCCGCGCCACCTTCCATCTGTACCAGGCCAATGCCTTGCCCTCGAAGTAGATTCCGATGGCCCTCAGAACCTCCTCCTCCGTCAACCGCATCACCTGGAAGTAACGCTCCGCCAGGTAGATCCACCCATCCGGATCCGTGCCGTCAAAAATCGGCATCTTCAGCTTCATAAGGCGGCGATCTGCATTGATGTCCCCCTGAGGTCCCCCATCTCTACCGCAGTCACCCCCACGGCCGAATTCTCCGCCGACTGCCTCAACTGGTCCTCCCCCGTCAACCCCGTACAACTCCTCAGGCCACCCGGGTCGCTTCCACGCCTCAGGCTGGTAATTGTACCCCGGAAACTCCTGCTGTCGTGCCATCACGGGTCCTCCTGCTCCTCTGGGCTGCTGTACCGGTGCTGTCCGTCCTCCAAAATAGCCCCTTGGGCCTTGTCCCCGCTCCGGAAAGCCATCAAAAGCCTGTCTGGGATCCACCTGTGGCCTCAGTACCTGTGGATGAGCCTCTGGTCTCCAAAATTGGGCTACTGGAGCCCCAATCGTCGTGTCTCGAGCCCATCCGCCTCCATCTTGCCCCCATGGGGCTGTCTGCACTGCCGTGGGCCCCCGGAAGGTCGTTGGCATCGACGCGGGCCCCCAGGGAGCTGCCTGCACCTCGGCAGGCCCTCAGAAGTGGACTGCAGGCCTGTTTGGGCCTGCTGGGACAGCGGTAGGCCTGAACGGCCCTGCCGAAGTTGCAGCAGGCCCTTCCGGGCCTGCAGCTGTTGCGGCAGGCCCAGTTGGGCCTGTCGCAGGCTGCGCAGGCCCGACATGGCCTGTCAATATTTCCGCAGGCCTTGAAGGGCCTGCTGTGCAAGCCGCAGGCCCAGATGGGCCTGCCGAGCTTGCCGCAGGCCCAGGAGGGCCTGCCGGCCTGTTCCAGGGGCTGCCGGCCCCTCCATGCCCCTGTCCAGCCCCTCTAGGGTTTGCGGCAGCTGCATTTTGTTCTAGATTTGTTGCCGTAGCCGTCGCCCCCTCCGGTTGCTCCCAACTTGCCGATTCAAGCGTCGATTCTCCTTGGTTTCCTCCCCCTTGAATCCTCTTGCCCCGATCTCCTCCTTTCACCATCGCGAGGGCTTGTATCATCTATTTCAATTCACGGAGATCCCGTCCTTGTTGCGCGGCGTCCGTCCTCATCCCCCGAAGTTCGATTTGGATGTCTTCTTGCGAGTGGGCGTGATCCTTGAGTGAATCCCCCACCGTTTTCTTCAATCCTTCGAACCGTTCTTCGATCTCCCGATTGAGATCCTCCCGTAGCCCTTGAATCTTCTCATCGATCAAATCCGCCTTCGATCGTGTGCTTGCCGCCATTGTGATCTAGTGCTCTGATACCAATTTGATACGATCCGGTGGATCGAATCAATAAAGTTCAGATTTTTAAAAGAGGAAAATGTAAAAAGTGGATTTTTAGGTGGAATAAAGTTGCGAAGAACAAAGATTGATTGATAATTGAGTCTCTTTCGAGAGGAGACTCGCTCTCCTAGCTTTGAATATACGGATCAAAGCCTAAACACCCTCACACGATGCCTATAATTGTTCTTCACAAAATAAGCATAAAAGAAATAAAAGACGGCTAGCCCTAATAAATAGAAAAAGCGGGGAATTACTAATCTAGTCCACAAAGACTAGAATACCCCTAGACTAACCCTCCTACGCCGCACGTAGGTCACTAAAGGTGGGTGGGTCCCACCCATGTAGCCGCCGGCCCTTGGGGTATGCGGATGCGGGTCCGCATCAGAATGTTTGATATTGTTCACCAGTATTCATGTTATTATAAACCAATCTTCATGCTACGTGTATTTAGTCAATCAACAAAAGGGTTCCTGTGTGTTTTGGGCCTGATATTGTTCTTACCAGTGTTTTTAAAGGCGGCAAAGGCGTACGCCTCAAGGCGTGCCTCAGGGCAAGGCGCACCTCCAGCGCTCTGAGGCGCGAGGGAAGAGGTGCTCACTCGTCGGAGGCGCTCAAAGGCGTACGCCTCGCGTCGGAGGCGCTCAAAGGCGTACGCCTCAGGTCGGAGGCGCTGCAAATGCGTTAGGGTTTTCACGCCTTCAAACAGGTTAGTTTTTGCAATTTTTTAATTCCCAGTATAAAAGCTAAAAGAGAGAGAGAAAGAGAGAGAGAGAGAGAGAGAGAGAGAGAGAGAGAGAGAGAGAGAGAGAGAGAGGGTTTTCGTCGCCGCCGCCTTGATTCCCCCCGCCCCAGGTGTGTAACCCGACCTTTCTTCGTTCTTCTCTCTTTTTTTCTTCGTTCTTCGTTCTTCCTTCTTCTTCGTTCTTTTTCTCTTCGTTCTTCGTTCTTCCTTCTTCTTCGTTCCTTCTTCTTCGTCCCCCTCGCCCCTCGCCGGGAGTTCGCCTGCCTTTTTTTCTTTGCGTTTGCATGCCTTTTTTTGATGATGTGGAAGAGTAGATTTAGGGTCTAATTTTGCAACTCAAATAATCTGATCTTTTTTGGATGTTTTATATTTGTCTTTGGAGTGTTATTCAGTGTTTTAAAGGCGACAAAGGCGTACGCCTCAAGGCACGCCTCAGGGCGAGGCACACCTCCAGCGCCCTGAGGCGCGAGGGAAGAGGCACTCACTCGTCGAAGGCACTCAAAGGCGTACGCCTCAGGTCGAAGGCGCTCAAAGGCATACGCCTCAGGTCGGAGGCGCCGCAAATGCGTTAGGGTTTTCACGCCTTCAAACAGGTTAGTTTTTGCAATTTATTTAATTCCCAGGTATAAAAGCTAAAAAAGAGAGAGGGGGAGGGGGGGGGGTGTGTGTGTGTTTCGTCGCCGCCGCCTTGATTCCCCCTGCCCCAGGTGCGTAACCCCCCGTCCCGCCCCTTCTTCGTTCTTCGTTCTCTTTTTTTCTTCGTTCTTCCTTCTTCTTCCTTCTTCTTCGTTCCTTCTTCTTCGTTCCCCGCCGCCCCTCGCCGGGAGTTCGCCTGCCTTTTTTTATTTTGCGTTCGCATGCCTTTTTTGATGATGTGGAAGAGTAGATTTAGAGTCTAATTTTGCAACTCAAATACTCTGATCTTTTTTGGATGTTTTATATTTGTCTTTGGAGTGTTATTTTAATATTTTGATTTTAATATTTTGATACTTTAATGATGGTTTGGAACTTAAATCTATGTTTTTACATCTATATTTCATAATTATGTGGTTATAAAGGGTTACACCTCACAACATGCTGAAGGCTTAGGCCTTACGCGTTGAGGCTTACGCCTCGCGTCACGGGTCGAAAAAACGCCTCGCGTCACGCCGTCGCGTTTTAAAACTTGGTGTTATTTTAATATTTTGATATTTTAATGATGGTTTGAAACTTAAATCTATGTTTTTACATCTATATTTCATAATTATGTGGTTATAAAGTGTTACGCCTCACAACACGCTTTACGCCTTACGCGTTGAGGCTTACGCCTCGCGTCACGGGTCGAAAAAACGCCTCGCGTCACGCCTTCGCGTTTTAAAACTTTGGTTCTTACTGCATGTAATATTAATTATATGCATTCTAGTCTCAGAGGTCAGATTCCTTGCTCGTAACTTTTTTCCATCAAAGCATGTACTTCCCTTATCACTTTGTTTTTTGGCTGTATCAATTTCATTCATGTATATCGTTCAAGAATCTAAACCTAGTTACAAATATATTAAGCATAACTTCTTGTGTTATCTTAGGACACAAATGGGATGCAAGTGCTATAATGATGATTCTTGTTGATTCTTTCTATGTATTGATGTTATTCTCTTTGTGGCTACCCTTTACTTTCGGAATGAGTACCATATTCCCGAATTTGATGCACATATTCCTTTCTTTATGGTAAGTCCTGATAAGTCATACTTTGTGTTAAGAGAGATGTTACATAGATTGTTCATGCGCTAATCAATTGCATATTTATTCACTGAACTTCTTCGGAGATCTTTGCTTTGAAATCTTAGTGACAAAAGTCGCACATGTACAATCTATGTGCTTAAGCTTGAGTATTAAGAGAGGGATGCACATGGATGCATACACAGATGCATGCATGCGCATGAGCACATGCGTACACGCACTAACATTCGTATTTAGGATAACAATCATTCTCCTTAACCCAATTCCATGGAATCTTTTAAGAAGTATCTTGTTTGTTATGCGTGTCCATACACGTGTATCTAGGAAAACAAGTATTCTCATTAACCCAATTCCATGCAATCTTATAAGAAGTATCTTGTTTGTTATGCATGCCCGACGTGTGTCCAACACATGTCAGACACCACGCGGCTTCACGACAAAGCGTTCATACTATCTGGGCTACAACACCATTTGCTATAACTGGCGCCATTGTATACGTTTGAGTCATTTATGATCTTCCCTCCTGGTTAAAGTTCTTCATTCTCCCACCAATAGTTCCATACGGATAATCTTAGTCTGTATAATTCATATTGGCTCTTAAGAGTAGGAAGTATCACATTCTCCCCACCAAAATGATACGATTGGAAATAGATTAGGGGCAAAAAGTTGGGGGTTTTATTGAATTTCTATGGAACTATAAAAATTTACGGCCTTTAATTCAAGAGGAAGGCCAACCCTCACAAACAACTATGGTTCTAAACTAATCTTTACTAATTCTCTTAATATTTAACATAAGAAACTAATCCACCTTCCCTACTTATATATAATAAGCAGTCACCAGAATTACGAAACTGCCACATGCTAGACAAACTTATAGAATTTTCACGACAGCCGCCTTAAGGATTTGCGCTGCTGCTTGATTCTCTTTTTTGCCGCCGCCGCCTCCTTTATGTGATCATATCATTACTTTTCCAAAGAGACCTTGTCCTTAAGGTGTAAGTCTGTACACTGTTGTTGGATTGCTCCCAATGGCTTACACGTTACTTCATACCTTCCATTGGATCAACTCTTCTTTTGTACCTGCACTTTCTTGTCACTCACTTCAACTTAGACGAATCTAGAATTACCTCCATGTCCTCAGTCAGGGTTAGTGGTATATATAGTGAAAGTATGTTGTCCTCAGGTGCCCGACGGAGATGTGAAATATGAAAGACGGGATGTATAACAAAAAGTCAGCGATAACATCAAACGATAGGCTACCTGCCTGATCCTCGCCTCGATTTCATAAGGCCCAAAATAACATGGCACTAGCTTTTCATTCTTCCTGTGGGCCAAAGAACTCCGAAGACATGGTCGAAGCTTTAGATAAACCCGATCCTCAACTACAAACTGTACACCCTTCATATGTTAATCTGTCTTCTTCATGATTTGCTGTGCTCTTGTCAAATGACACAACCCTATCCAAGTACGGCTCAACTTGTGATACTTGTGTGAAACTATGGCCATAATGTAGCAAATACGGAGGATCTCATCTAAATAAGATTTTATAAGGAGTAGTCTGAGATGCCGTGTGAAAGGAAGTATTATATCAGTACTCAGTCCAAAGTCAATCATTTCGTACACTTCTTTGGCGTTTCTAACACAAAACACCGCAAATATGTCTCAATGCTTCTGTTGACTACCCCGTCTGGCCATCCATCTAAAGGTGATAAGATATGCTCTGCTTCCAAACTGTCCACTGCATCCTAAATAGCCCCCTCTAAAAATGGTTCAAGAATACAAGATCGCGTCTAACATAATAGACTTAGGAATCCCATATAAGCGCACCACCTCACGTATAAAAGCAGCTGCTACCGTTACTGCAGTGTAAGAATGTCGAAAGGCCACTAAATGTGCATATTTGCTGAGACGGACCACCACAAAAAATGACTGAGAATCTTTCCGATCTAGGCAATCTCAATGAAATCTATCGTGACCTCCTTTCAGACCTGATTTGGCAAGGGCAAAGGCTGGAGCAGTATCCTAGGAGCCATTGTGATATGTTTGTGACGTTGATAAATATCACCATATCTGCCACATCCTTCTTCATCCCAACACAAAACAACTCATAGCCAATCAGCGGCGTCTTTTGAGGACCCCAAAATGTCCCCTAATAGTACTCTCATGAAACGCCTGTAGTAATCTAGGAATGTGTCTATGTCTGTTGCAATGTGAGCGCCCTTGATATAACATTTGTCCGTCCAATGAGTAGCCTGGGTACTCCGTCGAACCCTACATCAGTGCAGCATTAATCTTTGCTAGGCCATCGTCCATCTTAATCTCTCGCAACAATGTCTCCCAATCGAGCACCACATGTATGGACAAAGATGCTAATTGTGAATCCTTCCCTCGTTTGGATAGAGCATTAGTCATCTTATTCTCCAATTCCAATCTGTATTGGATCTTGAAGTTATATCCTAGCAACTTAGAGAGCCATCGCTGATGTTCCTTCGTCACCATGTGTTATTCCAGTAGAAACTTAAGACTCCTCTGATCTATTCGAACAATGAAATGTCGTCCCAGTAAGTATGGCCTCTATTTCTGTACCGCCAATACGATAGCCATCGGCTCACGCTCATAGATTGACTTAAGCCGAGCTCTTGCAGTCAACACTTGGCTTAAATAGGCCACTGACTGCTGGTCCCGCATCAATACTACTTATAACACATGTCCGGAAGCATATGTATCCATAATGAAAGGCCGGTTGAAATCCGGTAAAACTAATAACTGGCACACGGGTTATGGCTCGCTTCAATGCCGCAAAAGTCTGGGTCGCATCTTCGCCCAATGAAAATTGTACTTCAACTACTCTGTCAGTGGCTAAGCAATGATGTTATATTGATAAATTTCTTGTAATATCTTGTAAGCCGTAGAAATCCTCGTAACTCCCTCAGGATCATATGTCGATGCCAATCTATCATCACTACTATCTTGGACCTATCAGCTGCAACCCCCTTTGTTGAAACAACATTCTCGATGCACTCCATTCGCATTTGCACGAATAATCATTTCTTTTTATTAGCATAAAACTGATGATTCTGCAACATCCGTAAAACTACCTTCAGATGCTCTACGTGTGGCTTAATAGACCTGCTGTACATTAATATATCGTTAAAGAAAACCAATACGAACTTCCATAAATATGGCCAAAACATCTTGTTCATGAGTGCATAGAAGGTAACTAGGGCGTTGGTAAAGCCAAATGGCATGACCATGAACTCATAATGCCCCTCTTTAGTCCTAAAGTGTTCTTGGTCACATCCTCCATCCGCATCTTTATTTGATGGTAGATCAACTTTAAATCAATTTTTAAAAATACTACCGCTCTATGCAGCTCATCAAACAACTCATCGATTATAGGAATTGTGAACTTGTCTGGAATATTCTGGTTCAAGGCCAGATAGCCAATGCAAAATCTCTAATTGTAATCTTTCTTCTTGACTAACAGGATCGAGCTCGTAAACGGGCTCACACTGAGCTGAATGACTCCTGCATGTAGCATCTCTCCTACTATCTGCTCTTTCACATCATTCTGCACCTAGGGACTGGTAGAAGACCACGAGGTGTTTGTAACACTTTCTCAAATCGAGCCAGAAGTTGCTATACTGTTGCATGAAATCCAACTCAACGACCACCCCTGCCAATCATTGTAACTCCACTAGAAATCTGTCATATCTGTCTGTAATGACTTCACCATGCTTTTCAAGGAAACCAAGGATGGACATAAGCTCGGATCCCCTAAAGGGTCACTGGTCTATCCCCTACTGGAATTCCATATGTATCAGCTTTCAGTTAACGTTCATCCATCCCAAGGATTGCATCCATCTCATCCCCAGAATCATGTCCGTGCTGTCCAGATATAGTGGTATAAATTCCTTTAAAGTCTGAATGCCTTGTAATGTCAAAATCATCCTGTGATACATTCTCAAACTGCAATATATCTTCCTGTCCCTATTATCACGTCAAAGCTCCATATGTCCTCCAACTGTGGCATCTGCTGGTCCACCACCATATTGGAAATAAAATTATGGATAGTCCCACTGTCGATAAGCACTATGACATCCTGATTTGTAATCCTTTCCGTTAACTTCATGGTGTGATTCGGGGTGAATCCCAGCATAGAGTTTAAGAAGTAAGGAGATCTCAACCACGTCCAAGTGAGGGTGCTTCTGCTCTCTTACTTCTTCCTCTTCCACCTCCACACCACATCCTTCTTATCATAGACTGTCAACACCTGGAGGGTGCAGTCTCGACACCAATGTCCTGGAAAGAATTTTTCATCACAATGGAAACACCGCTCTTTCGCATGCTTGTTCTGTATCCCTGTCCTTATGGGGGGGTGTTTGAACTGTCCACCTAGCTGTGTCTTGCTGTTCTTGTCTCTGTTGGTCTAGGCCCCTCCTGGCTGTATCTTCTGCACTCTTGTCAGTGTCTGATTGTGAAAAGTGGAGCTGTCCCATGTGCCCTTGGCTCGTAGTTTTGCCATATTCCTGTTCTCAATCATCTAAGCCAGCTCCATCGTCTCACTCAGCTCACTCGTTCTCTGCAAGCGTAGCTCAGCTCGATTGTCTGTCCTGAGTCCGTTCATGAAGTTTTCCTCTAACACCACTTCCGATATCCCACTCACTTATCTTGAGAGCAACTCGAATCTCTCCTGATAATCTCTGACTGTTCCTTCCTGCTTAAGTGCAAAAAGTTGCTCGTGCAGGTCACCACCAGGTGTATCACGAAATCAGTCTAACAAGCTGTCTTTGCTCCCTCCACTAGACCACGTCAATGCCTTTCCTTCCAGGCATAGGCCCCACTGCCATCAACTTCTCCCCCTATGTTAGACGGTTCATCGTGAAGTTTCTTTTTGCATGGTACACCCATCAATAAGGTCCACTCCCTCAAAAATCGGTAGTTTCACCATTTAGATCATCAAATCGATGACAGATTCCATGCCCTGCTCTATGTCTGAGCTGTTCGTAGTGAAATTGCTAGTACACATTCTGATGTATAACTGTGGAACATTTCCGGATCCTTATTTGAAATCCTTAATTGGGCTCCTTCTGTCATGTTGTCGCAAACCATCCCCTGTCGACAAATTCATAGACTTCACAGTTCCCCTAGAACTCGACGCCTCCCGGTGGGCCCACCGACCCCGTACAAGGCCTTTTGTGTATCTACATGAGCCCATGGCTCACCCTGCTGGCCAACAGTGTCCGTCGCGTCACAGATCTCCATCCCAAGCCATGGCGGGCCCTTCTCATGCCTTTACGGGCCCTTTGGTGTTGCTGCAGGGGCCGCCAACCAATGCTGTGGGTTGACGGGCCTCGGCAGGCCTCGATCCGTCATTCCAGTCCCCCGCAGGGTCTTCTGTGTAACTGCAGGGGCCGTCGACCCCTCCCGCTAGTCGGCAAGCCCCGACGCCCCCCGTGCTCTTACAAGGGGTTGCCCGCACTTGCTGGGGTCAGCGAGCCCCCGCGGGGCTTTGGTAACCCTCATGTGTTGCTGCGGGGCCGTCGCCTTCACCTAATGCACCCCAAGGGTTTTGGGGGGTGTTCTCGTCCTATACACAATGTTCGCGTGCACCGCCACTCAGTTGGATTTCTTCCTCAAAGAAGACAACTTTTTTCTTGTTTGTGTTTTTCGTTGCCGTGCTGCCTTTTCCAATTTCATCCTTGTTCAAATCTGTCTCCGTAGCTGCTACCTCAGGTGGAGATCAGCTAAGCATCTCAAGCCTCCTTTGGCCTCGTCGTAGCCCGTCGGCCTTCTCTGGCTTCACATTGTCTCCCCAAAGCTCGTTGTCCGTCCAAAGTCCTTACGCAATGTCGCGTCGGACGTCTCACGATGCCTATGTCGCCGGATCTGGCCAGATCCTTGACCGGGACGGTCTACCGTTGTTTTTTTGGCCGACGTTTTTTCCGCCACCAGTCCTTGAAGGATCCGTTTCCGTTTGGTCTTCATCACCGCCTCCTTCATTTGCGATGGCTTTTCCCTTAAAAGTTGCTTCTTCCATCATAGTGTCATCATCTTCTGCGTCACCCCCGCTTAGATCGGTCTCTGTAGTGATTACCATCGGTGGTGGACGAGTATTCATTTCCAACAACAGCTTCAACTTGGTTTCCAAAGACGAAAGCCTTCCTCCAACATGTTGTA
>CM061136.1:112880389-112970659 GCA_030789695.1 Scilla litardierei
GATAGTTGGCAAACACGTCCATAAACTCAACGAAGATGGTCGCTTCGTTGCGTTAGTTAACGTCGTTGCCTACTTACGGCAACCGTAGGCAGGATAGGAGTGTCGTCATTGCAGGCGTCGTTGTAGGGTGAAGCACGCAGATCACGCCGACAATAGATCCGGTAAAAAGCCCCTTCATTGCAAACATCTTACGAAGACAATCATATGTATCAGTTTGTAAAGAGCATGGGGTAATGAATATGTTTTGTTCTGTATCAGTATGTACATCCATATAGTTGAATGGCGGGGTCATTTTGAAAATGTCATCAATTGGAATATGTCTGAGATATAATCTAAAAATTTTCAATCAGTTTACGAAGTCGATTGAATATGTAGCCGATTTAATCTAAAATGTCTTCAGATTGATTATGTATCAGAGATAATCTAAAAGTTTGCATGTAAACAAGTTAATTTTATCATAGACGGAATTTAACAACTTGCTTGGAGGGACATTTTCGCGTTCTTTACAATACGTCGATAAAGACGCCAGTGGTTGAAGGCAGGCCGTTGGATGGTGGGCCGTTCCACTTTACTGTAAACTGCATCAGGATGTGCGACGGGAGGTCGAGGAGTGGAAGGGAGGCCTTTGGATGGCGGTCGGGGGTTTCGTTCCAATTTACTATAACCTGCACCAGGATGTGCGACGGGGCGTCAAGGAGTGGAAGGCATGCCGTTGGATGGCGGGCTGGGGTTTCGTTCCACTTCAGGATGTGCGACGGGAGGTCGATGAGTGGAAGGCAGACCGTTGGATGGCGGAGGGACCCGTTGTCTGGGAACGGTGGTGCCCAGTGGGGTGATTGGCATGGCGATGCCTTCACCGGTGATTTGGACCGACACCCCGCGGGCGGCGACGCCTCCACCGGAGGTGGAGGTAGTCACGGAGTAGTCGCTGGAGGGGAGGAGCGGTCCACCCTAAGTCCCCTGGCGTTAGTTCTCCAAGGGAATTCGGGGAGTGGAAGGCTGGCCGCTCCATGTGTAAGACGAATAACTCGTCGGCGATCCGCCTGAGAAAGGGAGAATTCGTCGGGAAGGAGAGGTCCGGTATCAACGGAGGGCCTATCCAACGATCGGGCCAACGGGAGGTTTCGGTGACGCCGCCCCCGGAGGTGGAGGTCGTCACGGAGTAGGCGTTGGAGGGGAGGAGCGGTCCGCCCTAAGTCCCCTGGTGTAAGTTCTACAAGGGAAGTCGGGGAGTGGAAGGCGGGCCGCTCCATGTGTAAGAGTAATAACTCGTTGGCGATCCGCCTGTAAGAGGAAGAATTCGTCAGGAAGGAGAGGTCCGGTATCAAAGGAGGGCCTATCCAACGATCGGGCCAACAGGAGGTTTCTTTTGAGAGGGGAGGAGTGTCTAGAGGCAAATCGTCCCTAACACCCTGGGATTGTGAGGAGAGATCGAATACGGGGCTTTTCTTTCTTTGCTTTGATCAATTATGTCTCAGCGTTGAGCAATTAAGTAAGCAGCTACAAAACCACTCATACCTCAGAATTACTCACCGCACACAACCACTCAATCTCAGAATAAGCTCACCGCACAAAACCCACTCAAAACTCAGAATTGATCAGCGCACAAATCCACTCAAAACTCAAAATTGCTCATCGCACAGAACCACTCAAACTCAGAAGTGCTCACCGCACACAACCTCTCAAAAATCAGAATTGCTCAACGCACAAAACCACTCATACCTCAGAATTGCTCACCACACACAACCAATTTTGTCGCAGTGAGGGTGAACTGCCACAAAGTTCTCCACTGGGTCACAATTGCTCTTGCTTTTGAGGACATTTGTGTCATTTTTCGGGTCAAAGGTCTCCCTGAGAGCTTTCAAATCGCTCCAGCTACATCAAATCTCTCCCATCGCAATTAACGTCTCTTCATCTGTCTGACATCAATCCGCTGTAGATGAGCAGTCATTTGTATATTCACGAGAAACCCTCTGTAGCATGACGGGGTCTTCGATGTAGCCACACATTAACTCTACTTCTTCTCATCAATACAATTCGATGTCATGCGTTCTGCGTTTTGCGCATTGAGCAATTCTCGTTTTCTAAACATTCTACGCGGTGAGCAATTATGATAGTTACTCGCCTCTGTATTATTTAGCCCGGTGTGCGCGGCGAATATAATGTATTAAAAAATCTTAGTGGAGAGTAGTATTGTTGAGTGTAATTTTCCTATTATGTGATCAAGGCGAAAAACCGTAGGGTTTCATGGTTTTGCGCGGAGAGTAATTAACCTATTTTTTTCCACATTCTAAAATAATTTAGGGAGCCCCTTTGGAGATGCTCTAAATGTTGATTCCTGAGATCCATTGCATTACTGTAGGATCACGGACTTTTTATACGCTTCATTATGATTGGTCCAATTTCCCCTATAAATGGCGGACAACGAGCACTCATCTTCTCTAAACTTCGTCTACTTTCTTCTATCATCTTCTTTATTTGCCCACACAACCTCCGTATGGAAACAATAAGTCCTTCAGCTGTTCGTGCATGCTTGATATAGATATGGACGATAGCATTCATCCAGTACTCTTTTCACGTAAAGGTAAATGGTTCATGTTGGAAACTTATGCAACGAAGGGCTATCGTCCATTTATAATCAAGCATCCCCGACAATGCTGGGGGGTGTTGCAACTGCGTTGAGAAAATTTTTCCCAAACAACACTATGAAAAATGTGTACGATGATCATACCATATTCTTTTGGGGTGATATTGGCTATGCTGTCTCTCATGTTTCAGGAAAGCTGCTGGGGGTTGTACCATGATAGATTGTTATTCCCTCCTATTATGAATTGTGGCTATGTATTTGTTTTGCGTGTCTTGCTATACACTCCATATCCATCTCCATCTCCTCTTTATACACTCCATCTCCTCCATCAAACCCTTCATCGTTTCACTATACATCATCTTTCACGCACAGACACTCCATCCTATCCTTTCCGATCGCTTACACTCCCAAACATAACTTCTTATGCAACCCTGTGTTGTTTTACATCTTCTCCGGTAACGGAGTTCCAATCGGTGTCTTTTGTCCTGACTTCATGTTACAATGACGACAGCAATGACGGTAATACGTGAAACGGTCTACCGACTTTCCAATGCACGGCGTCTCCTACAAAGGACAAAGTTCCACGTCATTGCAAACATCTGGTATGACAATCATCTTGAGCAAATCAGGGCAGAAATTCGGCAAGTGCACCGTAGATGTGGAGCGCATTGCCCGTGTCGTACATCGCCACAGGGGAATCGGGGTTCCAGGCGTTGTGTTTGACACGGCTACATACTTGACTGCAGGTTACAACGACGCGACTCTCATATCCAACTATCCAAGAACGTTAATAAACGCAACGATGCCCGATGAACTCGCGGAAGTTGAAGGGGGAAACACGCAGATCACGCGCCACTTCATTGCAAACATCTGTGAAGACACTCAAATGTATCAGTTTGTAAGAGTAAAGGGATATGTATATGTTTGGATCTGTATCTGTACGTACTTCAGTATGTTAGAATGGGTTGGCCATTTTGGAATGGTCACCGTTTGAATATGTATCAGCGTTAATCTAAAGGTTTGCATGCAGTTTCTGAATCAGATTGACTAGGTAAAGTTTCTAAGCGAAGTTTGACTGTTGGCATATTGCGGAATCAAAATTTTAGTATGATGAAAATAGGAGTGTGAATGATTGACCGTGGGAACAAAAATTACAGCATCCAACAAATATGCTCAAAGCGCACAACGGGCAAAATTATTCCGTGCGGGGCGCGTTGAGCAAATGGGCTATCGTCGCAACTTTGCTCAACGCGCACACCGGGCATAAGGCTACTAGGTGTGTGCGCGTTTAACAATTGTTGATAAACTACCTTTTATATGCTCAAAAAGCGAACCACCGGCTTTCCTTTTTGCCCGTTGTGCGCGTTGTTTTGCCCATTGTGCGCGTAATTTTTTCCCGTGGTGCGCATTGTTTTCCCGTTGTGCTCGTAATTTTGCCCGAGTCTAAGGGCATAATTTTTCCCGTTGTGCGCGTTGGGCTATTTTTTTAGTGGCTACAGTTTATGTTGGATATGGAAGACGTTTGTACACCCTTGTGGGGGATGTACGAGGGAATACGGACCTCGAACGTCGCGTACACGAAGTCGTGTGCAAAGGGAATCTGTTCCCTTGCGGAGAGGATCTCTGGATGAGTGGAAAAGTCGCATTATATATACATAAGTGCATGCGACATATGGCTAATAAAGGGGGAATATCTTAAGCTTATGTTGTACCATGCATATGGTACAACTTAAGCTTATAATGTGCCATGTATGATGGTACGCTTTAGTTAAATTGTTCCAAAGGAACAATTTACCCTAAAATAACTACCTTGGGGGCTATAAATAAGACCCAACGGTTAGCCATTTCCTTACACTTTTGCATGGCATTCTTGCATGCATTTTCATTCTAGCGAAGCTCTGCCGAAATACTTCCTCTCTCTTTATCCAAGTTCTTAATCTAAAGTAGAGATTTAGATTGTGGATTTAGTAGCCTTACTCCGTTCGTGAGAAGACTCGATCCGTCGTGGCGAATCCGAAGGCAAAGTTCCGAGACTACCGTGCCGCATACGCAAGCGTAAGTCTCAACTTTATTTATCGATCCTAACGCTGTTTTGACAGGATCCTACATTGGTATCAGAGCCATACGGGTTCGCCCCGGTCAAACCGCCGTCCCGTCGAAACTATGAACGAGTCGTTGTCTTTTTCACGAATGGTTATCCTACCATTACGGATATGGTAGGAACGCTTCGTGACGGAGAGAACGCAGCGGTTGTTCTTTTCACGTTAGGGTCTCCTATCATTACGGATATGGTAGGAACTCCCCGTGACGGGAAGAACCGACCGTTCACGTAGTATGTTATTTTTCTTTTTTGGCACACTGCCATTAGAAAATAACCATTTTCTCGACGAACGGGTGCTTCATCGACGAACGGGTGCTTCATCGAGGAAGAAGGTGGTGGTTATTCCCATCGGGGAAGATGAATTTTAGTGCATGTGCACCATGGCCAAATGGGCTATGAAGGCCATGCACCCCCCTCCCCATGCGGAGGGGGTTGGCTACGGCCAATAACCACCACAGCCACCCCTCCGACGGGGTGTGCGGCAACCCCATTCAAAGGGGGTGGCCGGCCATGGCCAAAGGGGCCATGGCCGGCCAATGCCAAAATGGCCTTGGCCATGACCGGCCATGGCCAAGCCATGGCCGGCCATGGCCAGGCCGGCAGTGGCCGGCCAAGGCCAGGCCGGCAGTGGCCGGCCAAGGCCAGGCCGGTCATGGCCGGCCTGCCCGGCCCTGGCAGAGGCCAGGGCCGGCACCCTGGCCACTGCCAGGGCCTGGCCGGCCCTGGCAGTGGCCCTGGCCGGGAGAAGTTGCAGACCAAAAATAATTGGTCGACCAATTTGGTCGTTTTGGTCGACTAATCAGACAGAAGGTCTTGGTCGATCGCGAACTTGTCGAATAACCCATACGGGGTGACAAAAGGCCTTAGTCAAACTCGAATGTGCCGATTAGCCCATACGGGGCTAACCACAGTGCCGACTAGCCCATACGGGGCTAACATTTTAATGAAGTTTTTCCTTGGGCTCTACTCCTTGAAGATTAGCCATAGTGCTCTACTTCATGCGAGATTAGCCATGTCATTGTGCTCTACTCTACGGAGATTAGCCAATGTACTTGTGACATTGTGCTCTACTCTACGGAGATTAGCCAATGTATTTCAAATTTTTGACAAAGATGTTTTCAAATAGGTTATGTGTCGTCCTTAAATCGGGATAGCGCAATTTAGAATTCCAAGTCCTACCACGATCCGTCCATGGTCATCTAATCCATGGGTGTGTAGAACAGGTCTCGTGGCTTGGCAATTGTTTTTCAAAATATTTTTCCGCTGCTGGTACCATACGGGTATCATTTCTGATTTCTTTTTACTTGAGATAAGTAAGAGGGATACTTTGAAAGTTACTTCTAGATGGTAGTTGGGAACGTAGTGAACTTCTCGATTCTAGAGTAACATTTCAACGCATCCAAGGAACTTATCAAGTGTTTAAAGAATCGAAACTATATGCATAGAATTTTGATCGTGTTTTTCATTCTCTTTGCAGTTTTTTGAATCGAATATGTCTACCGCTTCTAAGAACATTGTCGCAGAGCTTAACAAAGGTGAAAAGCTCAACGGCGACAATTATAAACTTTGGTCAATAAAAATCCAATATGTTTTGGAGGAGCAAGATGTGCTTGAAACACTCCAAAACATAATGGAAGAACCTGAGTTGGGCAATACGGCCCAACACAAGAGGGACCGGGAAGCTTATGATACTTGGACTCGAAAGAACAAAATAGCACGTATTACGTTACTGTCCGAAATGGACAATGACATAATACGTCTATTTCAGGAATTCGACCTAGCCAAAGACATATGGTCTGAGCTAGAAATAAAGTTTGGTGGAACTTCGGTTACCAACCTCCGCTCCTTAAATATTCAATTTGATTCGTACAAGATGCGGCGAGATCATTCTATGAAAAAGCATCTCCGCCACATGTCGAATCTCATATCTGAATTAAAGGATGCGGGTGTTACGCTGTCTGACGAACAACAGATCCAAGCAGTCATTCGTTCACTCCCAGATAGCTGGGATAACATGAAAATGCACCGCACTCATAATGAGTGCATTAAAACTTTAAGCGATGTATCGAAACACCTCGAACTCGAGGAAGAGCGGAATCAAGCCGCAAAACCAAGTGCAGAAGTGCACATGGCCGCTAGTTCCTCACATAGAGGAAATAAGCGGAAGAATAAACGCTTAAGGTTTGTGAACGAACGAAAGCAATAACCGGAAACCTCAAAGAAGACTAAGAACAAAAAGTGGCAAAAGAATGTGCACTCAAAGAAGAAAAACTTGAAGAAGATCAAGTGCTTTAAGTGCAACAAGTACGGTCACTTCGCCCGTACGTGTACGGATGGAAGTGATAATGTAACTTGTAGTGCTAGTTACATATGTGTTTCTAGTTCCGTGTTTCTTGCTGAATCTAACTATTTTTGGTTGATTGATTCAGGGGCCACAGACCACGTAGCGAAGGCCAGAAGGTTCTTCGTAGAGTATCGAAAGATAACTCAAGGAACAAAGTGGATATACGTCGGCAACAACACTCGTGTTGAAGTCAAAGGCGTCGGAACATGCAAGCTAGTTCTCGATAACGGCCGGACTTTATTATTGCACGACGTCCTCTTTGCTCCAGATATTAGAAGGAATATCGTATCCGTGGTCATGTTAATGTCTTTAGATTATGAATGGAGGTTCTATAAACAAAAGGTTGACCTTGTTTGTAATAGTTCTTTAATTGGGTCTGGTAATGTTTGTAATGGATTAATTGTTTTAAACACAATGTATGATGATTCTTCTTCTATAAATGAAAGTTTCCATTTGACAAATGCTTCTAACTCTGAATCTGAGATCATTTGTTGGCATGCAAGACTTGGTCATATTGGACCAACTAGAATGGATAGACTTGCCAAAAAAGGCTTGCTATCTAATGTTTCAAAAGTTGAAATGTCAACTTGCGAACATTGTCTTGTAGGGAAAACTTGTCGCAAGCCGTTTGGAACTGGCACAAGGGCCGAAGTTCCATTACAGCTTATCCATTCGGACATTTGCGGTCCAATGAATGTTAAGAAAAGACGCGGGAAGTCCTATTTCATCACATTCATTGATGACTTCACCCGTTTCGGTCATATTTATTTGATTTCCCACAAATATGAAGCTTTATCTTGCTTCAAAAACTATATGAGTTTAGTGGAAAATCAACTAGATCGCAAGATAAAGGTCTTGCGAACCGATCGGGGTGGAGAATATCAATCAATGAGTTTTAAGGAACTCTGTGATGAAAAATGCATAGTTCATCAAATAACTATGCCTTATACTCCGCAACAAAACGGTGTTGCGGAAAGAAGAAATAGGACATTGATGGAAATGGTCCGATCAATGATGTCTCAGGCAAATTTGCCCATCACCTTTTGGGGTGATGCATTATTGACGGCAGCATTCATCTTAAACCGTGTACCCTCGAAGTCGGTAAGTTCTACTCCTTATGAGTTATGGAACAATAGAACTCCAGACTTAAGCATTCTAAAACCTTGGAGTTGTGCCTCATACGCACATTTATCCTCTCACAAATATGGCAAACTTGGGCCACGTGGGAGGAAGTGTATCTTCATCCGATACGCTGAAAACTCCAAAGGATATGTTTTCGTAGGTCAAGAGGACAATGGGGGTCTAATAGAATTCGAATCGAGGGATGTTGTCTTCTTGGAAAACGAGTTTCCAAGACAGGGTGAGATAAGTCAAGACTTATCCTTGTTTGAGACTTGGGATCAAGAAGGATCGGAACGTTCGAGTGGGAGAATTCTTGGTGAAGAAGAAAATACGTTTCAAACTTCACCAACGGATGATACGAACGATACCAATCCTATTCCGAGTGGGAGTGATATTATTCCAAGTGGGAGTGATGTCATTCCAAGTGGGAGTGATCAAACTCAAGCAAGACGTAGTAATCGAACGAGGCTAACACCTCTGAGATTTGAGGATGAATTTCCTCAAACATTCATGACATTACTACAATATGATGACGAACCTGCAAATTTCAAACAGGCCGTCACATGCCCTGCTAAAGATAAATGGATAGCGGCAATGGAAGAAGAACTTCAATCCATGAAAATAAACCAAGTCTGGGACTTGGTTGATTTACCTAAGGGACGTAGAGCCATTGGGAACAAGTGGGTTCTCAAAATCAAGCATAAGGCTGATGGCTCCATCGAGAAATATAAAGCTCGCCTTGTTACGAAAGGTTTCACGCAACATGAAGGAATAGACTACGAAGAGACTTAACGGAGAACTAGATGAGGAGATCTACATGGAACAACCAAACGGGTTTGTACAAGAAGAAAACAAACATAAGGTTTGTAAACTTCATAAATCCATATATGGTCTTAAACAATCCTCAAGGCAGTGGTTTGTGCGCTTTCAAGAAGTCGTTTTGTCGTACAGTTTCTCCATGCTCGACGAAGACAACTGCGTATATATTAAGAGGATTAAAAACAAGTATGTAATTATGTCTCTTTATGTAGATGACATACTTATAGCCGGAAATGATAAGCGTCTTATCATGGATATCAAAGCTTGGCTTTCATCCATCTTTGAGATGAAAGACATGGGTGAAGCTGCATATATCCTTGGGGTTAAGATCTCAAGGAATCGTTCCAAGAAACTTCTTTCTCTCTCTCAAGAGACATATATAAAGAAAGTTTTAGAACGGTTTAATATGCAGGACTGCAAGCCAATTGATACTCCAATAAGCAAAGGCGAGGGTCTATGTTTGGAAATGTGTCCCAAAGATCCAAAAGAAAAGAAAGCTATGGAAAAGGTTCCATACTCCAGTGCTGTCGGGAGTCTGATGTACGCCATGATGTGTACCAGACCGGACATTTGCTATGCTGTTGGTATGGTAAGCCGTTACCAATCCAACCCAGGACAGGCACACTGGAAAGCGGTGAAGAGGATATTAAGATACCTCAAAGGGACTGCGGACTATGCGTTATGCTATCAAGGCAATACCTTGAGACTCGAAGGCTATACCGATGCTGATTGGGCGGGTGATCTCGACGAGCGAAGATCTACCTCAGGCTTTGTTTACTTGCTCGGGAATGGTGCAATATCCTGGAGCAGCAAGAAGCAAACCTGCATCGCCCTATCAACCATGGAAGCCGAATTTGTAGCATTCAGCATGGCGGTCCAAGAAGCTGTTTGGCTTAGGAAATTCTTAGACAGGCTAACGGATGCCACTGACTCGAGCACTGTTCCTATATACAGTGATAGTCAAGCTTCGATAGCCTATGTCAAAGATCCTAAATTTCATTGTAAGACCAAACACATTGATATTCGATTCAAGTTTGCGAAGGACTATGACAAACGGAAGGAAGTAGACATAGGATACATATCCACGCATGAGATGATAGCGGATCCCCTTACTAAGGCGATCCCCAGAGATGTGTTTTTCAAACACTTATCATCTATGGGAATGCGTAGGTGCTGAGCTGTATCATGTAATATTTCCCATGTCTATAGAAGATCAAAGTTTAATTTGCATACAAGTTTCTTACAAATGATTTTATATACATTTGTGTTTAAGTCTCAGCTATTTTATTGTGTGTATGTCGGACAGATTAAGGTTGACTCTCTCACATGAGCAACCGCCTTATCTTATCAGATGGATAAGATAGAGATGAGACTAGTTTAAAGTCAAAATCATTAGACAAATGATTTAGAGTCGTGACTTAAACAAGATAGTCGAATGAAAGATCTGCATCATATGGATGCTTACAAAAGATCTGAGATCTGTATCACAAGGATATTTGAAAGAGATCTCATAGGATTTTTTAATCCTATCTGTCTTATGCAGGATGAGAGTCCGGGAATATTTCATGAGTAGTAAGGGGACTCAAAAGATAGACACTGTGGTGTCTGATCTTTTCATCCGTACAACATCATTAAGACATACTCTCCCTGGGAAAGGAGTGATGTTGTAATACGTGTTCATACCACGTATGCATTTCGACCACTGAGTTTATAGCAATAGTGTTTGCTATTATGTGAGACTCAAAGGCCATACGGGTCTTAACTCTTACCCTCAAGGACTCCAATTGGTTCCTTTAGATTTGATGAGATGATCGCTATCTTAGCGTGTTGCTAATGGGCTATGATAATTCGGCTCGGCGGGGCACGTTAGAAAAGCGAATCAAGTCAAGATCAGAAGGTTCGTAAGAAGAGGAAGATTGATTTCATATTCACATTTGGACTTTAAATGATTCAAAGCTGGCCAGCCAATTGTAATCCAGATGGGATTCAATTGTTGAATATAAAGTATAAGAAATGTGAAGAAATAATCTAGGGTATAGCATGCGTTGAACTACTCAACTTTGCACCTTCGAGGTCGTTGTGTATCTCTAACAAGTGCACAACAACAGACTCTACACGCATGACGGTCGCACGGTCTATTTCTCGGTATGATAGATGAAAGAACTAAGAGAAAGACGTTCTCTTACAATCCCCTCAAGTGTGAGTGGGAGATGTTGGATATGGAAGACGTTTGTACACCCTTGTGGGGGATGTACGAGGGAATACGGACCTCGAACGTCGCGTACACGAAGTCGTGTGCAAAGGGAATCTGTTCCCTTGCGGAGAGGATCTCTGGATGAGTGGGAAAGTCGCATTATATATACATAAGTGCATGCGACATATGGCTAATAAAGGGGGAATATCTTAAGCTTATGTTGTACCATGCATACGGTACAACTTAAGCTTATAATGTGCCATGTATGATGGTACGCTTTAGTTAAATTGTTCCAAAGGAACAATTTACCCTAAAATAACTACCTTGGGGGCTATAAATAAGACCCAAGGGTTAGCCATTTCCTTACACTTTTGCATGGCATTCTTGCATGCATTTTCATTCTAGCGAAGCTCTGCCGAAATACTTCCTATCTCTTTATCCAAGTTCTTAATCTAAAGTAGATATTTAGATTGTGGATTTAGTAGCCTTACTCCGTTCGTGAGAAGACTCGATCCGTCGTGGCGAATCCGAAGGCAAAGTTCCTAGACTACCGTGCCGCATACGCAAGCATAAGTCTCAACTTTATTTATCGATCCTAACGCTGTTTTGACAGGATCCTACAGTTTATCCCAACGCGCAAAACTTAGGCAGGCATTAATCATTATAGAGCAGAACATCCGGCTGGTAGCAATCCGCTGTATATTAACGATCCCTGCTCTGTATGTTCACCAACACTAATCTGCAGACTCGAGGGGTCTCTTAGACTATTAGTAAGACCAAAGGTTCCAATATATCGCCGTTGTGCGCTGTGAGCATTTCTGTTAACCATTAAAAATTTGCACGGTGCGAGCAGCAATAAATGTGGATATATCAGCAAATTTTATTGAGTGGACGAGTAGGAGTTTTTTTTTTGCACTAACAAAATTGCTCACCGCGCACCGGCCAAAATTATTTGTTCTGATCGTGGTGAATGGTGAGCAATTGTAGTAACCACTAACAAATTGGCTAATAAAGGCGCTCAACGGGCAAAACTTATCAATGGGAGTTTGTGGTAAGCAATTTTGTCAGACAATAACATATATGATACAATAACCCTACTCTCACTTGGAGTATTGGACACACTAACAATGCCATATTCTCATCACATAACAATTTGGAACACAGGTTGATGTTATTAAAAATACCCAGAGCGCAAAACCGGCACTAATATTGCCAGTTCTGCGCGTTGAGCAATTTAGTATGTAAAGACATAATTACTCAAAGCGCAAAACGGGCAATATTACTGCAGTGTTGCGCTCGGTGTAATTGGTATGATACACAACATCAATCCATACCGATGATGACATTTGCACATTTCGGAAGCCATGATAAAATTTCATCCGCCAAAGTGGTCCATTTTTATACCAAAAAAAACTTATTACATTGATAAACGTTTTATCTTACAGATACTAAAAAAGCATCAGCGGTAGCAATCTTCGTACCTTTTACCCTAACAACGAATGACTGCATCCTCTGCTCGTAACCAGCCGGCCATCCATCGGCCACAGGGTCATGCGATCTTGTCCACACAACTGAAGTCGGAGGGACGTCACCTGTTGGTTTAAGTTGAAGGATAAAAAAGTGATTTCCGTTCACATAACCCAACGTTATGAGGAGTCTGGAGGCTCGGTTTACTGGAGGACTTCTCAATGGAAAAAATGTCTCACACATATCATTTGAAATCAAATGTACTACACAGTTGTAGCATGAGGCAATGACATGTCCCATGTCAGGCATCTGCATCCAATTTTCCCGTCCTGCACCTTTATCAGTAATAAAATAGTTCACTGCCTTCAAATTATTATTATATGAAACCTCACTCAGAACACGCCTGTACAAGCCGCTGTATGTCCGCATCTCACGGAGCAAATCAGCTCTGACAGTCCGCCAATCGGAATCTTTCAAGCCCAACTGAACTGCCACAAGCATGTACCCACAGTTGCCATCTGCATCCACGTCTACGCCGCCCACCATGAGGGGTTGTAGCTTGTGATGAAAATCCAAATAATATGGTATGAGGAAGTTGGCAGGCAAATCATCAACATAATCATCAGGGGGAAACGAAGGTTTCGGCTTCTTTATTTGAAGTTTCGGACGCCTACTACTTTCCTTCGAAGGCCGCCTCTTCCATTTAGGCTTCTCCTTTGCCGCCGCCGTATGCTCTGCAATTGAATGCAACCGTGGAGCCTTAACAGGCTTCCTCCTAACTGTAGGCTTCTCCGTCACATCCAAAAAATGATCAGAAATCTCATCAACCAGGGGAGAAAGTTGTTTAAGCATGCCATCCATCTCCTCGTGCTCATCAAAATACGAGGCCACAGCCGTCTCCTCCTCCCTCCCAGCAGTCTGAGCATCCACATTATGATCCCCCGTCTCCACCGTCGCCCCCAACTCCAACATAAGCTCATCTTGCATCAACCCAGCATCCTCTATCTTCTCATCCTCCACATTCGCCTCATCCTCCTGCGGCTCATCATTCTCCCCAGCTGCATTCTCCCCCTCATCCATCTCAGCAGTCTGGTCAGCCACCTTACGTTCCACCGTCCCTGTCGTATCCACCAACTTCCCAGTATGCTCCTCAGCAATCAAATCAGTAGCCACTTCCTTATCATCATCCTCCTCGTTCGCCTTCTCCTCATACACCTTTGGCTCCACAGTCTCAGCCGCTGCATTATCCTCCACCAGTACCTCCTCAACATTCTGCACCTCCACGTTAAGGGCAACCGTCTCCTCCGTCTCCACCATCTCCCCAATAACATAATCATCTACAGTCAACTCAGCAGCCACTGCATTCTCAGCCTCATCATCCCCATAAACATCATGCACCCTCGGCTCCACATTCTCATCCGCTGCATTAACCTCATCCTCCTCCGCAGCATTATGCTCCTGCCCACTAAGAGCCAACTTCTCAGCAGCCTGCTCCATCGCATTACGATCCACCACATCATCCTGCCAATAAGCAGCCAATGCAGTCGCCTCCTCAGCCTCATCCACCTTCTCCTCATCTCCCTTCTGCTCCTCCTCAACATTATCCACATGCACCACAAGCTCATCACCCACAATTCTACACGGTGATGCTAACTCCTTCAACTTGTTTACCATACCCACACTCTGCCCCCTTAGTAATCGGGAACGTGCATTATAAATTGATTTGATTGGTGTTTCATTGAAGGATTTAGTTTCCTTCAGGCCTTTCAAAATTGCTGACGGCGGCACCTTTCTATTTGCCAAGTCTCGCAATGCTTCCACCTCTTTTCCCTGCAACACCCCGTCGTCGGAATGGCCCGTGACATAATTAACAGCTTGATGGTTGTGCCTGCCATCAACGACCGTTAAAATCCACTCACCGCCATCGCCCACCTCATTACCACACAATTTGAACGGGCATCCACACTTGTTGGTTCTAACTGGCCGGTTGCTCTTTCGTACTGGTCGGTGTCCCCTGTAGTTCCCGCTTCTTGCACATGCATAGTAGGCAGCGGGAGTCCTATTGGACGATTTATTCATACTCGACGCACTGGTAACAATCACATGCCCCTGTTGTCATCCGACGCTCTTTATCCACTGAAAGAGTTCGTCTCTACTTTTAAAACGTTGAATCGTTGTAAATTCGGCTGTATAATCCATATACACCTGTATCAAACAATTCATACAACTAATTGGACCGGGAACCAAACATTAGTTACATTATTGACGTAAAGAAAAATCAATATTACCTCCGAATTTTTTAGCATCTCCATCAATCTCAACTATATCTGCAGGCAATTAAAAACCAAAAATTTCGCCTCCTCTTTCTACACATTGTAATTGTAATAAGGATATCAAATAAAATGTACTTAACATTGTATACTTACCAAATCGTGATTTCGACAAATTTAGGTCGAAAACCCCTAAATCGATTGCTCTCGCTTCACCGATTTGTTTGAACGCAGCAGTTGCCACTGTGATGTAAATGTCGAGCCCAGTAATAAAAATTTAATCTTTGGAATTTCTGTCTGTGCGCCTTGAGCAATCTACGAAAAACTGGCCGTTTGATATTCCGCCTTGAGCAATCTGTGGAAGGTTATGGTTGTGAGCGGTGAGCAGAATTTATCAAGGGATGAAAGAGGGTCCAAACGGGTCAAAACGGGTAAAATTTTTAACCCGTTGCGCGCTTCGAGTAAATTCGGTGGTTTAGTTGGCTAATTTTACTCAGCGCGCACAACGGTTATATTTTAACACGATTCGAACCGTTTTGCGCGCTGAGTAATCTTACATGGATTGTCAGGCTTGACATTAGTAACGGTAATCGTTATTAATCGTGATGCTGAGAACGATTTTGACTGTGGTACGCGCTGAGGAGATCTAAATTTTTTTTTAATATTTATTCTATTGGATTACTCATATTCTTATGCCGATGTTAACAACATTAGTGATACATATAAAATAATATAATACCAACGTGATAACTATCATTAGTTGTATTAATTAACACCCTTAAGAAAATCTGGATAGATTGCGTGTGTTATTAAGCATTCAAAATCCAGTATATATCAGTTTGTACCCGTTCACCAAAAAGTTAGTAAGAGGCAAACTTGATTAGTAGGTCTATCGTTGAGCATAACTTATAGATACCATACACCAAAGCACGACATACAAATGATAACATTTGCACATTTAGGCAGACATGATAAAATTTCATGCTACCAATCTGTCAATATGAAATAAACAATCCACAGTAAAATGATACAACGTTTTATCCTATAATATTTCAATAACGTCAACGGTTGCAATATCGTGCCCAAATACTATTGACTGGAATTGATGCATCCTATCCTCATAAGCAGCCAGCCATCCAGCTGACACATCGGAACGGTATCTTAGCCACATACTTGAAGTCGGAGGGACAGGACCATATGGGGCAAGTTTAACAATAACGAAGTGATTATTGTTCACATGACCCAACGTTATGTGGCGTCTGGATGATAGGGGTACTGGAGGAGTTCTTAAAGGAAAATATGTCACACACTGATGAGGTGCAAGAATATGTACTACACAGTCGTAGCATGAGGCAGTGACATGTGCCATTTCTGGCATCTGCATCCACCATTTAGCTTTTGGACGGTCTAACAAATGGCCCAGTGCCACTACATTCTTTTTAAATTCCACGGCACCCATAAGTTGCCGGTACAAGCCGTCGTGGTTCTGCATCTCTTCTCGCAAGTCATATTTCACCTGCCTCCATTCGTCCTCACCCAGTCCCAACTGAGCTGCCACAGCCCTATACCCACAATTTCCGTCTGCTTTCACATCTACGACATGCACTATAAGGGGTCGTAGACACTCAGGAAAAGAGTTCCAATATGGCATTATTATGTCGGCAGCCAAGTCCTCGTCACTATCATCATGTGAAATTGATTGTTTCGGCTTCTTTATTGTACGTTTCCACAACGGTCTACTTCTTCCCTTACCCGGCTTACACGTCAATGTAGACGTATCCGTTATTTCAGCATGCTGCTTAGCAATCTCCGCTACCAGGGTAGAAATTTGAAGACGTAGAACCTCATGCTCCTTCTCAAAGGCCTTAGCCACTTCATTCTCATCATCATCCTCCTCCTCCTCAGCAGTCTGCTCCGCCTCATTACGATCCACCTTATCATCCTCCCCACCCATCTTCCCAGTATGATCCTCCTCCTGCAACTCAGCAGGCACTGCATTCTCCCAAAATGCCTCCCCCACCTTCTGATCCTCCCCCTCATTATTCACAGCCTTCACATTCTCAGCACCCACAATTTATCAGCTGATGCTAACTCCTTCAACTGTTTTACAATACCAACCTTCTTCCCCCGTTGTAACCGGTTTCGTGCATTATAAATTGCTTTGATTGAGGTAGCACTGAAGTTTTTATTTGCCTTCAGTACTTTCAAAATTTCAGCTGGCCGAACCTTGCTATTCGCCAAGTCACGCACTGTTTCCATCTCCATTCCCTGCAACGTCCCGTCATCGGAATGGCCATCGACATATTTAGCTGCTTCATGGTTGTGCATGCCACAAACGACTGTTACCTTCCACTCCTCAACGCCCACGCCCACCATATAACCACGCAATGAGAAAGGACATGAACACTTCTTGGTTTTAACAGGCTGGTTGGTCTTTTTTAGCTTTCGGTGTCCCCGATACTTACCGCTTCTTTCACACGCAAAGTACACAGCATGATGCCCTTTGGCCGTTTTACTTAATCTCCCCGAACGTGTAACAATCACATGCCCATGACTTAACCCGACGTTTTGTATCCACTGAAACAGCTCTTTTCTATCCTTGAACAGTTGATTGGTGGTAAAGTCGGTTGTAAAATCCATAGTATCCTGTATCAAACAATTCATAACCTGATCCTCAAAGATTTAATGCATTATTGCCGAGAAGATAAATCAATATTACCTTGGATTTTTGTACCGACTTCATCAACCTCAACCGTGGATGAATGCATGTAAAATCAAAATAAGAAAGGCAGATAAACTGTACTTAAAAGTATAGACGTACCAAAGAGTCGATGTTGATAAATTTAGGTCAAAAACCCCTAAATCGATTTCTCTCGATTCAGCTCTTTGTTTGATCTCACCAGTTGACTAAGTGATGTATCCTTCGAGCAATTAAATAAAAATCAAAGCTTTTGGATTTCGGTCTGGGCAACTGGAGCGATCTTTGAAAATACTTGCCGTTTGAAATTCCGCCGTGAGCAATCTGTGTAATTGTCTGTCAATTCGCTGCGAGCAGAAGGTATCACGGGACAATTTCAGGTCCTACCGGGTCATATCGGGTCTACAATAATTTACCCGTTGTGCTGGTTGAGTAAACAAGTCTAGATTGAAATATTACTAGCAAATAACCCGTCCACATGTGCACGTGGACTTGACCAAAACGGTTGTGGGCGGTGAGCAATTACGGGTTTTGAGTGGTTGTGTGCGCTGAGCAATTCCGAGTTTTGCGTGGTTGTGTGCGCTGAGCAATTCCGTGTTTTGATTGGCTGTGAGCGGTGAGCAATTCCCAGTTTTGCGTGGTTGTGTGCGCTTAGCAATTCCGTGTTTTGCGCGGTTGTGTGCGGTGGGCAAACTGCTAAACGGTTCACAGAGGAGAGCAATTTACATTTTTGCCCTCCCACTGTTCGCGATGAGTAATTTACACTATGAACCACTATTTCTACGCATCCGTATATACAAATGCATCATAACAGCTTCCATATGAGATCAGTTTTGTGACCTAAGGCGGGAAAAGCTAACGAGATAGGGTTTGATCAACAGAAATTATTCTAATTCGCTGAGGTATATAGACTATAAGAGTTCCTGCTTATATCAAACGAAGGTCCTTAAGGCAGTGCAAAAGATTTGTGTCATTGGGTTGGGGTGCCCTAAAATAGTCGACTGCGGCCGCATTGCATCGTAAAGTTGGTAAGCCATTAATTGATGCTAATTAATTTGGTATTTTTTAATAATTTCAGAAATTGATTGCTGCAATGTACATTTGGAACATGATTGCGTAGAAATTACGAAGATTGAGATGGGCTCGGTACACATTGAGGGGATCTGGGATGAAGCGGACAAAGAAGCAAAGGGTTGAAATTATTTTGCTTTGTTAACTGACTAATTTACTAGAAAATAAAGCTTAACATTTAGTGACTATATTGGTATCTGGTACTTAATTCAGCGTATTGTTGAAGGCTCAGAGGTTAATGAAGATTATACAAATCAGTTCACAACAAATAAAATTTTCCCCAGCATAGAAGAGCTTGGTAAATGGGTAAAAGGGGTCGGTGTGAAAACCGGGAATTTGGTTGTTACAAAATCATCAAATATGAGTACAAAGGGCAATAGGGTCCCAACTTATTATTTTTGTTGTGAAAGAAGTGGGACATATCGGCCACACAGGCCGGATATATCGGCCAAAAAATCAACTCGAAGCAAGAAGTGTTCATGTCCCTTCTACTTGAGGGCTAATGGTGTGGCAACAGATAAGTGGATTTTGACAGTTGTACGTGGCAATCACAACCATAAACCCGCAATGTACATCGAGCGACATCCAGATGAGAGGAGGTTCGGAGGTGGGGAGATGGCCACGGTGAGAGACTTGTCACATAGACTGCTTAGGCCAAGGGAAATCTTGAAATACCTGAAGGAAAAGGATAATGCAACATCTACCACAATCAACACTATTTATAAAGCCAGACAGAGGATGAAGGCAGGGGAAATGGCCTGGAGAGTCGAAATGCAGCTATTCCTTAATCTACTGACACAGCGTAATTACACTGTGTATCATGAAGTGGACGAAGTGACAACTGCAGTGAGGACTATATTTTGGGCACATCCGCAGTCGGTTGAGTTATTACGAAAATTTCCAGAGATTCTGGTTATGGACTGCGCGTTGAAGACCAACCGCAACAGGCCACAATTGATGGAGATGTATGGGGTGACATCCACAGATATTCAGTTCGCAGCGGCATTTTGTTACACGGAGGCCGTACGTGAGGAGAACTACTTGTGGGCCTTGGGGAAGTTGAGCTCTTTGCTGCATGGATACAGGATGCCACGTGTAATTTTGTCAGCACTGGAGCCAGCAATTATGAATGCCATTGGCCATGAATTTCCCCTTGCGGTGCACCAAATATGTAGAATGCACATATCCAAAAATATTGCCAAAAATTGCCAGCCCTCTTTTGAAGATCAAGAAAAATGGTTAGGTTTCATCTATAGCTGGAATTTATTGGTGGGGGCACGCAAGGAGGAGGAGTATGTTGCTAAACTGAAGGCATTGGAGACCGAGTACAAAGATTACATAAGGGTCGTGAGCTATGTGAAGACATCTTGGTTGGAAAAGTACAAGGAGAAGTTTATTTCTGTATGGACAGATGGCAATCTCCACTTTGGAAATGTCAGTACCAACAGAGGGCAGACCAAAAGAGCCCAGATGGAACATTCTAAGCTTAAAAGGGCATTGGGTTCATCGACCTTCAGTTTATCCGCTTCTTGGCCAACCATACATGAATCATTAGAGGGGCAGCATATCGAGATCAAGGCATCATTCGAGAAATCTAAGATCATGTTGCAACATAATGTGCTTGGGTTCTTGTTCAGGGAGCTGATAGGATTTACAGCCGCTGCGGCGTTGAAGATAATGTCTGTGGAAGCTGTAACGACTGCTTTTCATGTATCTGGATTTATTATAATATAATATATGTTTTGGTGGATTTTCCCCTCATGTGTGGTTTTCGTCTCCGTAGTTTTCATTTTCGATCGTTTCGTCGTATTTTCTCGTTTCTTCCTTAGGATTGTCGATTTCGAAGTATGTCATTCGTGACGGACTTCATAACGGTCGTATCTTACTATTAGATCAAGCCTAGGAGTCTTAGAAATCGATCCCGGGGCCCCGCGCTCCGTATCGGAACTTTTGGTGCTCATTAGCCGGTATGAGAAGGGGCACCGACCGACTAGATGACGATCCAGTCGGTCGACAATCCTTCTTGGACCGACTAGTTAGCTTTCTAAATTTCTCAGGAGTTACTGTTTATCGTTAGTCGGTCTAAGAACGTTGGTTGACCGACTAGGTTGCAAACTAGTCGGTCGGCAATGCTTCTTTAACCGACTAACACATCATCTAATTTTGACACTAGTTACTGTTTACTCTTAGTCGGTCTAAGAACGTTCATCGACCGACTAGATGCTAAACTAGTCGGTCAGTATTTGTTCATGGACCGACTAATTCTAAATCCTATTTTCGTTCAGAAGTTACTGTTTGCACTTAGTCGGTCTGCGTTGGTCGACCGACCGACTAGTTGCCAAACTAGTCGGTCAGTGGTTGCTCTTTGACCGACTAACCTGTGTTAAAACCCTAATTTCTGGGCAGCCGCCAGCCCATCCTATTTAAACCCATCCCAAACGTTTTCTTCTTCCTCAACAC
Source organism: Scilla litardierei (assembly GCA_030789695.1). Classification (NCBI taxonomy): domain Eukaryota; kingdom Viridiplantae; phylum Streptophyta; class Magnoliopsida; order Asparagales; family Asparagaceae; genus Scilla; species Scilla litardierei. Next base: position 112,901,523 of record CM061136.1, read on the forward strand.
GACCCAAAACCCTAAAATCGCCCCCATTGAGCCCCCATCTTCCTCCAAGCTTCATTCCTTCATTCCAAGCCCTAAATCCATCATCCAAACCATCCATTCACTCTATCTACCTCTCATCTTCCCCAAATCTCCATCAAATCCCCAAAATCCCCAAAATCCCCCCAAAACCCTAGTTCTCCAAACTTCTCCAATCTTTTCCAGATCTGATCCTAGGGTTCTCCGGAGTGTTTCTTCCGCTTCCTCTCGGTAAGAAATCGATCCCTTGGTGTTTTTATAACCTATTTGTATTTTTATGAAACCCTAATAAAATTTCATGTTGTTTGTTGATTGTTCCCCCATAACAGCGATTTCCCCGTAGATTAGCATCCGTGTGACGAAGTGGTCGTCATCCCCGGTGCTAGGCAAGTGAAACTTGCCACTTAGGGTTTAGGCCATGTTTTAGGCCATTTGCTTGTTGTAGGCGTAAAAGAGGCTAGGCGACGAAATGATACTCGCCTAGGCGCAATTTGGGGAACTAGCTTGACAACGAAGCTAGTTCCGACATATATCATGTTGCACAATTACCATGTCATGTTTACTTTCCATTAACGGTACGCGAATTAATTGTCATGTCATTGCATTCTTTAAGTGTTGTTGTGATTGTGTAGCTTCGCTACAATATTTGTGTTCCTGGCTCGTGTTCCAGAAGCGAGCCCTGTAGTTGCTAACCCCAACGCTCGATATTGAATTGTGAACTAAGAAACAAGCTCCCATGCGGGGCAACCCTGGCTCACTTGCTGGGCTCATGTTCAGGGACCCTGGCTTGTTTACGTGTGGGATGGGGTAAGGGTTAAGCGGCCAGGCAACTGGGGGTCTGTTTGATCAACAACTGCAGTTGTAAGGCGTAAACTCTGGGCTGGGGTAGTGTTTAGTGCCGATCGGTGTGAATGATGTACCATTCAGCTGAAGGGCATAAACATCTACAAACAACAGTGAAACGTGATTAGTGTTTAGTGCCGATCGGTGTGAATGATGTACCATTCAGCTGAAGGGCGTAAACATCTACAAACAACAGTGAAACGTGATTAGTGTTTAGTGCCGATCGGTGTGAATGATGTACCATTCAGCTGAAGGGCGTAAACATCTACAAAACAACGTGAAATGATTGAGATTGTTAGTAGCTTGGCTACTCTTGTCTTGTCCCGATAAATTGTTCCCTTGTACAAAATTGTCTTGCCATGTCTTAAATTGTGCACTCATGTTATAACTGCCATGTCATGCATACTATAACTGCTAGGTTGCTAGTTGCCTTACTTTCAGTTTCCTTGCTCAAGTCTTTTAGACTTGCTGACATGTGCCCCTTTACTCTTTTGGGTGACACATGTTAGATCCTGAGCCTGAGTACCTTGTTGAGGACGAGGTGTTTGCTGACGCCGAGCCCGAGCTTGTGTTTGACGGGGAGTACGAGGACACTGGGGACCAGTCCTAGCGTCTTCGTTGTGTTTTACTTTTGTTTAGACAGTTGTTTTGTTATCGGTGCGTAGCACCTGTACTTTGTTATGTCGTTGCTTTTGTTGGCCTTGTTCTGGGCCTTTAGACTCTTTCTTTTAGCCTGGTGGCTTTTCTAGATGTTGGACTTATTTTCATGTTGGACAATTTATGAGATGTGAGATTTTATTTCAGTCTCTCCTTGGGTTATTATTGTTGTTCCGTTGTGGTTACAGGGACCTGCTTATGTTTTATTGACGCTTATCGGGTTTTGGTGCTTCACAGCTCCACTCTCGTGCGGACCTTTTCACGTCTCGCCTCCATTTTAGGGAAGCTGGTCGTGACAGGTTTTGTTGGTGGCCCATGCAGGTCCTTCTGTAACTGCGATTTTTGGAATAGCGATAATAATATTAGAATGTCCAATAAACTAAGTTTGACGTCCGAGTCATAAGCTATAAGTCTAATCTGATTCGTTCTTTGTGTCACTAGATGGCAGGAAGACGATTCACCCGTGGTGGGGGTAGTGGTGCGCTCCCTCATGATGAGGAGCCTGAGCAGGAACCCACCAACGGTGAGATGATGCAGATGATGTTGCAGATGATGCAAGTGCATCAGGGCGTGCTCCTGCAAGTCCAGAATGCTCCACTTGCTCGAGCTGCCCGGGCTCTTCCGGATGCCCCTCGCTCTGAGCCAGGAGCGAAGCAATTTCGGGAGCTGGGTCCCGCATATTTTGATGGGTCTGAGGGTCCTCTGGCTACCGATGAGTGGATTCGGAACATCGAGGACAATCTGAAGATGGCCAAGATCACCCCGGCTGGATGGGTTGATTTGGCGAAGAGGCAACTCAAGGATAATGCTCGGAATTAGTGGGATGCGGAAGAGAAGTTGTTGGTGGAGCCGATAGCTTGGGCTACCTTCAAGGCCAGATTTGAGGGTGAGTTCTTCCCGAAAGCTGCCAGGGAGGAGATGCTGCAGCGTTTTATCGATTTGAAGCAAAGGAGCTCGTCGGTGGATTTATATCACCAAGAGTTCATGAGGCTGAGTCGGTTTGCACCAAAGATGGTGCAGGACGCTGAGGAGAGAGCTCAGAGGTTCCTGTAGGGGCTTGCTTCAGAGCTACAGAGTTTTGTGACCTCTTCTGACCGGGAATCCTACCAGAAAGTTCTGGTCGCTGCCAAGATGCAGGAGCTGCTCGTGAACCAGAGGAGGGGGTCTGTTGTTGGTGCTGGGAAGAGGCCTGTGGAACAGGCGAGAGCTGTGTTTAGACCTGGATTCAGGCCTAATCAGTCTGCTCAGTTTAAGAGGCCAGGAGGGCCTATTCTGAAGACTTGCCATTTCTGCGGCAAGCCTGGCCACATCAAGGATCAGTGTCGGAAGTTTTTGGGCCAGTGTCTGGCATGTGGTGATGCTTCCCATGTCGCGAAGGATTGTCAGCATGCGGGTCCGCTGCGGAGGGCACCTGTTGCAGCTCAGCCGTTGCAGCAGCAGCGAGCGTCTATTCCTGCTGGACGTGGAGCAGCTCTTGTTCCGCAGAGGCAGGCTTTTCAGCAGGCTGTTCCGCCGAGGAGGCAGGCTTTTCTGATGACCGCTGCGGAGAGCGAGGCTGTGGATGAGGTTATCGCAGGTAATCCTCACTCTAGCTGTTACTTTCCTAGCTGGTTTTGATTGTTAGATTATGTTGTTTTCTTGAACATGGTTGTTTGCTAGACTAGGGGTTGATTGTTAATTGTTTGTTAGGTGTGGTTTTGGTTTGCACATTTCCTGCACAAGTCCTCTTTGACTCCGGTGCATCGATGTGCATTATTTCTCGGAGCTTCATGGAGAGGCATTCCTTGTCGACGAACCCTCTTCCCAAGAGTTGGAATATCGTTACAGGGAATGGCGTGGTCTCGGTGCATCGTGGTTGCAATTCTTGCTCGTTGGTGGTCTGTGGACATGAGCTTTTCGCTGATTTCATTGTCCACGACATCATCAACTATGATGCAGTTCTGGGGATGGACTGGCTTGCGAGCTTCTATGCTACGATTGACTGTCGGAGAAAGAAGGTGGTGTTCGAGATTCCCAGACATCCAGTATTTGAGTTCAGTCGTGGTAGCAGTTCGCTTGGTCCTGTCAGATTTTGGGCCAGGCCGGTGGAGGCTGTGGCTATGCAGATGGAGTTGGAGTGGCCAGCTGTGGTGCGAGATTTTGGCGACGTCTTCCCCGAGGAGATGTCTGGTTTGCCACCTGATCGAGCTTTAGAATTTTCTATCGATCTTGTTCCAGGTGCGCAGCCGATTTCGAAGGCGCCGTATCGTATGGCACCTGCAGAGTTGGAAGAGTTGCGGAAGCAGTTGGATGAGCTTTTGCAGAAGGGTTATATTAATCCTAGCGTGTCCTCCGTGGGGAGCACCGGTGTTGCTGGTAAAGAAGAAGGATGGTTCGCGTCGCATGTGCGTGGACTATCGGGAGTTGAATGCGGTGACCATTAAGAATAAATACCCGTTGCCTCGCATCGATGATATTTTTGATCAACTTGGAGGTTCGAGGGTGTTTTCTAAATTGGATTTGAGGAGTGGTTACCATCAGTTGAAGGTGAAGAAGGGAGATGTTCCGAAGACAACGTTCAGGACGAAGTATGGACACTATGAGTTTATGGTTATGCCTTTCGGCGTAACTAACGCGCCCGCAGTTTTCATGAATCTGATGAACCTGATTTTCTACGACTTTTTGGATAAGTTTGTTGTTATCTTTATTGACGACATTCTGATCTATTCGAAGTGGGAGGAAGAGCATGCCTCGCACTTAAGGACGGTGTTGGAGATTTTGAGGAAGCATCGGTTGTATGCTAAGTTTTCGAAGTGCGAGTTCTGGCTGGATAGAGGTGCTTTTCTCGGGCATGTGGTGACTGGAGATGGTATTTCAGTGGATCCCGAGAAGATTAGGGCCATCAGAGAGTGGCCTGTTCCGTCGTCTACATCTGAGATTCGGAGTTTCCTTGGACTTGCTGGTTACTATCGGCGTTTCATTAAGGACTTTTCTCGTATTGCTGAGCCGATGACCAGGTTGACGCGGAAGGATGTTGCTTTTGTTTGGTCGGGTGATTGTGAGAGTGCTTTTGGTATTCTGAAGGAGAGGTTGACGACTGCCCCTATTCTTGTCGTGCCTGATCGTAGCGGTGGATTTAAGATCTTTTACGATGCTTCTGGCAAGGGTCTCGGTTGTGTGTTGCATCAGCATGGGCACGTTGTGGCGTATGCGTCTCGTCAGCTTAAGGTTCATGAGAAGAATTACCCGACGCATGATTTGGAGTTGGCTGCCGTTGTGTTTGCTCTTAAGATTTGGAAGCACTTCCTGCTGAGTGAGAAGGTGAGGATTTTCACCGATCACAAAAGCTTGAAGTACATTTTCACTCAGAAGGAGCTCAACATGCGACAACATCGATGGTTGGAGCTTATGGCGGATTATGAGATTGATTTGCAGTTTCACCCTGGCAAGGTGAATGTGGTTCCGGATGCTTTGAGTAGGCTTCCAGCGGTGATGATTTTAACTTCGCAGTGGAGATTGCAGCAGGATTTTTGTGAGTCTGGCGTGGAGATTGTTCTTCCTGGGGAGGCTTCTTCGTTGATGTACATGCAGGTACAGTCGATGATCGTGGATCGGATTAAGGCTGGCCAGACTGAGGATCCGAAGCTGGTGAAGATTCGGGAGCAGGTGGAAGCCGGTCTGCGGACTGACTTTTTGATTCATGAGGATGGCTCGCTGAGGTTTGGAGCCAGGTTGTGTGTGCCAGCTGGGGATATTAGAGAGGAATTGATGGTGGAGGCGCACAGTTCGCCGTATTCTGTGCATCCTGGTGGCACCAAGATGTACCAGGATCTTCGTCTGAATTATTGGTGGCATGGTATGAAGCGGAGTGTGGCTCGGAGTGTAGCCAAGTGCTTGGTTTGCCAGCAAGTGAAGGCGGAGCATCAGCGTACGACCGGGGTTGCTACAACCGCTTCCGATTCCGGAGTGGAAATGGCAACACATCACTATGGACTTCGTGACTGGACTACCTCAGAGTCCGAAGCAGAATGACGCGATTTGGGTGATCGTAGATCGATTGACCAAATCCGCGCACTTTATTCCGTTCCGAGTGGGACAGTCCACTGAGGCGATAGCGAGGAGATATATGGAGGTAAAATTATTTTACTCTCCGTTTTATTTCCTTTTCCTAGTTCGGATAGTGATGTAACGTGAATCGTGCAGGAGGTTGTGCGACTTCATGGAGTCCCCGTGAGTATCGTGTCTGACAGAGACACGAGGTTCACATCTCAGTTCTGGCAGAGTTTGCAGAAGAGCTTGGGTACGCGTCTGAGTTTCAGCACGGCGTACCATCCGCAGACGGATGGCCAGTCCGAGAGGACGATTCAGATTCTGGAAGACATGCTGAGGGCGTGCATGTTGGATTTCAAGGGTTCGTGGGAGGACCATCTACACTTGGTGGAGTTCTCTTACAACAACAGCTTCCAGGTGAGTATTGGCATGGCGCCATTCGCCGCTCTTTATGGGAGGAAATGTCGATCGCCATTGAGTTGGGATGACGTTGGTGATCGGGAGCTGTTGGGACCTGAGATGATCGTGGAGGCCGTGGATATCGTCATGAATATTCGGGAGAGGTTGAGAATTGCTCAGGACCGTTTTAAGCATTGGGCGGATGCTAAATGTCGTCCTTTGGAGTTTCAGCCGGGCGACCATGTGTTCTTGAAGATTTCCCCGAATCATGGTGTGATTCGTTTTGGGAAGCGAGGGAAGTTGAGCCCGCGATACATTGGACCATTTGACATTTTGGAGAGGGTTGGCGAGGTAGCTTATCGCTTGGCCTTGCCGGCATCCTTGGAAGGAGTTCACAATGTTTTCCATGTGTCGCAGCTTCGTTGATACATTAGCGATCCATATCATGCTGTGGATTTTTCGGAGATTACCGTTCGCCCGGATATGACGTATGACCAGCATCCAGTGCAGATTCTGGACAGGCTTCAGAAATCGCTTCGGAACAAGATTGTCAATCTTGTGAGGGTGATGTGGCGACACGGCTCGCCTGGAGAGTCTACATGGGAGAATGATGATGAGATGCGAGAGCGTTTCCCACTTTTGTTTTCGGACTCGTGAGTGTTTGGAAATTCCGAGGACGGAATTTTTCTTAAGTTGGGGAGGATGTAACGACTGATTTTCATGTATCTGGATTTATTATAATATAATATATGTTTTGGTCGATTTTCCCCTCATGTGTCGTTTTCGTCTCCGTAGTTTTCATTTTCGATCGTTTCGTCGTATTTTCTCGTTTCTTCCTTATGATTGTCGATTTCGAAGTATGTCATTCATGACGGACTTCATAACGGTCGTATCTTACTATTAGATCAAGCCTAGGAGTCTTAGAAATCGATCCCGGGGCCCCGCGCTCCGTATCGGAACTTTTGGTGCTCATTAGCCGGTATGAGAAGGGGCACCGACCGACTAGATGACGATCCAGTCGGTCGACAATCCTTCTTGGACCGACTAGTTAGCTTTCTAAATTTCTCAGGAGTTATTGTTTATCGTTAGTCGGTCTAAGAACGTTGGTTGACCGACTAGGTTGCAAACTAGTCGGTCGACAATGCTTCTTTAACCGACTAACACATCATTTAATTTTGACACTAGTTACTGTTTACTCTTAGTCGGTCTAAGAACGTTCATCGACCGACTAGATGCTAAACTAGTCGGTCAGTATTTGTTCATGGACCGACTAATTCTAAATCCTATTTTCGTTCAGAAGTTACTGTTTGCACTTAGTCGGTCTGCGTTGGTCGACTGACCGACTAGTAGCCAAACTAGTCGGTCAGTGGTTGCTCTTTGACCGACTAACCTGTGTTAAAACCCTAATTTCTGGGCAGCCGCCAGCCCATCCTATTTAAACCCATCCCAAACGTTTTCTTCTTCCTCAACACGACCCAAAACCCTAAAATCGCCCCCATTGAGCCCCCATCTTCCTCCAAGCTTCATTCCTTCATTCCAAGCCCTAAATCCATCATCCAAACCATCCATTCACTCTATCTACCTCTCATCTTCCCCAAATCTCCATCAAATCCCCAAAATCCCCAAAATCCCCAAAATCCCCCAAAAACCCTAGTTCTCCAAACTTCTCCAATCTTTTCCAGATCTGATCCTAGGGTTCTCCGGAGTGTTTCTTCCGCTTCCTCTCGGTAAGAAATCGATCCCTTGGTGTTTTTATAACCTATTTGTATTTTTATGAAACCCTAATAAAATTTCATGTTGTTTGTTGATTGTTCCCCCATAACAGTGATTTCCCCGTAGATTAGCATCCGTGTGACGAAGTGGTCGTCATCCCCGGTGCTAGGCAAGTGAAACTTGCCACTTAGGGTTTAGGCCATGTTTTAGGCCATTTGCTTGTTGTAGGCGTAAAAGAGGCTAGGCGACGAAATGATACTCGCCTAGGCGCAATTTGGGGAACTAGCTTGACAACGAAGCTAGTTCCGACATATATCATGTTGCACAATTACCATGTCATGTTTACTTTCCATTAACGGTACGCGAATTAATTGTCATGTCATTGCATTCTTTAAGTGTTGTTGTGATTGTGTAGCTTCGCTACAATATTTGTGTTCCTGGCTCGTGTTCCAGAAGCGAGCCCTGTAGTTGCTAACCCCAACGCTCGATATTGAATTGTGAACTAAGAAACAAGCTCCCGTGCGGGGCAACCCTGGCTCACTTGCTGGGCTCATGTTCAGGGACCCTGGCTTGTTTACGTGTGGGATGGGGTAAGGGTTAAGCGGCCAGGCAACTGGGGGGTCTGTTTGATCAACAACTGCAGTTGTAAGGCGTAAACTATGGGGTGGGTAGTGTTTAGTGCCGATCGGTGTGAATGATGTACCATTCAGCTGAAGGGCGTAAACATCTACAAACAACAGTGAAACATGATTAGTGTTTAGTGCCGATCGGTGTGAATGATGTACCATTCAGCTGAAGGGCGTAAACATCTACAAAACAACGTGAAATGATTGAGATTGTTAGTAGCTTGGCTACTCTTGTCTTGTCCCGATAAATTGTTCCCTTGTACAAAATTGTCTTGCCATGTCTTAAATTGTGCACTCATGTTATAACTGCCATGTCATGCATACTATAACTGCTAGGTTGCTAGTTGCCTTACTTTCAGTTGTGTTTTACTTTTGTTTAGACAGTTGTTTTGTTATCGGTGCGTAGCACCTGTACTTTGTTATGTCGTTGCTTTTGTTGGCCTTGTTCTGGGCCTTTAGACTCTTTCTTTTAGCCTGGTGGCTTTTCTAGATGTTGGACTTATTTTCATGTTGGACAATTTATGAGATGTGAGATTTTATTTCAGTCTCTCCTTGGGTTATTATTGTTGTTCCGTTGTGGTTACAGGGACCTGCTTATGTTTTATTGACGCTTATCGGGTTTGGTGCTTCACAGCTCCACTCTCGTGCGGACCTTTTCCACGTCTCGCCTCCATTTTAGGGAAGCTGGTCGTGACAGGTTTTGTTGGTGGCCCATGCAGGTCCTTCTGTAACTGCGATTTTTGGAATAGCGATAATAATATTAGAATGTCCAATAAACTAAGTTTGACGTCCGAGTCATAAGCTATAAGTCTAATCTGATTCGTTCTTTGTGTCACTAGATGGCAGGAAGACGATTCACCCGTGGTGGGGGGTAGTGGTGCGCTCCCTCATGATGAGGAGCCTGAGCAGGAACCCACCAACGGTGAGATGATGCAGATGATGTTGCAGATGATGCAAGTGCATCAGGGCGTGCTCCTGCAAGTCCAGAATGCTCCACTTGCTCGAGCTGCCCGGGCTCTTCCGGATGCCCCTCGCTCTGAGCCAGGAGCGAAGCAATTTCGGGAGCTGGGTCCCGCATATTTTGATGGGTCTGAGGGTCCTCTGGCTACCGATGAGTGGATTCGGAACATCGAGGACAATCTGAAGATGGCCAAGATCACCCCCGGCTGGATGGGTTGATTTGGCGAAGAGGCAACTCAAGGATAATGCTCGGAATTAGTGGGATGCGGAAGAGAAGTTGTTGGTGGAGCCGATAGCTTGGGCTACCTTCAAGGCCAGATTTGAGGGTGAGTTCTTCCCGAAAGCTGCCAGGGAGGAGATGCTGCAGCGTTTTATCGATTTGAAGCAAAGGAGCTCGTCGGTGGATTTATATCACCAAGAGTTCATGAGGCTGAGTCGGTTTGCACCAAAGATGGTGCAGGACGCTGAGGAGAGAGCTCAGAGGTTCCTGTAGGGGCTTGCTTCAGAGCTACAGAGTTTTGTGACCTCTTCTGACCGGGAATCCTACCAGAAAGTTCTGGTCGCTGCCAAGATGCAGGAGCTGCTCGTGAACCAGAGGAGGGGGTCTGTTGTTGGTGCTGGGAAGAGGCCTGTGGAACAGGCGAGAGCTGTGTTTAGACCTGGATTCAGGCCTAATCAGTCTGCTCAGTTTAAGAGGCCAGGAGGGCCTATTCTGAAGACTTGCCATTTCTGCGGCAAGCCTGGCCACATCAAGGATCAGTGTCGGAAGTTTTTGGGCCAGTGTCTGGCATGTGGTGATGCTTCCCATGTCGCGAAGGATTGTCAGCATGCGGGTCCGCTGCGGAGGGCACCTGTTGCAGCTCAGCCGTTGCAGCAGCGAGCGTCTATTCCTGCTGGACGTGGAGCAGCTCTTGTTCCGCAGAGGCAGGCTTTTCAGCAGGCTGTTCCGCCGAGGAGGCAGGCTTTTCTGATGACCGCTGCGGAGAGCGAGGCTGTGGATGAGGTTATCGCAGGTAATCCTCACTCTAGCTGTTACTTTCCTAGCTGGTTTTGATTGTTAGATTATGTTGTTTTCTTGAACATGGTTGTTTGCTAGACTAGGGGTTGATTGTTAATTGTTTGTTAGGTGTGGTTTTGGTTTGCACATTTCCTGCACAAGTCCTCTTTGACTCCGGTGCATCGATGTGCATTATTTCTCGGAGCTTCATGGAGAGGCATTCCTTGTCGACGAACCCTCTTCCCAAGAGTTGGAATATCGTTACAGGGAATGGCGTGGTCTCGGTGCATCGTGGTTGCAATTCTTGCTCGTTGGTGGTCTGTGGACATGAGCTTTTCGCTGATTTCATTGTCCACGACATCATCAACTATGATGCAGTTCTGGGGATGGACTGGCTTGCGAGCTTCTATGCTACGATTGACTGTCGGAGAAAGAAGGTGGTGTTCGAGATTCCCAGACATCCAGTATTTGAGTTCAGTCGTGGTAGCAGTTCGCTTGGTCCTGTCAGATTTTGGGCCAGGCCGGTGGAGGCTGTGGCTATGCAGATGGAGTTGGAGTGGCCAGCTGTGGTGCGAGATTTTGGCGACGTCTTCCCCCGAGGAGATGTCTGGTTTGCCACCTGATCGAGCTTTAGAATTTTCTATCGATCTTGTTCCAGGTGCGCAGCCGATTTCGAAGGCGCCGTATCGTATGGCACCTGCAGAGTTGGAAGAGTTGCGGAAGCAGTTGGATGAGCTTTTGCAGAAGGGTTATATTAATCCTAGCGTGTCTCCGTGGGGGAGCACCGGTGTTGCTGGTAAAGAAGAAGGATGGTTCGCGTCGCATGTGCGTGGACTATCGGGAGTTGAATGCGGTGACCATTAAGAATAAATACCCGTTGCCTCGCATCGATGATATTTTTGATCAACTTGGAGGTTCGAGGGTGTTTTCTAAATTGGATTTGAGGAGTGGTTACCATCAGTTGAAGGTGAAGAAGGGAGATGTTCCGAAGACAACGTTCAGGACGAAGTATGGACACTATGAGTTTATGGTTATGCCTTTCGGCGTAACTAACGCGCCCCGCAGTTTTCATGAATCTGATGAACCTGATTTTCTACGACTTTTTGGATAAGTTTGTTGTTATCTTTATTGACGACATTCTGATCTATTCGAAGTGGGAGGAAGAGCATGCCTCGCACTTAAGGACGGTGTTGGAGATTTTGAGGAAGCATCGGTTGTATGCTAAGTTTTCGAAGTGCGAGTTCTGGCTGGATAGAGGTGCTTTTCTCGGGCATGTGGTGACTGGAGATGGTATTTCAGTGGATCCCGAGAAGATTAGGGCCATCAGAGAGTGGCCTGTTCCGTCGTCTACATCTGAGATTCGGAGTTTCCTTGGACTTGCTGGTTACTATCGGCGTTTCATTAAGGACTTTTCTCGTATTGCTGAGCCGATGACCAGGTTGACGCGGAAGGATGTTGCTTTTTGTTTGGTCGGGTGATTGTGAGAGTGCTTTTGGTATTCTGAAGGAGAGGTTGACGACTGCCCCTATTCTTGTCGTGCCTGATCGTAGCGGTGGATTTAAGATCTTTTACGATGCTTCTGGCAAGGGTCTCGGTTGTGTGTTGCATCAGCATGGGCACGTTGTGGCGTATGCGTCTCGTCAGCTTAAGGTTCATGAGAAGAATTACCCGACGCATGATTTGGAGTTGGCTGCCGTTGTGTTTGCTCTTAAGATTTGGAAGCACTTCCTGCTGAGTGAGAAGGTGAGGATTTTCACCGATCACAAAAGCTTGAAGTACATTTTCACTCAGAAGGAGCTCAACATGCGACAACATCGATGGTTGGAGCTTATGGCGGATTATGAGATTGATTTGCAGTTTCACCCTGGCAAGGTGAATGTGGTTCCGGATGCTTTGAGTAGGCTTCCAGCGGTGATGATTTTAACTTCGCAGTGGAGATTGCAGCAGGATTTTTGTGAGTCTGGCGTGGAGATTGTTCTTCCTGGGGAGGCTTCTTCGTTGATGTACATGCAGGTACAGTCGATGATCGTGGATCGGATTAAGGCTGGCCAGACTGAGGATCCGAAGCTGGTGAAGATTCGGGAGCAGGTGGAAGCCGGTCTGCGGACTGACTTTTTGATTCATGAGGATGGCTCGCTGAGGTTTGGAGCCAGGTTGTGTGTGCCAGCTGGGGATATTAGAGAGGAATTGATGGTGGAGGCGCACAGTTCGCCGTATTCTGTGCATCCTGGTGGCACCAAGATGTACCAGGATCTTCGTCTGAATTATTGGTGGCATGGTATGAAGCGGGAGTGTGGCTCGGAGTGTAGCCAAGTGCTTGGTTTGCCAGCAAGTGAAGGCGGAGCATCAGCGTACGACCGGGTTGCTACAACCGCTTCCGATTCCGGAGTGGAAATGGCAACACATCACTATGGACTTCGTGACTGGACTACCTCAGAGTCCGAAGCAGAATGACGCGATTTGGGTGATCGTAGATCGATTGACCAAATCCGCGCACTTTATTCCGTTCCGAGTGGGACAGTCCACTGAGGCGATAGCGAGGAGATATATGGAGGTAAAATTATTTTACTCTCCCGTTTTATTTCCTTTTCCTAGTTCGGATAGTGATGTAACGTGAATCGTGCAGGAGGTTGTGCGACTTCATGGAGTCCCCGTGAGTATCGTGTCTGACAGAGACACGAGGTTCACATCTCAGTTCTGGCAGAGTTTGCAGAAGAGCTTGGGTACGCGTCTGAGTTTCAGCACGGCGTACCATCCGCAGACGGATGGCCAGTCCGAGAGGACGATTCAGATTCTGGAAGACATGCTGAGGGCGTGCATGTTGGATTTCAAGGGTTCGTGGGAGGGACCATCTACACTTGGTGGAGTTCTCTTACAACAACAGCTTCCAGGTGAGTATTGGCATGGCGCCATTCGCCGCTCTTTATGGGAGGAAATGTCGATCGCCATTGAGTTGGGATGACGTTGGTGATCGGGAGCTGTTGGGACCTGAGATGATCGTGGAGGCCGTGGATATCGTCATGAATATTCGGGAGAGGTTGAGAATTGCTCAGGACCGTTTTAAGCATTGGGGCGGATGCTAAATGTCGTCCTTTGGAGTTTCAGCCGGGCGACCATGTGTTCTTGAAGATTTCCCCGAATCATGGTGTGATTCGTTTTGGGAAGCGAGGGAAGTTGAGCCCGCGATACATTGGACCATTTGACATTTTGGAGAGGGTTGGCGAGGTAGCTTATCGCTTGGCCTTGCCGGCATCCTTGGAAGGAGTTCACAATGTTTTCCATGTGTCGCAGCTTCGTTGATACATTAGCGATCCATATCATGCTGTGGATTTTTCGGAGATTACCGTTCGCCCCGGATATGACGTATGACCAGCATCCAGTGCAGATTCTGGACAGGCTTCAGAAGAAATCGCTTCGGAACAAGATTGTCAATCTTGTGAGGGTGATGTGGCGACACGGCTCGCCTGGAGAGTCTACATGGGGAGAATGATGATGAGATGCGAGAGCGTTTCCCACTTTTGTTTTCGGACTCGTGAGTGTTTGGAAATTCCGAGGACGGAATTTTTCTTAAGTTGGGGAGGATGTAACGACTGATTTTCATGTATCTGGATTTATTATAATATAATATATGTTTTGGTCGATTTTCCCCTCATGTGTCGTTTTCGTCTCCGTAGTTTTCATTTTCGATCGTTTCGTCGTATTTTCTCGTTTCTTCCTTATGATTGTCGATTTCGAAGTATGTCATTCATGACGGACTTCATAACGGTCGTATCTTACTATTAGATCAAGCCTAGGAGTCTTAGAAATCGATCCCGGGGCCCCGCGCTCCGTATCGGAACTTTTGGTGCTCATTAGCCGGTATGAGAAGGGGCACCGACCGACTAGATGACGATCCAGTCGGTCGACAATCCTTCTTGGACCGACTAGTTAGCTTTCTAAATTTCTCAGGAGTTATTGTTTATCGTTAGTCGGTCTAAGAACGTTGGTTGACCGACTAGGTTGCAAACTAGTCGGTCGACAATGCTTCTTTAACCGACTAACACATCATTTAATTTTGACACTAGTTACTGTTTACTCTTAGTCGGTCTAAGAACGTTCATCGACCGACTAGATGCTAAACTAGTCGGTCAGTATTTGTTCATGGACCGACTAATTCTAAATCCTATTTTCGTTCAGAAGTTACTGTTTGCACTTAGTCGGTCTGCGTTGGTCGACTGACCGACTAGTAGCCAAACTAGTCGGTCAGTGGTTGCTCTTTGACCGACTAACCTGTGTTAAAACCCTAATTTCTGGGCAGCCGCCAGCCCATCCTATTTAAACCCATCCCAAACGTTTTCTTCTTCCTCAACACGACCCAAAACCCTAAAATCGCCCCCATTGAGCCCCCATCTTCCTCCAAGCTTCATTCCTTCATTCCAAGCCCTAAATCCATCATCCAAACCATCCATTCACTCTATCTACCTCTCATCTTCCCCAAATCTCCATCAAATCCCCAAAATCCCCCAAAATCCCCAAAATCCCCCAAAAACCCTAGTTCTCCAAACTTCTCCAATCTTTTCCAGATCTGATCCTAGGGTTCTCCGGAGTGTTTCTTCCGCTTCCTCTCGGATAAGAAATCGATCCCTTGGTGTTTTTATAACCTATTTGTATTTTTATGAAACCCTAATAAAATTTCATGTTGTTTGTTGATTGTTCCCCCATAACAGTGATTTCCCCCGTAGATTAGCATCCGTGTGACGAAGTGGTCGTCATCCCCCGGTGCTAGGCAAGTGAAACTTGCCACTTAGGGTTTAGGCCATGTTTTAGGCCATTTGCTTGTTGTAGGCGGTAAAAGAGGCTAGGCGACGAAATGATACTCGCCTAGGCGCAATTTGGGGAACTAGCTTGACAACGAAGCTAGTTCCGACATATATCATGTTGCACAATTACCATGTCATGTTTACTTTCCATTAACGGTACGCGAATTAATTGTCATGTCATTGCATTCTTTAAGTGTTGTTGTGATTGTGTAGCTTCGCTACAATATTTGTGTTCCTGGCTCGTGTTCCAGAAGCGAGCCCTGTAGTTGCTAACCCCAACGCTCGATATTGAATTGTGAACTAAGAAACAAGCTCCCCGTGCGGGGCAACCCTGGCTCACTTGCTGGGCTCATGTTCAGGGACCCTGGCTTGTTTACGTGTGGGATGGGGTAAGGGTTAAGCGGCCAGGCAACTGGGGGTCTGTTTGATCAACAACTGCAGTTGTAAGGCGTAAACTATGGGGTGGGTAGTGTTTAGTGCCGATCGGTTGTGAATGATGTACCATTCAGCTGAAGGGCGGTAAACATCTACAAACAACAGTGAAACATGATTAGTGTTTAGTGCCGATCGGTGTGAATGATGTACCATTCAGCTGAAGGGCGTAAACATCTACAAAACAACGTGAAATGATTGAGATTGTTAGTAGCTTGGCTACTCTTGTCTTGTCCCGATAAATTGTTCCCTTGTACAAAATTGTCTTGCCATGTCTTAAATTGTGCACTCATGTTATAACTGCCATGTCATGCATACTATAACTGCTAGGTTGCTAGTTGCCTTACTTTCAGTTTCCTTGCTCAAGTCTTTTAGACTTGCTGACATGTGCCCCTTTACTCTTTTGGGTGACACATGTTAGATCCTGGGCCTTTAGACTCTTTCTTTTAGCCTGGTGGCTTTTCTGGATGTTGGACTTATTTTCATGTTGGACAATTTATGAGATGTGAGATTTTATTTTAGTCTCTCCTTGTGTTATTATTGTTGTTCCGTTGTGGTTACAGGGACCTGCTTATGTTTTATTGACGCTTATCGGGTTTGGGGCTTCACAGCTCCACTCTCGTGCGGACCTTTTCACGTCTCGCCTCCATTTTAGGGAAGCGGATCGTGACAGAAGCTGATAAATCTGACCCTATGGGAATGGACCAATGCACAGGTGATTGTCTAGCTTGAATGATTTATGGTGTACCATGTGCCAATGAGATTGGCAAATACACAAGGGAAAATCGCCCCATTCCCTTAGATGCCGTAAATTCTCATTGGAAGCAGCTAGACATGGAGGCTAAGCCGGAATTGATGTCTGAAGAAGATGGGCTTATACATGCTGAATTAGAGCACATACACAAGCTCTATGCTCAACTTGATGGGCCGATGAAGCAGGAGTTGTTAATTAAGTTGAAGGAGCTAGCTACCCGGCGACAAATCTGATTACAAAGCCGCAAGTTAATGTCGTGTTCAATGGAAGAAGAAAAAGGGATAATAATTTGACAAATGAAGATACAGCCACCCCCATTCATCCTGCTCATTTTGATCATGACTTCACCGATGCGGCTAGTTGCTCTGCTCAAATTCCACCTGAAGTCTCATCGAAACAAGAAAGCGTCGGCCGTGTCCAGCCGAGACGGTCCCAAAGGATCAAAAATACGTCTGCCCCACCCATTCCTCCTCAACTTGCTAGAAAGAAACCAACTGTCAAAGCCGCGACATCTGGCAGTATGACTGGGGTTTCTGCTACAGCTTCATTTGCAGCAGCAAATTATGAAGCAAAGGACGCTAGAGCCGTTCAAGGAGGCATACCTTATCTTGATCAATTCCCCGCTGCAATCGCCAAATATATATCGAACGTCACAGATGTGACGGCAGATGGGAACTGTGGTTACAGGGCTATATCTTCACATCTAGGGATGGGAGAGGACCAGTGGAAGGTGGTCAAAAGAGAGTTGCTTCAAGAGCTGCGTGACCACTATGATGTGTACTCAAAGGTGATGGGTGAGGAAAGTGCACAAGAACAGGTAGCGTCAATTAACTATATGGGTGACCACCCCCCGATGCAATATTGGATGACCTTCCCTGAAGTTGGACATATTATCTCAAGTCGTTATAACTGTGTAATACATCTGCTGTCAATGCAACAATGTCTTTCATTTTTTCCGTTAAGATCAGGACCGCACCAAGGTACGAAACGTGGTCCCTTCACCATAGGTTTTGTAAATAATAATCACTTTGTAAATATTCAACTTAAAGATAGAAGCCCGGTCCCACCGGTAATAAGGCAATGGAAGGCTAACCGCCTGCCTACGGCCGAAGGATGGGTGGAAGGCCTTGAAGAGAGGATGCGAAAATTCGAGACATTATTCTGTAAAGATGTAGGCAAATCTCCCACTGTAATTACCGTATCATCAGAGCATTGAATTTATAATTTTGTGCAAATGTAGTGACTGAGTTTATAATGAAAGAATATACTGAATTTTTTGGGATTTTTGTACAAAATATATGGGATTTCTGCACAACGGGAACTCAACGCGCCATCATGTCTTTGCTTTTTGTGCGATTTGAACATTTATGTTATGGGATACAGTAGCTAAATTCGCACGACTGGCATAATTTTGCCCGTTGTGAGCTTTGAGCAATTTATGTTACAGCATTAAAAATTTGCTCACCGCGCACAACGGACATAAAGGAGAATGCTAAGAGTTGGACTCATAATTGTGTGCTTTGGTATGTTATTGATGTTGAAGACCGTATACTGCAGTAAATGTGTTATTTATGTTGCATGAAGTGATTTCCACCTCTGCATATTCTTGAATCTTTCTCTCCTTGACGATGGTCTACTTGAATCTATGGCATAAGTCCAATATCACAAGTTCGTTTAAAGGAAAACTCTATACGTAACAATCTCGATGCATGTAGAGGCCATGTGAATGCTGGAGAAAATGACTCCAATGAAACACACTGGCAAGATTCATCCATACACATCAGGTAAAAGGTGGGACCGGTGTGAGCAATGAGAAAAAAATTGTATATCTGGTACACTGTGATGCTAAGCTCAATTCCAACGCAGTTCACGTGCACTAAGTATATTCCCGGGAAACTTTGATATTTCACACCATCCTTGACCATTTCTGTGATGGATGTATGCTAATAGTTTTAATATCCACAAGAAATTAGCAATCGGTGTACGAAGATCGCTAATGGTTGGCAAACAGATATTTAAACTAACAAGCGGTAAAAGACTGCACCAGACGGTGTTCATTGCCAATTGAATGTTCGGGGTTCATTACTAACGCATAAACCATCACATGTTCACCTCTCAAAATATGAAAACCATTTGGGGTACTAAGATGGCCACGATTCACACAGACGCCTCGCTGGAGGGGGCGTTGGTAGTCAAACCGTCCTACGTTTAGGCCGATCATCAACCGAACTCCCGACCAGATCGCTGACGCTTCCTCGCCTCAGCCTCATGCCTCACGTCTGCAATCGAGTTTGGAGGAAGCGAGTTTCTCTCCAACTCGGCTATACGAGCCAGGAGACTGCTCTTCTCTACGTACCATCGCTCTTCGGAGCTCTTCCGAACCGCTGACATAGAGGCCGCCCGATCTTTAGCTTTCGCAACCTCCCACTCCGCCTGAGATCTGCGGTCTATCTCTTTCATCAGCTGCTCCTTCAAATCCTTAAGTTGAGATTCGAAGTAAACCGCCTTTTTTCGCTCGGCAATCAACAATTGCACCACTCGACAACGCAGTTCCGCCTCGACCAATGATGTCTGCAGGGAATCATGGATAAGACTGTAAGAGTAAGGCAACAGCACAACGAGACGACATTAGTACTTAACCTGGTAACTGCCATAAACGATTGAGTTAGCGAGCCTTTCAATGCCAATTTGACCCAGGACACTTTGGTCAATGGGAAGGATGGAGTTCTCCACCAGCCGACTGGCCACCCCCTATCCACCAATGCAGACTCGCCGTCCCAGACGGGGAAGAAGGGTCGGTAACGGTTCCCCCCAGTACCTTCCGATGGAACGTCAGTGGGCGGATTCAACAGCAATGCCCCCTCGTACGCCGGGGGGACATAGCCTGCCGGAACGAGACCTCCCCATGGCCACGTATCCCTTAGGGGAGTCTCAGGCAACTGCGGCCGCACATCCCCCCTGTCATGAAGGGAACGGTTATCATCTAAGTCACCATCTCTTCTTCCCTCTGAAGACTGGCCTTGCAAAGTTTCTTCGACCCACTGACACGATTTCTCAGCCATATCTGCAGTGAAGGCACAAATCATGACGAATGGTGATATATCCCCAAATTTGGCGGGATAAATATCCTCCACTTGACCGGACGCATGGCGGGGTTTTCTGGGGTCTTCGCGGGGTTTTTTTGCGGTCTGCTACATTAATACTCCGAGTTTGGCGGCAACTCAAATTTTTTGTCGGGTCCTGCATTATGGGTGGCCATCTTGCTTCTTGACCCTCTCGCTCTTCCGTTTGTTATTACAAGTATAAATAAACGGCGGATTAATTACTGAGCGTGCAAAACGGGGCAAAATTTCAACCGTTGTGCGCGGTGAGCAAACATAATTTAGTCACGCGCAGTATATGCGTAAATGAGGGATAGTTATGCGTGGTCAAATATTTGGATTTATTATACGAATTTCCTCATCGCGCACAAATGGCATTACTGTATACAGTTGTGTGAGGAGATATAGTAAACGACTAAAATGTTTTACTTGTCAGAATGGATACAAATATTCGCTGATATGGCGCTTACGTGAAAAACTTTTCTCAAACAAAGTACCAGCAAATTCGGTAGTTTGATGAGTAGATGACCGGTCGAATTCTTGTTTGTGGTCCCACCAACCTCTCACCTCATCCACCTCATCCATCTCTACGTACCATCGCTTTTCGTATTATTAATAGTTACACATGAAAGTGGAGCCCACAGAGGGAAAAAGATAGAATTTTTCAACGCAGCACAGCGGAACGACGCAAAACCTACTGAAAATTGCCCAGTTAACAACATTCGAACGCGAAGGTCCACATATTGTTTAGCGGGCCCCACAATATATTCTCGAGTCTCGACACCCCACTATCCAACCCCATTGAATCTAGTTGGTAGATGATGTGACATTTAATTAAGTATTTTTTCACATATTTAGTTTACGTGAATTAAGCTATATTCGACGACTCCATGCAAGTCTAAGCGGAAGTTGGCCGGTTATATCATCTCCAAACCACACTGCAACAACACGCTAAATATGGCATTTTCCCTCCATCAACCGCCTTGCAAAACTGGAATCATTTTGCCGGTTTGCTACAGGGCCATCCAAATTTGGAGAGTCAATGTAGCAACTTCCGATGTATAAAAAAACAGTGTAGCAACCTACAGTCAGTTTTTGTATGTCTGTTTATTAGACCATACCTAGAACATTCATTATGATTCTGTTTGTTTATTTTGTTCCCCCTATGGCATTATCCAAAAGGCGGGAGTAAAATAACAACAATCGTGCCAAATAAGAGTCTAAATATATATATAATCCAAAAAATCATAAAACCACATTATAAACTTAGGTGATAAGAGGAACGAAAGTCCAATATCAACATTGAGATACACGAAGGAAACTTAACGTCTCACCTCACAACACATATAGATATAGCATACATGGAGACCATATCACAAAATTCACACATATATATGATATATGATCAACAAATATAGTGCGGAATTAAAATTAAACCCAAATAATAAACAAATGCAAACGCAATTATGTTTCAAGGGTTCGGATTACCCAAGTAACTTCCCGCCTTCTTCCCGGTTATCCTACGTCCCTTCCACCCGGATACCTCCGGATACTCAAGTTAGAACCCTAACTTGAGGTTGCCTTTAAACCCACTTGTAGCAACCCTACAAGTGAAATCGAATACAACCGATGTCCTTCACTCCTACAACATGGGAGTAAGCAAACCGCTCTCGCAAACCTAGCACAAAAACAAAATAACGAAAGTTATGAAATTATGAAAGCAACACTTACAATCCCATATGCCTTGAAGTAGAACTTGAAGGAGAAGTGTGTTGTGTGTTGAAAACTCTCTTGGAAGAGAGGAGAAAGCCCTTTCTCTTGACTGCACATATTACCTTGACGATCACTACCATTTGAATACACATCGCTCCTGCCTTTGCACCGGCTCCATTATATCAGTTCCCGTCTGTTACTCATGAATCCCTGTCAATAGAGAGGACTACTGCCGTAAAGGTGGAGGCCGAGGTAATAGATCGGGTGCCAATCGGCGGCTCTAGTCTGGACCGATATACGTGCACCTCATGGGCATTCACATTCCGTTTGAATACACATCGCTCCTGCCTTTGCACCGGCTCCATTATATCAGTTCCCGCCTGTTACTCATGAATCCCTGTCAATAGAGAGGACTACTGCCACAAAGGTGGAGGCCGAGGTAATAGATAGAGTGCCGATCGGCAGCTCTAGGCTGGACCGATATACGTGCACCTCATGGGCATTCACGTTCCG
Source organism: Scilla litardierei (assembly GCA_030789695.1). NCBI lineage: Eukaryota > Viridiplantae > Streptophyta > Magnoliopsida > Asparagales > Asparagaceae > Scilla > Scilla litardierei. The sequence goes on from CM061136.1 coordinate 112,923,074, forward strand.
GTTGAATACACATCGCTCCTGCCTTTGCACCGGCTCCATTATATCAGTTCCCGCCTGTTACTCATGAATCCCTGTCAATAGAGAGGATTACTGCCGTAAAGGTGGAGGCCGAGGTAATAGATCGGGTTCCAATCGGCGGCTCAAGGCTGGACCGATATACGTGCACCTCATGGGCATTCACGTTCCGTTTGAATACACATCACTCCTGCCTTTGCACCGGCTCCATTATATCAGTTCCCGCCTGTTACTCATGAATCCCTGTCAATAGAGAGGACTACTGCCGTAAAGGTGGAGGCCGAGGTAATAGATCAGGTGCCAATCGGCGGCTCAAGGCTGGACCGATATACGTGCACCTCATGGGCATTCACGTTCCGCTGGAATACACATCGCTCCTGCCTTTGCACCGGCTCCATTATATCAGTTCCCGCCTGTTACTTATGAATCCCTGTCAATAGAGAGGACTACTACCGTAAAGGTGGGGACCGAGGTAATAGATCGGGTGCCAAACGACGGCTCAAGGCTGGACCGATATACGTGCACCACATGGGCATTCACATTCTGTTTGAATACACATCGCTCCTGCCTTTGCACCGGCTCCATTATATCAGTTCCCGCCTGTTACTCATGAATCCCTGTCAATAGAGAGGACTACTGCCGTAAAGGTGGGGGCCGAGGTAATAGATTGGGTGCCAATCGGCGGCTTAAGGCTGGACCGATATACGTGCACCTCATGGGCGTTCATGTTCCGTTTGAATACACATCTCTCCTCCCTTTGCACCGGCTCCATTATATCTGTTCCCGCCTGTTACTCATGAATCCCTGTCAATAGAGAGGACTACTGCCGTAAAGGTGGAGGCCGAGGTAATAGATCGGGTGCCAAACGGCGGCTCAAGGCTGGACCGATATACATGCACCTCATGGGCATTCACGTTCCGTTTGAATACACATCGCTTCTACCTTTGCACCGGCTCCATTCTATCAGTTCCCGCCTGTTACTCATGAATCCCTGTCAATAGAGAGGACTACTGCCGTAAAGATGGAGGTCGAGGTAATAGATCGGGTGCCAATCGGCGGCTCAAGGCTGGACCGATATACGTGCACCTCATGGGCATTCACGTTCCATTTGAATACACATCGCTCCTGCCTTTGCACCGGCTCCATTATATCAGTTCCCACCTGTTACTCATGAATCACTGTCAATAGAGAGGACTACTGCCGTAAAGGTGGAGGCCGAGGTAATAGATCGGGTGCCAATCGGCGGCTCAAGGCTGGACTGATATACGTGCACCTCATGGGCATTCACTTTCCGTTTGAATACACATCGCTACTGCCTTTGCACCGGCTCCATTATATCAGTTCCCGTCTGTTACTCATGAATCCTTGTCAATAGAGAGGACTACTGCCGTAAAGGTGGCGGCCGAGGTAATAGATCGGGTGCCAATCGGCGGCTCTAGGCTGGAAAGATATACGTGCACCTCATGGGCATTTACGTTCTGTTTGAATACACATCGCTCATGCCTTTGCACCGGCTCCATTATATCAGTTCCCGCCTGTTACTCATGAATCCCTGTCAATAGAGAGGACTACTGCCGTAAAGGTGGGGGCCGAGGTAATAGATCGGGTGCCAAACGACGGCTCAAGGCTGGACCGATATACGTGCACCTCATGGGCATTCACGTTCCGTTTGAATACACATCGCTCCTGCCTTTGCACCGGCTCCATTATATCAGTTCCCGCCTGTTACTCATGAATCCCTGTCAATAGAGAGGACTACTGCCGTAAAGGTGGGGGCCGAGGTAATAGATCGGGTGCCAATCGGCGGCTCAAGGCTGGACCGATATACGTGCACCTCATGGGCATTCACGTTCCGTTTGAATACACATCGCTCATGCCTTTGCACCGGCTCCATTATATCAGTTCCCGCCTGTTACTCATGAATCCCTGTCAATATAGAGGACTACTGCCGTAAAGGTGGAGGCCGAGGTAATAGATCGGGTGCCAAACGGCGGCTCAAGGCTGGACCGATATACGTGCACCTCATGGGCATTCACGTTCCGTTTGAATACACATCGCTACTGCCTTTGCACCGGCTCCATTATATCAGTTCCCGCATGTTACTCATGAATCCCTGTCAATAGAGAGGACTACTGCCGTAAAGGTGGAGGCTGAGGTAATAGATCGGGTGCCAATCGGCGGCTCAAGGCCGGACCGATATACGTGCACCTCATGGGCATTTACGTTCCGTTTGAATACACATCGCTCCTGCCTTTGCACCGGCTCCATTATATCAGTTCCCGCCTGTTACTCATGAATCCCTGTCAATATAGAGGACTACTGCCGTAAAGGTGGAGGCCGAGGTAATAGATCGGGTGCCAAACGGCGGCTCAAGGCTGGACCGATATACGTGCACCTCATGGGCATTCACGTTCCGTTTGAATACACATCGCTACTGCCTTTGCACCGGCTCCATTATATCAGTTCCCGCATGTTACTCATGAATCCCTGTCAATAGAGAGGACTACTGCCGTAAAGGTGGAGGCCGAGGTAATAGATCGGGTGCCAATCGGCGGCTCAAGGCTGGACCGATATACGTGCACCTCATGGGCATTTACGTTCCGTTTGAATACACATCGCTCCTGCCTTTGCACCGGCTCCATTATATCAGTTCCCGCCTGTTACTCATGAATCCCTGTCAATAGAGAGGACTACTGCCGTAAAGGTGGAGGCCGAGGTAATAGATCGGGTGCCAATCAGTGGCTCTAGGCTCGACCGATATACGTGCACCTCATAGGCATTTACGTTCCGTTTGAATACACATCGCTCCTGCCTTTGCACCGGCTCTATTATATCAGTTCCCGCCTGTTACTCATGAATCCCTGTCAATAGAGAGGACTACTGCCGTAAAGGTGGAGCCCGAGGTAATAGATCGGGTGCCAATCGGCGGCTCTAGGCTGGAACGATATACGTGCACCTCATGGGCATTTGCTTTCCGTTTGAATACACATCGCTCCTGAACGTGCAGTGGCTACTAAACAATAGATATTTATAGATCGGTTGCGAGACGCAATCGGTATGCCACGTAATGATGAAAGTACAACCGCCATCTCGTACAGTCTCATTTCGGAGGTACGTAATGATGACAGTAAATGATTCTTCTTTCTTCTCATCAATGTTCACGTGTGGTAACTGGAGAATGAGTCAAGTAGAACCTCGGTTTCCATGTAAGCCCTTCATTACGATTTTTTTTGCCCATCCGAACGGATGCTTTACCCCAGCCGTCTGATGAGATCGTTTTAGTCAGTTCCACTTCCATATGTAATCCAGCGGCTGAGATTAAAATAACCAATCGTTATATATATATATGGAGTCAGTAGACGAGGGGTTTCGCGGAAAATTTCATTCCTCTTTCCTTTGGTCTGTCGTTCCGTTTTCTTCTTCATCTCAACACTCTCGCATTTCGTACTCGGGTTTCTTCATGCCGCCAAAACGATCTCGTGAGTCGACTTTTTCTGACCCTTGGGGAGTTAGTGATGATGATTCACCGTCACCTGAACACGATGATCCCCTTCCCTCATCGTTCCTGGCCTATAGACCCATTCTATGTGATTCGCTTTCGCTTGGTCCAACTCAAGGTGAACACAATGTGCTGTTGCCTCCTCCTGGGTTTCCTCCTTTACATGCAGGTTCATCAGTTCCATCTCCGGCTGAAAAAGCCCCACTCGAGGACAACAGTAACGGCCTCCTCTCTATGGATGGGATGTCTCGCCATCAGGACTCTGTTCTGCACAACCTCCGTAGCAAACTCGAGGAGCTTACTACGTCTGTCTCTGTACTTACAGATGAACAACGTCAGCTTAAGGATATACTCATAGGCAATGTAAGCCCCGCATCTGCTGCTTCATCATCCTCCCATCAGCCGGTGAACTTTACTCGTAGATTAGGAGAAATTGAAACCCATCTCTCCAACACCAATCTGGCGATCTCACTTCTGCGTAGCGACTTCGACACTATGATGCTCATAATGTCGAATATACAAGAGAAGATGGAGACTCTGGTGCCCTCTCCTAGAGACATCCGTACTGTTGCCCCACCATCACCACCTCCGCCTCCGCCTCCGCCTCCAGGTTTTTGAGGTGGCCGGACCTTTGGCGCACAAGCCTTTCTCTTGTCTTATATTGTATTTTTGATCATCGACGGAGAAGAGTGTTTGTGGGTAGATATTCTTTGGTGTTTTATGTCATTATGTACGAAATGTAGTTTCAAATTTGTTGTGGTATGTACAGTGTAACGTATAAATGTTGTAGTATGATAGAATTCAGACCTTAATACACTGTCATTTAATTTGATACAATTGCATGACATTACGAAATTGATATATGTGATATATAAATCGATGCTTACTTGAATCAATGTCCGAAATTGAAATTACCTATGTAAAAACTTTTTACCGTTATATGATTTACCCAGCGAGCACAACGGGCATAAATTGTGACCGTCCTTATATACGTTGTGATAAAACCTTTACGTTTGCACACAATTACTCAGCGCGCACAACGCTCACATAATGTGTTTGACCGATGTGCGGGCTGTGAGCATGCCCGTATCTGATTATCCACAATTACTCAGTTCACACAACTGCACGTATTTGTGACCTTTTTGCGCGCGGAGCCAAACTCGTTTTTTGAATTCTAGGGCTGACTAGGACAAGATAAAGAGTGGCTAGGATTTGATCCTGGGAAATCAATGGCTGAGATTGGATTTTATGAAAATTTTAGTTGGAAAACTTAAATTTTAGTGGGAAAAGTGTCTTGGAAACCAAAACTTTGAAATTAGAAGTGTCTTTGGAAAGATTGTGGAGATTAAATTTGGAGGGGACGTGCCTTGGGAACCTAAACTTTGAAATTAGAAGTGCCTTGGGAAAGATTGTGAAGATTAAATTTAGGGGGGAAATGCCTTGGAAACTTATACTTTGAAATTAAAAGTGCCATGGGAAAGATTATGTGGAAGCATGATCCATTAAATTAAACAAAATAAAAAATTTAGTGTAAAACAATTTAGCGGAACAACAAATTAAATAATTAAAAGTGCCTTGAGTAATATTGTACAAACATAAATAATTTGCTCATCTTGCACAACAGCCATTATTTTCTCCGTTGTGCGCGTTGAGCAATTTTGTTATTGGCCGTCAAGTTTGCTCAACGCGCACCGTAAAGGCCAAACCTTCTTGGGAACATCATCTGGCTGAAACAATATGTTGTAGATTCACTCGTCTTTATGTCCAATACAATATCACGCACAGTGACTCTACTGTAGTTTATCGTCCTCATCAATGGGCCAGTCCAATTCGTCTATAAATAGCCTCTCTTCCCACTAGACCTTGTCAACCACTCCACTTCTTAATGATAGTATTCTAACTGATTCTATCTGTTTCTACTTCATACACTATTTTTTCTTCACAATGCTAAATATTTCTCGTTGTTCATCACTGCTTCGTCTTCAACACACAAAGATGAACAATATACTACCGGCAATTGACGTGTACTGGAAGATGTTATTTGCTCCTTCATATGTTCTACAGCAGCGGATTCTTCCGAGAAGAAGCAACCGTGATATATTTTTATATCAGTGCCTAAACGTAAAGTTGCACGTCTTTATACCCTATTTTTTTACTTAAATATGCTTTTTATCGTTCATAATTGATGCTTCTTCAACGCATACAGTGGCATGCGCTGAAGAATCCAGATCAGCCAACTTCGTTAAAGGAGTGGCTACTTATACCGTTATGGACGATCTGGATGCTAGTGATGATGGTGCATGCTATTGGAGCTGATCATAAATGCCATCTTGCTTGAGCTGTTCAGCATGACTCTGTCACTGTGAACAGTTTTGCGTAGTGGGATTCAATGTACCACTAGGATATTCCCGTGATTGAATTTCATACCAGTTCCAAACTGTGAAGTTGCAAAATGTTTAGCTGTAGTTTCAACTTTGTTGTGTAATGTACAGAATAATGCATAAATGTTGTAGTATTTTGGAATTCAGACCCTAATACAAAAATGATATAGGTGATATATATGTCCGACGTTGATATTACTGAGCAAAATTGTTTACCGAACTATAAATACCATTTATGCATTATGTACATTATAATGCATAATGCTGTAGTTTGTTAGAATTCAGACCTTAATACTATGTCATTTAATTTGATACAATTACAGGACAATACAAAATTAATATAAGGTGATATATACATTGATGCTTACTTGAATCAATGTCCGACATAGATATTCTGATCAAACACTGTTCACCGAACTATAAATTCCCCAGGGCGCACAACAGGCTCATGCTATATATTGTGATAAACTATTTACGTGTGCATATAGTTACTAGCATGCACAACGTTCGTATCGATTTGTTTGACTGCTGTGCGCGATGAGTAAAACAGTATCTTATTATCAACCATTACTCAAATCACACAAATGGACGTAGATGTGACCCTTTTGCTCGCAGAGCCAAACTGTATGCAATTAAACACAATAGACCATCGCACACAACAGTCAGATGCCATGACCGTTGTGCGTGCTGAGCAAAACTGTATTACATGCTCCATTACCCACAGTTAATCATCCCGTCATATGGGCAACATAAGGTAAGGTTGCGAGCACTGATCAAATTACACCCACCTGGGCGCGTTGAGCAAAACGGTCGTAACGAATAATTGCTCTGCGCGCAAAACGTTCAATAAAAAATCCCAAAATATAAAAGAAACACAAAATCGGGCGAGAATTAAATAATGTTCAGTCTGACATTATTTAAAAAATCAAAATTTAAGCAAATTTGATGCGCAGCAGTTGATTGATGGGTGTAAAGACATTTAAGTGATAAGACAACACATATCCTACTGTTTACATAATAGGACATCAAAAATAGCTACATTTCTTTGATTTGTTTAAAAAAATACATTTTAGATATATAATACAGCGCGCACAACGGATCAAAATACAACCAGCTGTGCGCGTTGAGCAAAGTGGACGTTACGAATAATTACTCTGCGCCCACAACGTTCAATACAAAATCCCCATAATTAATAACTTCAGCGCGCACAACGTTCAATATAAAATCCCAATAATAAAGAAGAAAACAAAATTGGGGGAGAATTAATTAATGTTCAGAGTCACTTCAGACTGACAGGCCAGTTAAAAAAAATTACCATTGAAGCAAATCTGATGCGCAACAGTTGATTGATGGTGTAAAGACATTTAAGTGATAAGACAACACATCAGACTTTTTCAGATAAAGACAGCAAAAATATCTACATTTCTTTGATTTGTTAAAATTTGATCCTTAGTGCGGGGTATATAAAAAGGTATACATTTATAAAATATAATACAGCGCGCACAACGGATCAAAATACACCCAGCTGTGCGCGTTGAGCAAAACGGTCGTAACGAATAATTCCTCTGCGCGCACAACGTTCAATACATTTAATTCCCATAATTCCCATAATTTATTAAATCAGCGCGCACAACGTTCAATACATTTAATTGATAAGACAACACATATTCGACTGTTTGCAGAATAAGACAGCAAAAAGATATACATTTCTTTGATTTGTTTCAATTTGTCCCTTAGTGCGAGGTATATAAAAAGGTATACATCTATTATCCTTATATTTCCTTATATTAAAATACAAGGATTGATGGGATGTTTGTCCTACTAGGACAAACATCCCATCGTTGGGTTGTTTTTGTTTTTTGGGTTTTTTTTGTAGAAAGAACCCCCTACAAATCCCTAATTGCGCGGAATACTGCCCCTTTACACCTCTTTTAAAAATAACCCTCGCTTTTGCTGTTTTGCAATTGACCCCCCCTCACAATCCCCACACACACCCTCCCTTCTCCGCTTTCTCCCCTTGGCTTTCGATCGGGTCTTTGTTGGTCCTCCTTCTTGATTTTTGCCGTGCACGTGTGCACGTGATTTACATTTGACAACGTTTTTTGAATTCTAGGGCTGACTAGGACAAGATAAAGAGTGGCTGAGATTTGATCTTGGTAAATCAATGGCTGAGATTGGATTTTATGAAACTTTTAGTTTGAAAACTTAAATTTTAGTGGGAAAAGTGTCTTGGAAACCAAAACTTTGAAATTAGAAGTGTCTTTGGAAAGATTGTGGAGATTAAATTTGGAATATATAATACAGCGGGCACAACGGAACAAAATATACACAGCTGTCCGCGTTCAGCTGCTTTAGCATAATGTTCGTAATCTCTGCGCGCACAACATTCATTACAAAATCCCCATAATTAATAACTTCAGCGCGCACAACGTTCAATAAAAAATCCCAATAATAAAGAAGAAACACAAAATTTTTGTAGATTAATTACTGTTCATACTGACATGCAAGAAAAAAAAATCAAAATTGATGCAAATATAATGGCAGCAGTTGATTGATGGGTGTAAGGAAATTTAAGTTTGAGTAAAATTTGATTTGGTAAAATTTGAGTTTTAGTGCGCACCGTGCGGGGTTTTTAAATTGTAAACATTTTGGACATATAATACAGCGCGCACAACGGATCAAAATACACCCGTCTGTGCGCGTTGAGAAAAACGGTCGTAACGAATAATTACCATGCGCGCACAACTTTCAATACTAAATTCCCATAATTAATATCTTCAGCGCGCACAACGTTGAATAAAAAATCCCAATAATAAAGAAAACACAAAATTGGGTGGAGAATTAATTAATGTTCAGACTGACTGTCACTGAGATGCCAGATAAAAAAATCAAAATTGATGCAAATATAATGCGGAGCAGTTGATTGATGGGTGTTACGACCTAAAGATCATAATAGCCCGACTCCCGCCCGGATCCGCTAACATACCCCTTTAGCTCACCCTTTAACAATCAGGGCCGCCGCCCCGAGGACCCGGGCCATCATGGAGATAGGCACACCATACGGCGCCCCCCCCCGAAACGGCCGAGGCGAGCAATTGTAGCCGGCCGAGGCGAACAACCGCGGCCGCCCGGCCCCTCGGGGTAGCGCGCTTGGGGACGCTTGGGTATCAAGGCCAGGCCTACGGACGGGCGTGGTCGGGCCGGACTACCCCCGACCGGAACGGCCCGTCCGATTCCCGCGAACCTCGGCGACTAAAATGAGCCAGACCTTTAGTTCGACGCTAACGACAAACAGCCTAGGACAAAGGCACGACTGACACATACGTCACCCGACCGCCTGACAAAGCACCCCCAGGCGGCTGACCTGACCGGCGGTTGGTGCTTTCGGCCCTGACATCCCGCCAAAAGCACCTCTTGGCCGTTGCGCCGCCTGACAGAGGCAGGTCAGAAACTCCAGTTCCCGATGTCCTTGTCCGAAGCTTCCGCTGACAACCGAGCCAGCTCAGCGTGCCAAGTCATCATCCGTCAGGTATAAATCCCCCCTCCTCTTACGAAAGGGGGGCTGCTGCAGAATTCTCTCTCATTCAACTATTCACACACGAGTGCAAAGGTCTTCCATATCTTTGTGCTCCCACCTATAGCTCGCCACGCGCGGTCGACACACCGTTAGTCCGACCGGCGTGACCAGCCCCCCATTTCAAGCCCTATCACTGACTTAGGCATCGGAGGGGCTAAGGGTTGAACCCCCAACCCTGCCCTTCTGACGAGTTGTTCGTGTTGTAGGAGAGCTCGCCTATCAACACCAGTCGGCGTCACCCCCCTGCCGTTCAACCTTGTCCAGCTGCATCCGGCGAGATTCAGCCCCACGACCGTCACTGGCGTCGATATCGACTTCTTCACCCCACTAATCGCTTGTCAAATAGCCTACCTAAGCCCCCTTCTCCACATAACCACCGTGCCCTTGGTTCCCATTAATAAAAATTCATTGTACGCGAGTTCCACCTCGTAACAATTGGCGCCGTCTGTGGGAAACGAAGGGTCACACCCATGTTAGATTCCATACCGATCTCGCGGAACCCGGACCACGGCAAAGATCCCGTGGGACAGGAACCGCTCTCCCTACAAACCACCCCGGCGTCCGACCCCCTTCTGGGGATGGGCTCCGAGATCGAGCACACTTCAGTCCCCGCCGTCCTGAAGAGCTTCGAGGCCGTTGCTCAGGCCAGGGGAGGCTGTCAGACGGCTGGAACGGGACCTCCGCCCGGCCCCTCAGAGCCCCTGAACGTGAGGCGAAACCTCCACCCTCAGTTCGAGGAGGAGGGGGAGCATAGGGGGCTCGCTGAGGAGATCGCGGCCCAGCAAAGGCTCCTGGAAGAGGAGGTAGAAGTCGCGCAGCGGTGGAGGCGCCTGGGGGAGGCGGCCGCCGCGCAGAGGCGTCTGGACGAGGCGGCCGAGACCACCCGGAAGGCTTACCTGGAAGCGGAGGCCGCCCGCCGCCAGCTTCGCTTCATCATCGCGGAGCGCGAGAGGCTGAGGATGGAGAACAGGAGCAACCGAGAACTCCTGGACGAGGCGACGACGGCCCGGCGGCCTGGGAACGGGCGGGACCCGTTGTTGAACAGGTCCCCGCCTGGAGGGGGCGGCCCCCATCACCAACACCACCCCTCCGATACCCTGCGCGAGGAAGCCGTTTGTCGGCAACTACGCTTCCTCGCCACCGAGCGTGAAAGACTCCTTCGGGAGAATCAAGAACGGATGGAGTCCCGAGGAGAGCTGGCCAGGAGGCGTGGGCGCTGGGAGGACCGTAGCCCGCAACCCGTCGAATCCTCGGCCCAAGGAAGGAGCCCCGCCTGGAGACCGTCGGGCTACTCACCGGGGACGGAGGACCGTCGGCGGCCGAGGCGCGACCGAAGCCCGACCCCCGAGTGGCGGAGGGGGGATGCGCCGGATCGCCCGACCTACCCGGAGGAGGCCACGCCACTCGCCCGGTGGATCACTTCCGCCCCCAGGCCCGTAAGGTTCAAACCCCCTCACTTGGCCACGTACAATGGGAGGGGCGACCCCCTCACGCACGTGCAACAATACCGGGGGGCGATGGAAGCCCAGGACGTGGATGAGGCGTTCCTTTGCCGACATTTCTCCCAAAGCCTGAGGGACACCGCGCTGGACTGGTACTTCGGCTTGCCCGCGAGGTCCGTAGGGAGCTTTGGCGAACTATCCCATAAGTTCTGCCAAGAGTTTCGGGCCGGGCGAACAAAAAAGAAGCCCTTAGACTATCTCAGCACGATAGTCCAAGGGGAGGGAGAGACGACGGGTAGATACCTCCGCCGTTTTCAGGAGGAAAGACGGGCGGTGGTGACGTGTGGCGATGAAGTGCTTATGCTGGCCTTCAAGACGGGGCTGCGGACTCGGAGCCTCCACAAATCACTGCTCCGGGATCCGCCGACCGACTATGAAGTGTTGGTAGCTATGGCGGAGAGACACGCGCTGGCCGAGGAGACTCTCGGCGCCAAGGCCTTATTCCCCCCGACGAAACCCCCCCAAGGCGAACCCCGGTCACACCCACGGCCGAGGCAGGAAGAGGGGCACCGTGGCCGCGACCAACTGGCCCGACCAAGGAGGGAACCGCTCGGGCCCCGCCCGCAAGACCGACCTGTCCCGGCGCGCGATTTCACTCCGGCCCAAGGGCTCCCTCGAGTCGCCCCGAGACAAGAAGGCCCCCTACGGGCACATTACACCCAACTCAACGCCTCCTTGATCGAGGTAATGGCCGCGGCTACACGGGCCGGACTGCTGCCGGAGCCGCCCCGAGAAATGAAGTCGGACCCCGCCCGGAGAGATTTCAAGAAATACTGCCGATACCACCGGGACCACGGCCACGACACCGACAACTGCTTCACCCTCAAAAGGGAAATCGAGCGGCTGATCCAGGCGTGCCACTTGGGGGACTTCGTCGGAGCCCGGAGACCTGACCGGGAAGAGGGGAACCACCGAAGGGCACGGAGGGCAGACCCTCCGGCAAACGACGAGCGGGAAGAGCCTCACCCCCCGAAACCCGTCATGCGCATAAATACGATATGCGGCGGCCTATCTTCAGGTGGGGCATCGTCGTCAAGCAAGAAGGCGTATGCAAGACAAGTAATGACGGCGGGTCTCGGAGGGGACCGGAGAGGGAGAAGGATGGCCTACCCACCCATAACTTTCAGCGACGAGGATCTGGAGGGGATCGAGCTGCCACACGACGATGCCATCGTCATCGAAGCACAGATCGGGACGGCCATCGTCAGCCGACTCCTGATCGACACGGGGAGCTCTTGCGACATCCTGTTCATGTCCACGATCGAAAAGATGGGTTTAAGGCCGACGGACCTGAGACCCTGTACGGGACCCCTCGTCGGTTTCACCGGTCACTCGACCCCCATCATGGGAGTGATCACCCTGCCGATAACCCTCGGAGAAGAGCCACAGGTCGTCACCCGAATGACGTTGTTCGTCGTGGTCGACATCATGTCGGCGTACAATGGGATCATTGGACGACCTTACATGTCGGCCATCGGAGCGCTCCCCAGCCTACTCCATCAGATGGTCAAGTTCCAGACCCCTCGAGGGGTGGGGATCACACGGGGAAGCCAGAGGCTGTCTAGGAGCTGCTACGTAGGGTCGACCAAGCACAAAGGACCAGAGGTGAACCTGAAGATCGACTCCTCAAAGCGGAGTTATGACCCCCTCCAGCCAGAGTTAGCCCCAGCCAATGCCACGGCCGAGGGAAACAGGATCGACCACGCGCCCAACTAAACCACCCCCCGAGAAGGACGGGCTAATCACTCCAAGGGGCACGGTGCGCCGGCCGGGGCATAGCCGGTAACTGTAAGTCCTGAACGAAGTACCATGCTCCCTGCTTTTTATCTTCAAATTTCGCCTTTCCTACATAACAGTTTCAGTTCAACCCTCTAAAAGACTCCGGGGCAGGACCAGTCCTCGCCACCCAAACCGGAGAGGGGCACGGGCCGAGCTGCACACTCGCTCCCCCCCAAGAAGACCTCCGGGGCAAGTTCACTGAGCTTGGCCACCCAAACCGGAGCGCCATATGCGGGGTAGGCGACGGCCCAATACCCGTCCGACTATAGAGGCTGCGGGGAGGCGACGGCCCTATACCCCCCCTCTAAAAGACTCCGGGGCAGGACCAGTCCTCGCCACCCAAACCGGAGAGGGGCACGGGCCGAGCTGCACAATCGCTCCCCCCCAAGAAGACCTCCGGGGCAAGTTCACTGAGCTTGGCCACCCAAACCGGAGCGCCATATGCGGGGTAGGCGACGGCCCAATACCCGTCCGACTATAGAGGCTGCGGGGAGGCGACGGCCCTATACCCCCCCTCTAAAAGACTCCGGGGCAAGACCAGTCCTCGCCACACAAACCGGAGAGGGGCACGGGCCGAGCTGCACACTCGCTCCCCCCCAAGAAGACCTCCGGGGCAAGTTCACTAAGCTTGGCCACCCAAACCGGAGCGCCATATGCGGGGTAGGCGACGGCCCAATACCCGTCCGACTATAGAGGCTGCGGGGAGGCGACGGCCCTATACCCCCCCTCTAAAAGACTCCGGGGCAGGACCAGTCCTCGCCACCCAAACCGGAGAGGGGCACGGGCCGATCTGCACACTCGCTCCCCCCCAAGAAGACCTCTGGGGCAAGTTCACTGAGCTTGGCCACCCAAACCGGAGCGCCATATGCGGGGTAGGCGACGGCCCAATACCCGTCCGACTATAGAGGCTGCGGGGAGGCGACAGCCCTATACCCCCCCTCTAAAAGACTCCGGGGCAGGACCAGTCCTCGCCACCCAAACCGGAGAGGGGCACGGGCCGAGCTGCACACTCGCTCCCCCCCAAGAAGACCTCCGGGGCAAGTTCACTGAGCTTGGCCACCCAAACCGGAGCGCCATATGCGGGGTAGGCGACGGCCCAATACCCGTCCGACTATAGAGGCTGCGGGGAGGCGACGGCCCTATACCCCCCCTCTAAAAGACTCCGGGGCAGGACCAGTCCTCGCCACCCAAACCGGAGAGGGGCACGGGCCGAGCTGCACACTCGCTCCCCCCCCAAGAAGACCTTCGGGGCAAGTTCACTGAGCTTGGCCACCCAAACCGGAGCGCCATATGCGGGGTAGGCGACGGCCCAATACCCGTCCGACTATAGAGGCTGCGGGGAGGCGACGGCCCTATACCCCCCCTCTAAAAGACTCCGGGGCAGGACCAGTCCTCGCCACCCAAACCGGAGAGGGGCACGGGCCGAGCTGCACACTCGCTCCCCCCCCAAGAAGACCTCCGGGGCAAGTTCACTGAGCTTGGCCACCCAAACCAGAGCGCCATATGCGGGGTAGGCGACGGCCCAATACCCGTCCGACTATAGAGGCTGCAGGGAGGCGACGGCCCTATACCCCCCCTCTAAAAGACTCCGGGGCAGGACCAGTCCTCGCCACCCAAACCGGAGAGGGGCACGGGCCGAGCTGCACACTCGCTCCCCCCCCAAGAAGACCTCCGGGGCAAGTTCACTGAGCTTGGCCACCCAAACCGGAGCGCCATATGCAGGGTAGGCGACGGCCCAATACCCGTCCGACTATAGAGGCTGCGAGTAGGCGACGGCCCTATACCCCCCCTCTAAAAGACTCCGGGGCAGGACCAGACCTCGCCACCCAAACCGGAGAGGGGCACGGGCCGAGCTGCACACTCGCTCCCCCCCCCAAGAAGACCTCCGGGGCAAGTTCACTGAGCTTGGCCACCCAAACCGGAGCGCCATATGCGGGGTAGGCGACGGCCCAATACCCGTCCGACTATAGAGGCTGCGGGGAGGCGACGGCCCTATACCCCCCCTCTAAAAGACTCCGGGGCAGGACCAGTCCTCGCCACCCAAACCGGAGAGGGGCACGGGCCGAGCTGCACACTCGCTCCCCCCCCAAGAAGACCTCCGGGGCAAGTTCACTGAGCTTGGCCACCCAAACCGGAGCGCCATATGCGGGGTAGGCGACGGCCCAATACCCGTCCGACTATAGAGGCTGCGGGGAGGCGACGGCCCTATACCCCCCCTCTAAAAGACTCCGGGGCAGGACCAGTCCTCGCCACCCAAACCGGAGAGGGGCACGGGCAGAGCTGCACACTCGCTCCCCCCCCAAGAAGACCTCCGGGGCAAGTTCACTGAGCTTGGCCACCCAAACCGAAGCGCCATATGCGGGGTAGGCGACGGCCCAATACCCGTCCGACTATAGAGGCTGCGGGGAGGCGACGGCCCTATACCCCCCCTCTAAAAGACTCCGGGGCAGGACCCGTCCTCGCCACCCAAACCGGAGAGGGGCACGGGCCGAGCTGCACACTCGCTCCTCCCCCCAAGAAGACCTCTGGGGCAAGTTCACTGAGCTTGGCCACCCAAACCGGAGCACCATAGGCGGGGTAGGCGACGGCCCAATACCCGTCCGACTATAGAGGCTGCGGGGAGGCGACGGCCCTATACCCCCCCTCTAAAAGACTCCGGGGCAGGACCAGTCCTCGCCACCCAAACCGGAGAGGGGCACGGGCCGAGCTGCACACTCGCTCCCCCCCCAAGAAGACCTCCGGGGCAAGTTCACTGAGCTTGGCCACCCAAACCGGAGCACCATAGGCGGGGTGGGAAACGGACCGATGCCCTCCCTCCCCCGAAAGGGCCCGTCACCCTTCTCCTCAAACCTCAGGAACCTACTCGCGGTCCGCGAATCAAGGCCACCCCTACGGAAAGCCATCCCCGAGGAGTAACGCTAGACCCCCATAAAGCCGACGCCCGAAACGACTTGTCCAACTCAAGCAGGACCCTCGGGACGAGCGCCAATGACAAATGCCAGACATGCCTGACGGGTCACATCACCTGTCACCCATCGGGGTCACATCACCCATCAAGGAAGAATAAATGAGCGCAGACGCTCACCATTATAAATCCCCCCTCTCCTCAGCTTCATGGAGAGGGGGAGAAAGGCAAAGGAAAGGATGTGGAGAAAAACTCGTCATTTTTTACCACCCTCCCTCCCTTAAAATGCGCGGAAGACGCAAGCTTCGCCGACCGCAAAGATAGACGATCCACCAACCGGATATCCCGCTTACACAACGGCTACCCAGCCTGCTGCTCCCCTCCTTCTTTTGGACAACTTAAGGCAGGAGACCGGGCGCTCCGTGGGCACACCATGCCTCTCCACGAACGCCCGGGGTGCGCAGGAGCGGCTGGCTGGCAACCCGATGGATGGGACAGACCTGCCAAATCACCTCACCGGACCCCCCGGCAGCCACCAGCGCCACCCCTTCCACTCATCGGCCTCCCCTGAACCGTTAACGCCGGGGGGACGCACGGAGGGGATACAACCCGCATCCCTTCGCGCCTACCATGCGGAGCCTCCAATCGAAAGGAGCAACAGGGCCCCGTGGGGTAGAACAACCACCAAGGACTCCCTCTCCCCCCAATTCTGGGAACGAGGGCCAAAGCCACTGCCGGGCTCCGACGCGATCATCACCCCTACGCCAAGGGGGAACTCTCTGAATCCCGCCACCCCACCTTGTCAGGGGCGCGACGCCAGAGAGGCGGATCAACTGCGAAGAGAACGTCCACTTACCTAGATCGACACACGGTCACGCCTACAATGTTACGCCAACGGGCCGATACAATGTTACGCCTACGGGCCGATACAATGTTACGCCTTCGTACCAATTCAACGTTACGCCTATAGAAAGCCCCCGTTTTATTAAATTTTAGATCGTAGCCGATGAAAAGGCCAAAGACAAGTCCCGGTTTACCGCTGGTCATAACTCGGATAGACCTAAACCCGAACAACCTACGCAAAGGGAGGCGACCCCGCTATCAAATCTCTCGGGCGCCATACGCGAAATAAAGGGACTCGACACGATTCAGCCTACGCCAACATAGAAACGGCCGCACCAAGGCGTAAATCTAAGAAGTAAATTTATGCATACACAGGCGGAAATCCCAAAAGAGGCGGGGGCGAGTCTATGCGAATCCTTACTTTCTTTCATTTTTAAACATACACAAGGGGGGGGGGCCTACACAAAACTACTTGGCGCCCCCACCAATCACGACGCCCTCTCCCTCCATAAAATCCCCCGCCGCCCCGCCGCCCTCTGGCTCGACACCATCCTCGTCCTCTGGCTCGTCACCATCCTCGTCCTCTTGCTCCTCACCCTCCTCGTCTCCATCCCCCTCCCCGCCTCCGCTTGCGACGAGCCCGTCAAGGTCGACCTCTATTGGCGGGACCAGGCCAGCCGCCTTCTCCTTCATCCGCGCAAGGCAGTCATTCCACCCCTCCACGCGGCCCTTCCTTATGCCCTCGACCATCGAATTTGTAAGGGCGGGGATGACGGTTGTCTCCTGATACATCCGGAATTCCTCGACCCTACGGGCCAACTCCTCTTCGGCGGCCTTGGCACGCGCAGCAAAATCCTCCACACGAGCCTCCTCCCTCCGAAGGGCCCCCTCCAGCTCCTTCGCTCTCTCTCCAGCCTCGGTCACGACGGTCTTCAGGTGCTCTACTTCAGCCTCATATCGGCCGCCCCGCTCCCTCTCCTTCTCCAGGTCCTCGTCGGCTCTCTTACGAACGGCAGCGACCTCAGCGACCATCCTAGCCACGGCGTCTTCGGCCATGTGTATGGCCGGCACATGCCGCATCAGCCCGAGCATCAAGTTGAGGATCTGCGTAAAGAAACACCAAAAAATAGACCCATTTAGGGCGAAAGCTAAAACCCGCCGAAAGACATCACCCGTCTTACATAACATACCTGGACGCCATGCATCACTGCGGTCCCGCACAGACCCTCAGGCTCCACCGCTTCCAGCGCCACCTTGTCGCGAGGCAGGAAGATGTTTTCCGCCAGCCTCGCCGCCACGCTACCATCCTCAAACACGGACTCATTGTTCGCCACTTTGTACCGCGCTCGATGAAGCGCCCCGTCGGGACAGCCCTCGACATCGGCCCTCTTGGCCTTAAACTTGGCCAGGGCGGCCTCACAGTGGGGGTCGGTTATCGGCCTCTCGAGACCAAACATGGGACAGCCATAAGGCCAATGGTCCCATCCTCCTGATCCGGTCGGGCCGCTCGACGCCTCGACCCCATGCGACTGACCGCTGGGATCCGCCCCCTCACCCCCTGCAGGCGCCACGGGGCTAGGCGAAGTCGTTCGGGGCAGTTCCCCCCCTCCCCCTGTCGACCCTTCTTCGTCGCCCTCCAGGTCGATGATGGGGTCCGCCACGCCATCCCCTGTCGACCTCTTCCTCCTCTTCGTTGACGCCGGCACCCTAGTCGAGCTCCTGGTCCATCCTTCCGCTCGCGCCCTCTTAGGGCCACCTCTCGTCGTCGATCGCCCCGCCTGATCCGCGGCCCTCCGCATCATTTCCTCAAGGGATAGACTCATCGTGCCACCTGCCAAAGAGAGAAAGTTCAGCGTAAGCATATCAGGCGCTGGAACACCCAAATCTTCTGTACCTTCGGGCCATATATAGGCTGTTATCATCTCAGGCCGAGACAACGTCCGATAATTTCGGCCCTCTGCTGGTATAGCCATTAAAGTCTGGGCCACCAACTTCTCCTCGTCCCCCAATTCCACCACCTCTCTCGCCTCGGGATTCAGCTCGGCCCAATCAGCCCTTATCAGCACTTCCTCCGGCACCTCCACAAACACATACTGCTGGCGCCACAATTTAATTTTGCCAGGCAACCCTTTGATGAGCGGATGCGTCCTCTTCGCGGATAAATAGTAGCACGATCCATACCTCTTGACCAAGAAGAAGTGGCGAAATAAGGACAGGGACGGATTAACCTGATTGCTTACACACAGCACTAGGAACCACACAATGGCACTGATGGCATTGGGCATCAGACGATACAGCGGCAGTTCCAGGAAGTTCAAAACTTCCAGCACGAACGGATGAGGGGGAAAGCGCAAACCCTGCTCAAATGAAGAGACGTACACTCCAACCTCCCGGTCCCCTGCAAAACACACCCTTTCCTGCGGCTCCGGTTCACGAACCGAGTATGGCGGCCTGACGTACTTCGCGAAGATCTCCCCAATGGATTTCCTCAGCACCGACTTCACTCCCGCAATCTCGACGGGCACCCCTCCGGTCCCCGCGGCTGAACTTCCCTCCCCAACTCCCCCAGAACCCTGACCCAGAATCGGAGACATCGTGGAAGACATTAGTCAAATGGGCGTCTTACCTAACGGGTGCTGTCGCCTCGGACTCTCGCTTTGCTCCGCCGACCGCTCCTACGAGAACGGCTCTGGAAAGGATTCTTAAACCTCTTACAAACCCTAGCTCCTCGACATTCAACCTTTTTTACCCCCCCCCACAGGCTATATATCTCTAAAGCGGTCCCGCAAAACGTCGGCATCGTGACCGTCGAACCAACGACACGCGTCACCAATCTGGGTCCTGTCCATCACCAACCCACGTGTTCTGCCGCTTCGCGTCCCGTCAAAACCGTCAGTTGCGCCACGTGTCGTAACCACAGTGGTCGGGCCGCCTCGGTTCCCGCCCGCCGTCGATTCGCCAGGATGACGTCAAGTCAGACGACCGCCAACAAATCCCGCCCAAATCCCTACGAAATGATTACCCTCTTTTGAAATTACCCCACGATATCGCCGCTAGAGCCAAGATTTGGCCCGGCCTCCGACAGTCCGGCCAAATCATGGAACCAACGCCATACCCAAGACTGGATCCGGCCTCCGACAGTCCGGCCAAATCATGGAACCAACGCCATACCCAAGATTGGATTCGGCCCCCGACAAACCGGCCAAATCATGGAACTAACGCCAGATCCAAGATTAGATCCGGCCTCCGACAGTCCGGCCAAATCATGGAACCAACGCCAGATCCAAGATTTGGTCCGTCCTCCATCAGTCCGGCCAAAACACCCTCAGAGTTGGACCCAATATTTGGTCTAACACCCGTCAGTACGGCCAAAGCAGGAGCTTCCCTCGCATCATTGCCATTTCCGTTCTCCTTCGGCCCAGCCGTCACGGGAACCCATCTCAATTCCCACACTTGGCACGGGCGCCCAAGCAAACGAACAGAGACCGTGACTCATCTCAACTCCCCTCTACCGGAATCCCCGGCAGAGCGAAGTTGGGGGCAATCACATCCCCACAAATCGTATATTCTACGGGCTAACCTTACACGAATACAGTTTGGCACAAAACAATCAAAATTTATTTACTCAAACCGCTAACCCTTACATGGAACCTTTGACTCTCCACCCACTACAACAACACATCGCTCATAACCCCATCACGAGAAGTTACGGCCCTCCCCGAACCCACGCTTCTAGCGACGCCGCTTCTCGACCGACCGCTCCCTCACATCCTTGACCACTTGCCGAATCGCCGCCTCCTTAGCCTCTTGCAGCATCGGCACAACATGCTCGTCATGATACCGGAGGATAGCGGCTTCGACCAGCTTGCCCTCAGCGTCCCGCTTATCCTCCAGTCGCCGCACCGCTAGACCCTTCTCCCTCTTCTCAGCCGCCAGAGCGACCTTTAGGTCCTCAATCTGTTGCCTCTGCAACCCGATCACAGACTCCTTGCTGGCAACTTCCGAGGTATATTTCACCCGAATATCATCCCTCTCTCGCGTTATTTCTTGAAGCTGCTTCTCGACCGCTGCTTTGGACGAATCGAAGTACGCAGCCCGCCCCTTCTCCACGCCGCAGGCCGCCCTAACCCTCTCCAGCTCCGCCTCCGTGCCCCTCAGCTTCTCCTTGACCTCGCCAAGGTTCTCCTTCGCTTCACGCAGGGCCACCCGGGTGGCGACCGCGGCGGGACGACCCCGCAGGGCTAGCACGTTCGTAAGCATCTGCTTAAACCTTGAATCAGTGAGACACGGGCACACAAAGCCGGCGTGCGAGTAAAGAAAACCAGCTTACCTGTACGACGTGCCATATAGCCGAGCCACACAGCCGCTCCGCCCCCACGCGAGTCAATGACTCACGAACGCGCGGCAACCCGCAATACTCGGCGAGCCGCGCCGCCACTCCCGCATCTTCGAATACCGACTCGTCGCGGCTGACTCGAAAGGGAAACTTGTGGAGATGGTCCTCAGGGTACGCCTCGACCTCTTCTCGGGTCCTCTTAAAACGAATGAGAGCGCCCTCACAGGCTTGACTCGATGACGCCCCCATTTCCCGCAAAGGGATCCCGTATGGCCACTTCTGAACCACATGCGCCCGGCGGGGCGCAACCACCTCGGATACCCGAGGGGTGACGGAGGGTCGGGCCCCTCCCTCGGGCACACCCTCGGGACGATCCTTGCTGGACCCACCGGCGGAGCGGTCTCGTCCGACTGACGTCCGTCCTGGGTGCAATCTCTCCCCCCGGGGGGCCCCGCCCCCACGGTCCGGGGATCCCGCCTCACTAGCCGCCCCCTTGCCTTTCCCGCGAGGATCAGTACCCCCCGAGGTCGGGGCACCGGCCGAACCAGACACCACCTCCGGCTCCCTCATCGGGTCTTCGCCTGAAAGGAAAAGAAAGACCATCAGGGCGAGCCTAGCCCAAAGTTAACAAAACGTCAAAGATACCTAGGGCCCAAAAGTCCTGGGCGAGCCGACTACTTAGCGTTAGACTCGCCCAATGACGACACGCCTCGGGCAGCTCCCTCAAAATCTGAGCTTTGGCAATATCCTCCCCGGTCAGCTCCACCCCTTCATTCACGAAGGGATTCCGCGCCCCCCAATTCGACGTCAGCGCCACGTCACTCGGCACCGTCACGAAGACGAACTCCCTCATCCAATCGCCGACATCATCAGGCACCTCAAGGATGAGTTCTCGCCCTCTCCTGGCGCAAACGCGATGATACACCCCCCACTTCCGAACCACGAAGAAATGCTGAAACAACGCCAAGGAGGGACTCAAGGAGCAAGCGAGACACAAAACGACAAACCCCACTAACAGGCCCCAGGAACGGGGCGCTAAGGCGAATATCGGCAGCTCCAGGAAATTCAGCAAGTGAAACAAATACGGGTGGATCGGAAAGCGGAGCCCCAACTCAAAGGACCGGACATAGACCCCGACCTCATCATTCCCCGGTGAGCTCACCGCTTCCCCCGACCCGGGAACCCGCACCTCATAGGGTGGTCGCACAAACCGCACGCGAATCTCCCGGATGTTGATCCTATCCAACCTGCGTCGAGAGGACTCAATGTCTCTCGGTGCAACGGATAACCATGACCATCTTTCCCTGATCCGCTGCACCCCCGGCTGCGACGCCCCCTCGCACGCCGACTCTTCCTCCCCCACCCGGCTACTCCCCCCAATCTCGAATCGAGAAGCCATTGATCGGAAAGGAAGGAAATTGATTGTTGTTACCTGTTGCTCCCTTGAACCTGGAAGACGATCGGAAGAAGACGGCCGGCGACGGAAGGGACAGGTTAGCCAGTAAGCTCCAAATAGAAAAATCGAGCGCCGGAGGAGAATCGGAGAAAGACAAAAAATTCCCGTCGACCGCCTCCCAGACCATTTTAGGCGGTACAGGGGGCCCCGGGCCATCTCGGCCGTTAAACTTTCGCCACGCGGCACCCATCGAGACATCCCCGACGCCTCGACTGGCGTGAGAGTCACCTCATCCACGTGTCGCAAACTCAATCACAGAGACGCTTCGTTTTCCTCTCCCCCCTTTTTCTTCTTCAAATCGTAATGATGACCACTGAAGCGGGAGTTCCGAAGCCGCCGCCGTCACAACCCGGTGGGTCCAAGGCCCACATTGAGGGTCCGGAATGCTGGATATGATTCGCCCTCCGAGCCGAGTCGGGCTGCCGCCTCAGACTCGAAGGCCGGGGGCAATTGTTACGACCTAAAGATCATAATAGCCCGACTCCCGCCCGGATCCGCTAACATACCCCTTTAGCTCACCCTTTAACAATCAGGGCCGCCGCCCCGAGGACCCGGGCCATCATGGAGATAGGCACACCATACGGCGCCCCCCCCCGAAACGGCCGAGGCGAGCAATTGTAGCCGACCGAGGCGAACAACCGCGGCCGCCCGGCCCCTCGGGGTAGCGTGCTTGGGGACGCTTGGGTATCAAGGCCAGGCCTACGGACGGGCGTGGTCGGGCCAGACTACCCCCGACAGGAACGGCCCGTCCGATTCCCGCGAACCTCGGCGCCTAAAATGAGCCAGACCTTTAGTTCGACGCTAACGACAAACAGCCTAGGACAAAGGCACGACTGACACATACGTCACCCGACCGCCTGACAAAGCACCCCCAGGCGGCTGACCTGACCGGCGGTTGGTGCTTTCGGCCCTGACATCCCGACAAAAGCACCTCTTGGCCGTTGCGCCGCCTGACAGAGGCAGGTCAGAAACTCCAGTTCCCGATGTCCTTGTCCGAAGCTTCCGCTGACAACCGAGCCAGCTCAGCGTGCCAAGTCATCATCCGTCAGGTATAAATCCCCCCCTCCTCTTACGAAAGGGGGGCTGCTGCAGAATTCTCTCTCATTCAACTATTCACACACGAGTGCAAAGGTCTTCCATATCTTTGTGCTCCCACCTATAGCTCACCACACGCGGTCGACACACCGTTAGTCCGACCGGCGTGACCAGCCCCCCATTTCAAGCCCTATCACTGACTTAGGCATCGGAGGGGCTAAGGGTTGAACCCCCAACCCAGCCCTTCTGACGAGTTGTTCGTGTTGTAGGAGAGCTCGCCTATCAACACCAGTCGGCGTCACCCCCCTGCCGTTCAACCTTGTCCAGCCGCATCTGGCGAGATTCAGCCCCACGACCGTCACTGGCGTCGAGATCGACTTCTTCACCCCACTAATCGCTTGTCAAATAGCCAACCTAAGCCCCCTTCTCCACATAACCATAGTTCCCTTGGTTCCCATTAATACAAATTCATTGTACGCGAGTTCCACCTCGTAACAATGGGTATATAGACATTTACGTGATAAGACAACACATATCCGACAGTTTACAGAATAAGATAGCAAAAATATTCACATTTCTTTGATTTGTTTAAATTTGCGTCTTAGTGCGGATTGTGCGGGGTATTTAAAAAGGTACACAGTTTGCATATATAATACAGCGCGCACATCGGATCAAAATACACCCAGCTGTGCGCGTTGAGCAAAACAGTCGTAACGAATAATTACTCTGCGCGCACAACGTTCTATACAAAATTCCCATAATTAATTACCTCAGTGCGCACAACGTTCAATAAAAAATCCCAATAATAAAGAAAACACAAAATTGGCGGAGAATTAAAAAATATTCAGACTGATGGGTGTACAGACATTTATTAAGTGATAAGAAACACATATCTTACTGTTTCCAGAATAAGACAACTTATATCTATGTGTTGATACTCATGGGTCACGCTGTTTGATTTGAGGTGTTCACATCGCTATAAATGGATTTATGAGTAATATTGTATAAACATAAATAATTTGCTCAACTCGTACAACTGCCATATTTTTACCCGTTTTGCGCTTTGAGCAATTTTCTTAGAGGCAATCAATTTTGTTAGCGTCAATTTCTGTAGCCCACAGTAACCCAACCGTAGTCTCAGCCTCATCCATGCGGACCATACCCAATCCAATTCGTCTATATAAAGTGATTCACTTCCCTCTAGACATCGTCAACCACTACTCCTCTCGATGATAGCATCAATTTTTGTTCTTACTACTGAATGCTTCGTCTACGACACACAAAGATAGCCAATAAACTTGCGGCAATTGCCGTGTTGCTGAAATTGAATTCGTCACATTTATATGGGCATCAAAGATGGAGTCTGCTACTTCAGATATCATCAACGATGGTGTTGGCTCCTTCAGAAGAAGCACACGATGTTTTCGAATGCTTCACATTGCCATCAGCCTGAAGGTGCCACCAAGGTATCGGCTCTCAAACTGCGTAATCTTCTCTGAAGTGCATCCTCATTTGTTTCCATGCTCAGAAGAATTTCTTACGAGTGCCATTATTGCATTTCATACCAGTGCAAAAATGTGAAGAATCTCTATTGGAGCTGCTCATAACTGCAATATCCCCAGGAGACACGGTCACGGCATGAGAACGACACACAAAGATAGCCAATAAACTTGCGGCAATTGCCGTGTTGCTGAAATTGAATTCGTCACATTTATATGGGCATCAAAGATGGAGTCTGCTACTTCAGATATCATCAACGATGGTGTTGGCTCCTTCAGAAGAAGCACACGATGTTTTCGAATGCTTCACATTGCCATCAGCCTGAAGGTGACACCAAGGTATCGGCTCTCAAACTGTGCAATCTTCTCTGAAACTGTGCATCCTCATTTGTTTCCATACTCAGAAGAATTTCTTACGAGTGCCATTATTGCATTTCATACAAGTGCAAAAATGTGAAGAATCTCTATTGGAGCTGCTCATAACTGCAATATCCCCAGGAGACACGGTCACGGCATGAGAACTTGTCGTATGAGCAAAACTGTATTCCATTGCTCAAAGTTAATCAGCCCGCCCTGCGTCCAAAAGTAGTGACCTTTGTGTCCACTAAGCAAAAATATTAACTATACTGTGATTTGTCACAGTTACTGTCTTCTGATATGATGTTGTATGTTTTTTTGGAAAAACTTGGACATGCACCGCAAGAGTATCGGTGTATTTAGATTTTTCTCTTTTGCTAATCGAAACCAGATGTTTTTTTTTCCGTTGTGCGCGTTGAGTATAAAAAGGTCTACCTTCAAGCAATTTTTCTCTTCGCGCTCCACCGCACTCGGATACTAGTTGGAACAACGTCTGGCTGGTATCCATCTACCATATATTCACGAGCACGAACTGTTACTCTACGGTGTTTCCATCTTCGTACTTGGTCAGTCCAACTCGTCTGTATATGGTTTCCGTACCCACCAGACCTCATCAACCACTACCCCAGGTGATTATAGTTCCTTTATATGATTCTCTCTGATTCTTCTAATACAATGTTTTTTCTTCAAATTTGTAATTTTGTTGTTGTTCATGAGTGCGTCGTCTACAGCACACAAAGATGGCCAATATACTAGCGGCAAGTGCCGTGATGCAGAAATTGAATACATCACCTTTATATGGCGGCGAAGATGTTCTTTTGCTCCTCTTAGCATGATCTGTTCTTCTTCATTGCAAACCTCAAATGAAGGCAAAGATGTTCTTGCAATCATTACAGCTTCATTCTCGTCCATGCCAACTTGCAAAAATTCTTTGACCCTTCGTAAGTTCCGTTCAGAATCATTGCATACATAACTGCTTGATGATAACAACTGTTCTATCTTATATCTATCTAAGTCTAATTATATTTACTTTTTTATTCTATCTTTTCCTAGGGGAGTTTGTACTTGCTGGTATCCCTCCTGCTCCCAAGGGTGTTCGAAGTGTCATGGTTTGCCTTGAGATAGATGCCGACGGTATCTTGAATGCCTCTGCAGAGGAAAGTATGTGTGCAGAAAAATAAGATCACTATCACTAACGATAAGTGCCACGTAGACCCAGGAGGAGATTGAAAGGATGTTCCTTGAGTCAAAGAAATATAAAGCAGAAGATGCAACGAACAAGAGAACGGCGGAGATGTAGTGTTATGTTCATTGGAATGCATAAATGTTGTAGTATGTTGGAATTCAGACCTCAATATAATGTCATTTAATGTGATACATTTGCAGCCCATTACACAGACCGTAATACAATGTCATTTAATGTGATACATTTGCAGCCCATTACAAACTTGTGATTGGTGATATATACATTGATGCTTGCTTAAATCAAATTCCAACAATGAAATTTAATGGGAAAAATTAGTGAAAAGTAATATACTAAGATTTACACAGCGCGCACAACTGGCAAACGGCGTGAACGTTGTGCGCGTTTAGAAATTTTGATCGAGGCCAACGATTATGATCACATCGCTCAGCACGTCAGTGGATCTTTATTTGGGAACATCATCTGTGTAATACATACAATAAATACCCGAGGTACAAGATTATTCTGTATATTCACGAGAAATCGTCTGTTGAACTTTATTTAGTAGAAGTGCTACTTTTGTTTATACCAGCTTCCATTTACCCCTGGACACTAATTAATCATCCCATATAATTGCTCAGCGTGCACAACTTGCAACAGAAATGAAAGTTGTTCGCGCTAAGCAACGCTTTCTACAATTACCGAGTTTTGCTCGTCGCGCACAACGGTGTTATTTAACAATCCGTTGTGCGCTCGGAGCTAAACTGTATACAATTACACAGTACACACAATTACTCATCGCGATCATATACAGAAGGTCATTCTCCCGCCAGTCTCATCCTCGGTGACGGGGCCGTGTCGGCCATCCAACAGGGTTCCCGGGTGTCGACCTGGAATCAGGGGGAGGAAGTAAACGCTCTCACTCGGCATCTGTTGCAAAAATTCCCTTCATTAAATTCTGAAAAAATTACATATGACTCGCTCACGAGCAGCAGTCTTACAAAAGTAACGATTCCCAAAATTTAGGAAGACGACGCACCGTCGGCTGTAAAGAGGTCCTTTATCGTTCTCGCCACCCTTTCCATCTTGGCGGTGGCCGGAGATTTGAAAGCGTCGACCTCTTGCTCCTACTCGAGAAGCTTGGCCTGTAACGACCACTTTCCGTTGTGCTCTGTTCGTGCACGTGTTTTTGACCGTGCACGTGTTTATTTTAGACTTTATTTGATTGTGAACACTTTTGTGTGATATGCCGTTGTGAACGTCTCTGAGAATATTAAATAGTGGCACTATCTTGGAACGACACTTCTCGAGTCGTTTTCCACAATTTAGTCTTACTCGATGAGACGTGACGATTCTCAATCTTGACGGGAGACGTTTCTATTTTTAGTTTCGTCGTCCGACGTCGAAATTGAGGAGACGTTTCGACACGATCACCCCGATATTTATTTTATAATTTTTGGAGTTTATTTGACCACTTTTATATTTTTAACAAGGTTTATAATATTTTTAATAATTTATTTTTAATTTATTTTCGGCCAAATAAAATTTATTTGAGTTTTAAACATTTTAAAGAATTTTTGAGCCAATTTCCAGCTCATTTGGACCAGGTCAAATCCTTGGGTGAGTTGGAGAAGTTGAATTTCAATTTTTAAATTATTTTAAACTTCTAATCCTATTAGATTTAGCCCTAGACCAAGTCAACCCATCTACACTATATAAACAACCCCTAGAAAGACCCATTTTCGCAAGAAATTAACCCTAGCCTCTTCCAAAACCCAAATTTGACGTTGCGACGATTCGTCACAACGTTACGACGTTCAGCCACCGCACCGACCGAGAAAACCAAGCAAATTTCCCCGCTCCGACCGCTAGCCGACCCCGCATCCTAGCCGCTCCGCATCGCAGCACAGCTGCCCCCGTTCATCCGCTTCGACCGGGAGAAGCCCTCGGTCTGACCGACGGCTTGGCCCGCACCCCGCTCCGCATCAACCCCGCACCGTCGCCCGCAGCTGTCGCCCGCATCGCTCCGCGCCAGACCGAGCCGCCCTACCGCTCCGACCGAAGGAAACAGCCCCGGCCGCTGCTGCGACCGACCCAAACGCTGCACAGCCCCGTTCCCCCGCAGCGACCGAGAGATTTCCCCGCATTGGCTGTGTACGACCGAGAGCCACTCGTCGCAACCCCGCATCCGTCGCACCACTTGCCTCCGTGGGCCCCCCAAGTTCTCCAGAGGTATTGTGGGTCCCCCAAAGGTCCCTAGGACTACTGTGGGCCCCACCTAGGTGCGTTCTCTTCGACGATTTTCCGCGTACGACGTCGTCGCACGTCGTAGCCCGTCGTCGCACGTGCGAGCTTTGGAATCTGGAATCGTCGCCCCTGTTGATTGCTCTGAAATTTCCAGCGAGGAATCTAATTGGAATCTGGACTTGAAACGCGATATTATTATTCCAACCCCTGGTGTCGCTACCCGACGCCGGTGTAGCTTTCGCGTCGTGTTGAGGTAACGCTTTGCACCCCTAGGACCCCCAACCCAATTGCATGCTAACCAAGACTAAAAATCAGTATTTTAAAGTATTTTAAATGTTTTAGCACTCACTAATCAAGATTAATAAAACGGATGTAGGCCGGTGGACTTGTGCACGTAGGAATTGTGACTTTGGACTCGTTGATCGGTGTTTTCTGACGTGAGACTTGCAGGCAAGTGAAACTTGCCAACTCTTGCTTAGGGCCATGTTTTTAGGCCACTTCCTTGTTTTTAGCGTAAAAGAGACTAGTCAGTGAAATGATAGCTGGCTAGACGCCTACTTGATCTAGTTTGACAACGAAACTAGATCCGTCACCTAATTGATCTAGCTTGACAACGAAGCTAGATCCAACCCTTAAAACTTGTTGTTCATGCATACTAAACTGTCACGTTTACTTTCCTTACCTGTACGCCTTACTACTTGTCTTGTCATGTCATCCATGCATTGAATGTCGCATTCGTAGCACACGCTACAATACTTGTACTTGTACTCCATTGTCTGGCTAGGTGCACCCCTAGACCAACAAGGTAAAACACTTCCTTGCTCGTGTTCCAGAAGCGAGCATTCCCGTTCGGGGGTAAGGCCCTGGCTCGACACACGTGGAGGGGTAGGGATAAACGATCACTTGAGCTTAGGAGTTGGCCCGCACAGCCACTCTAGCCAAAAGGCGGAATCTCTGTGCACGAGGTGCTTACTTTCCTTGTCTTGTACTTGTCTTGTGAATGATTCATGTAATACTTGTCATCCATGCCATGCCATGCTCGTACTTTACTTTACTTGTTGCACTCATTACTTTATCTGCCATGCCATTGCATCATGCTAGAACTGCTAGGTTGCTTTACTTTTACCTACTTTCAGTTTCCTTGCACAAGTCTTCCAGACTTGCTGACATGTGCCCCTTGCTCTTTTGGGTTTCACATGTTAGACCCTGAGCCAGAGACAGTTGTTGAGGACGAGGTGGTTGCTGACACTGAGTCTACGTTCGTTGAGGAGTTCGAGGATACCGGAGACCAGTCTTAGAGACTGTTGAGTTGCTTTTGCTTTAGGTTGCTGTTAGTTGTCGGTGCTTGCACCATTACTTTGTTTTCGTACTTTGCACTTTTGTTGGCCATGCTGGGCCTCTTTTAGACTCTTTTATTTTTTAGCCTGGTGGCTTTTCTGTGCTGTTGGAATTTATTATTATGGATATTCTGAGGTTATTCTTTGTCTCATTTCCTTACTATTATCTTTGTTTCGTTTCGTGTTGCAAGGACCTGCAGTTTAAAGTGACTGACGCTTATCGGACTTGCAGCTTTGTAGCTTCAAGTCTGAGCGGACCTTCTCACGCTTCGCCTCCACGTTTTTGGGAAGCGGTGCGTGACAATTTTTGTTGGTGGCACATGCAGGTCCAATCTTGCAATTGCGAATTAACGAAACAACGATAATAACTGAATGTCCATTAAATAAATTACAACATCTAAGTCATTAAGCTATGGAGTCTAAATTTTTGTCCGTTTTCTATGTCGTTAGATGGCGAGAAGACGACAGACTCTAGTTGGTGGCGGACCTACTCTGAAGACTTGCTATTTTTGTGGCAAGACCGGGCACATCAAGGAGAAGTGCAGAAGCTTTCTAGGCTGGTGTTTGAGTTGTGGTGCTGCTACTCATTCAGCGAAGGATTGTCGGCATGCAAATCAATTGCGGAAAGCATCGGAGGGAATTCCGCAGCAGGAAGCACCAGTAACTGGGCCAAGTCGGAAGGTGTGCCATCATTGTAGCAAGATTGGTCATGAGAAGAAACAGTGCAGGAGGAGGCAGGGCCAGTGCCTGATTTGTGGAGATCCTACTCATACTATGAAGGAGTGCCCGAAGTCTAAACAGCCTTGGAAGGAACCAATCGCTGCACAGCCGTTACAGCAGAAAGCATCTGTGCCTACCAGTCGTGGACCAGCCCTCGTCCCACAGAAGCAGGCTTTTCAGCAGGCCATGCAGCCAAGGGAGCAGGCTTATCCGATGACGGCAGTGGAGAGCGAGACTGTGGATGAGGTTATCGCAGGTAACTCTCGACCTAGTTGTTTCTTCCCTTAGTTAGTCCTGACTTGTTAAATTATGCTTGCATATGATTGTTTGCAAAATAGGGTTGATTGTTAGACTGTTAATTAGATTCCTTGCTGAGAATTGATTTAATCGTCATAAGAGTTACCTTAGTGGTCCTTGTCTACCCCTGACCACATTAGACTTCTAGAATTTCCTTCAGTCGTTCGTTTGGGTTCATCGATTCCGGACCGAGCTGAGCGTATTTCATTACCACCTAGCTCCCTTAGAAAGACCTAGCGCTAAGTTTCTTAAGCTTTAGTTGGGCGACCGTAGGAGTTTTCCCGTAGGTATCCTGGGCCATATCCTAGGCGTCTGTATGTTTTGAACATCTGACCGTTTTCCTTGCCTCGATTCTCGAGATCGCCTCATGACGATCGTCGTCAATTTTCAAATCTCTCCATCACAAATTTTGAATCTTCTGAAAGTATTTTCTTTTTGATTTCCTCTTTCCCTAAGTTTTAAATTTGTTCAAATTTTAATATGTATATATACTTATACTTCATGCTCCTCGTTGATTTAAAATTTTAAAACTTTTGTCGAAATTTTTGAAAAATAGTTTATAATGCTTTTTCAGCCTACACTTTCGTATCTATGAAAATACATTTTCCTTTCATATACTAATTTTATTCTAAACCGTACTTGCATTCAACTTGTAATTTTCCCTTCTAATTTATGCCATTCATATATCTTCCAATCACATGGGATTTCAGATTTCAGCAAGTCGATTTTATGCTCATCGTTTTCCCTATTTCAGACTTTTGTAAAAATTACTATTTCATAACCACTTCCTGATTTAGACCCCACACGAATTGATTTTAAAGCTTTACTATCAATTTTGATAATTCTACTACCAAGTTATTATTATTATCTTTCCGCTCATCCTACGTGCTTTTAAAAAAAAAATTCGAGACTAAATAGAATTTCAATCATTTTTTTATATAACTGTATCAGGTTCGTTGTGCTCGTGTGCTAAGGACCTTGTGTAAATCAGTTTTTCATTTTTGCAAATCCTGGTTCCTTTGAAAAGTAGTTTCAATATTGATTATTTTAAAATTTTCCATAACCTAAAAGTTTTGAAGGCATTTAACATGAGTTTAAATCCTTCCGTTACTTGATTTCCTTCTTTGACTTTCACAAACATTATATTAAACTACCGACGTATAATATTTTCTAAACCACGTCCTTAATATTCGTGTAAATGATTTTACTTCCTTTTATAATGATTTTTTTAAAACCAATAGACCATTTTCTCTTATTATGAATATCCGACTCAAACTTATTTTGAAACAACACGTCTTATCGATCTGCAAATATTTCTTTCCAGACGAGGATTTCAACTTTTGAAGTACGACAGTTTTCAAATTTTGCGTATTCCAGTTTATAACATTACATTCCTCCATCCCATATAAGTATCGCTACACCTCCCTTTCCCCTACCCAAGATGTCTTCTTTTAGTCGTCCCATCGGAATTCGTGCTTACCGATCCTTCCCTCGTCATGCTCTCGACCTCTCTTATTTGCTTAGGCCTTAGGGTCCGTCAAGGTCTGTGTCAACCCTTAGTTGTTAGTAGGCCCTTGGACCTTGTGAGGTAGTCGTAGTGCACGTACCTAAGTTGTGTACGTAGGTTGAATGAGTATAACCGCATAGTATATTGATGCTTGCCTATTGTGTGATATATATATACATATATACTCGGAGTTATTCGTGATAGTATGTAGTTGTTGTGTGTTAGTAGTTATAGATTTTTGTGTGGTTAGCTATACCATACTAAGGATGCCTGTGTATATAGGAGCTAGCGTTGAAATATCTAAGTTGTGTATGTAGTAAGAGATACTTGTAATGGTTGAAATAAAATGATTGGTAAAACTATGTGTATGCTAGGTGTGATAATAATAGGTGAGTGTATAGATAAGTAAGTAGGCCTATTGAGTGACCCATATATTAGTACGTATGAGTATGTGCTCGTAGGTATATATATATATTGGAGTGGTATCGGTATAGGTATAAATGCCATGTTACGTATATAGAATATTCTGATATGTGTACCGAGTCTCACTCAAGCTTGAGTGGGTATACTCTAAGTATATTGAATGTATGTTTGTAGTTGAATATAGCGATGTTTGATGTATGTATAGTGATAGGAGTGTTGTGCCTGGTTGTGCTACACACATGATTGTGGGTCGCTACGCCAGTATATAGTTATAGGTGTTGGTCTTGTGGCGTAGCTAATTACTAGGACTTGCTCGTGTGAACGTATGTGTACTAGCTGAAACTAGGTGTGTAGGTGTGCTAGTTATATAATGATATGATTGGTAAGCGTAAATGAAATGTTAGCGTGTATGGGTGTGCACCATGCACGGGTAAGTATGTGCTTAGCTATAGTTATTGGTGACTACGATGTATGTGACGTGTCGTAAATACAGTTATAGGACCGTATGTGATGAGAATATATGGTGAACTATTTGCATGCATTGAATGACTATATATCGTGAAATTATAGTAGTGGTGAATGTATATTAGATATAGTGAAACTGGATTTAATTATGGTATGGTGTGACTACATGAGTTGATGTGTTGGATGTATACTAGGAAATATTAGAGGGTAGTATACCCATGATGTTTGTGCATAGGTAGCTATCTATTCGTAGAGCAATGATTGTATTTGCTAAGTGTGAGACTATCCTTATATGAGTACCTGAAATATTGTTTTGTGTTTAGGAAAGTAGTAGATATATAAGGGATGTAAGCTTATATATATGATCGAAATACATGTATGAAATTGACTGACTATAATAAGTATAAGTGTATAACGTACGTGAATGTATATATATACGTGTTGGTAGTGTTAATGTTTGACTACGTAGTGCGTATATAAGCACTTGTAATAGCTATACCTGGTTTGAAATATAATGTGACTTGATTGGTGTGGTTAATAGAGCGACTAGATATATTAGAAAGTCCGAGGACGGACTTTATTCTAAGGTGGGGAGGATGTAACGACCACTTTCCGTTGTGCTCTGTTCGTGCACGTGTTTTTGATCGTGCACGTGTTTATTTTAGACTTTATTTGATTGTGAACACTTTTGTGTGATATGCCGTTGTGAACGTCTCTGAGAATATTAAATAGTGGCACTATCTTGGAACGACACTTCTCGAGTCGTTTTCCACAATTTAATCTTACTCGATGAGACGTGACGATTCTCACTCTTGACGGGAGACGTTTCTATTTTTAGTTTCGTCGTCCGACGTCGAAATTGAGATCCGTCTTCTTAGTTAGCTCACTTTCGTCGACACGATCACCACGATATTTATTTTATAATTTTTGGAGTTTATTTGACCACTTTTATGTTTTTAACAAGGTTTATAATATTTTTAATAATTTATTTTTAATTTATTTTCGGCCAAATAAAATTTATTTGAGTTTTAAACGTTTTAAAGAATTTTTGAGCCAATTTCCAGCTTATTTGGACCAGGTCAAATCCTTGGGTGAGTTGGAGAAGTTGAATTTCAAATTTTAAATTATTTTAAACTTCTAATCCTATTAGATTTATCCCTAGACCAAGTCAACCCATCTACACTATATAAACAACCCCTAGAAAGACCCATTTTCGCAAGAAAGTAACCCTAGCCTCTTCCAAAACCCAAATTTGACGTTGCGACGATTCGTCGCAACGTTGCGACGTTCAGCCACCGCACCGACCGAGAAAACCAAGCAAATTTCCCCGCTCCGACCGCTAGCCGCCCCCGCATCCTAGCCGCTCCGCATCGCAGCACAGCCGCCCCCGTTCATCCGCTTCGACAGGGAGAAGCCCTCAGTCTGACCGACGGCTTGGCCCGCACCCCGCTCCGCATCAAACCCGCACCGTCGCCCGCAGCTGTCGCCCGCATTGCTCCACGCCTGACCGAGCCGCCCTACCGCTCCGACCGAAGGAAACAGCCTCGGCCGCTGCTGCGACCGACCCAAACGCTGCACAGCCCCGTTCCCCCGCAGCGACCGAGAGATTTCCCCGCATTGGCTGTGTACGACCGAGATCCACTCGTCGCAACCCCGCATCCGTCGCACCACTTGCCTCCGTGGGCCCCCCCAAGTTCTCCAGAGGTATTGTGGGTCCCCCAAAGGTCCCTAGGACTACTGTGGGCCCCACCTAGGTGCGTTCTCTTTGACGATTTACCGCGTACGACGTCGTCGCACGTCGTAGCCCGTCGTCGCACGTGCGAGCTTTGGAATCTGGAATCGTCGCCCCGGTTGATTGCTCTGAAATTTCCAGCGAGGAATCTAATTGGAATCTGGACTTGAAACGCGATATTATTATTCCAACCCCCGGTGTCGCTACCTGACGTCGGTGTAGCTTTCGCGTCGTGTTGAGGTAACGCTTTGCACCCCTAGGACCCCCAACCCAATTGCATGCTAACCAAGACTAAAAATCAGTATTTTAAAGTATTTTAAATGTTTTAGCACTCACTAATCAAGATTAATAAAACGGATGTAGGCCGTGGACTTGTGCACGTAGGAATTGTGACTTTGGACTCGTTGATCGGTGTTTTCTGACGTGAGACTTGCAGGCAAGTGAAACTAGCCAACTCTTGCTTAGGGCCATGTTTTTAGGCCACTTCCTTGTTTTTAGCGTAAAAGAGACTAGTCAGTGAAATGATAGCTGGCTAGACGCCTACTTGATCTAGTTTGACAACGAAACTAGATCTGTCACCTAATTGATCTAGCTTGACAACGAAGCTAGATCCAACCCTTAAAACTTGTTGTTCATGCATACTAAACTGTCACGTTTACTTTCCTTACCTGTACGCCTTACTACTTGTCTTGTCATGTCATCCATGCATTGAATGTCGCATTCGTAGCACACGCTAC
The DNA here is from genome assembly GCA_030789695.1 of Scilla litardierei. Classification (NCBI taxonomy): domain Eukaryota; kingdom Viridiplantae; phylum Streptophyta; class Magnoliopsida; order Asparagales; family Asparagaceae; genus Scilla; species Scilla litardierei. The sequence continues at coordinate 112,958,906 of CM061136.1, forward strand.
AATACTTGTACTTGTACTCCCTTGTCTGGCTAGGTGCACCCCTAGACCAACAAGGTAAAACACTTCCTGGCTCGTGTTCCAGAAGCAAGCATTCCTGTTCGGGGGTAAGGCCCTGGCTCGACACACGTGGAGGGGTAGGGATAAACGATCACTTGAGCTTAGGAGTTGGCCCGCGCAGCCACTCTAGCCAAAAGGCGGAATCTCTGTGCACGAGGTGCTTACTTTCCTTGTCTTGTACTTGTCTTGTGAATGATTCATGTAATACTTGTCATCCATGCCATGCCATGCTCGTACTTTACTTTACTTGTTGCACTCATTACTTTAACTGTCATGCCATTGCATCATGATAGAACTGCTAGGTTGCTTTACTTTTACCTACTTTCAGTTTCCTTGCACAATCTTCCAAACTTGCTGACATGTGCCCCTTGCTCTTTTGGGTGTCACATGTTAGTCCCTGAGCCAGAGACAGTTGTTGAGGACGAGGTGGTTGCTGACACTGAGCATACGTTCGTTGAGGAGTTCGAGGATATCGGAGACCAGTCTTAGAGACTGTTGAGTTGCTTTTGCTTTAGGTTGATGTTAGTTGTCGGTGCTTGCACCAGTACTTTGTTTTCGTACTTTGCACTTTTGTTGGCCATGCTGGGCCTCTTTTAGACTCTTTTATTTTTAGCCTGGTGGATTTTCTGTGCTGTTGGAATTTATTATTATGGATATTCTGAGATTAGTCTTTGTCTCATTTCCTTACTATTATCTTTGTTTCGTTTCGTGTTGCAAGGACCTGCAGTTTAAAGTGACTGACGCTTATCGGACTTGCAGCTTTGTAGCTTCAAGTCTGAGCGGACCTTCTCACGCTTCGCCTCCACGTTTTTGGGAAGCGGGGCGTGACATGGCCTGAAGGTCAGCAACCTCCTTCATCGATGCCTCAAGATCAGCTCGGAGTTGAGAACGCTCTCTACCCCACTGATCTTCCAACTGCTTCTTGGCGCTTGACAAGGCGACGAGGCTGGATTTCACGTCCGAGGCCGTCGAATCCGACTTGCCCTTAGCGGCCATTATCTTCACCAAATCTTCCTCCAGCTTCTTCACCTGAGCTCTGAGCTCAAAAGCCTCGTTCTCGGCATCCGCCACCCGGCGCTGCCCCTCGATCAGTTCGCGGGCCCTGCGACGCAGACCTGCCCCGAAAATGGTCACCTGCAGATGGCGACAATCAGCAAAACCAGAAGGGGAAGCAAAATTCGGAATGCACATTGGCAACGAACCTGAAGGCCACTGCAAACGAAGCAGTTGGCCATCGTCTCAAGGTCGACCCCATTCAGGAAATCGACATCCCTTGGCAGAGTGATATTCTCCGCCAGACGAGCCCCCGTCCCAAAGTCCAGGAGGGCCGACTCGGCCGTCCCCATGATGTACGATGGCCGATAGGTCTCCCCGTGAATCTCCGCATGATGGCCAGACCCAATGCGGTTCGACTGCAGAAGATGGCCGAACTCTGGAGGTATGGGGCCGATGGAAGGGACCGGAGGTTCAATGTCCTCGTATGGCCACCCGTCGTGTGGCGTGCTGGAGGACGATGCGCCCCCAACTCGAGGATCAGAAGGAGCCGCCTTCAAAGACCGCACAGCTTGACTTGAGGAGCATCCAGCCTCCCCCAACTCCAGCATGAGGTTCCCCGATTCCTCCGATTCCTCCGATTCCTCCCATTCCTCCTCTTCTGTAACGACCACTTTTCGTTGTGCGTTGCACGTGCTTTTGGCCGTGCACGTGTTTATTTTAGACTTTATTTGATTGTAAATACTCTTGTGTGATATGCCGTTGCGAACGTCTCTGAGAGTATTAAATAGTGGCACTATCTTGAAACGACACTTCTCGAGTCGTTTTCCCACAATTTAAACTCACTCGATGAGACGTGACGATTTTCACTTTTGACGGGAGACGTTCCTATTTTTAGTTTCGTCGTCCGACGTCGAATTTGAGATCCGTCTTCTTAGTTAGCTCACATTCGTCGCCACGAACACCACGATATTTATTTTATAATTTTTGGAGTTTATTTGACCACTTTTATAATTTTTACAAGTTTTATATTATTTTTAATAATTTATTTTTCAATTAATTTCGGCCAAATAAAATTTATTTGAGTTTTAAACGTTTTAAGGAATTTTTGAGCCAATTTCCAGCTCATTTGGACCAGGTCAAATCCTAGATTGGGTTGGAGAAGTTTAAATTCAAATTTCAAATCTTTTTGAATTCTAATCCTATTAGATTTAGCCCTAGACCAAGTCAACCCACCTATACTATATAAGCAACCCCTAGCAAGTCCTATTTTCACAAGAAATTAGCCCTAGCCTCTTCCAAAGTCATCTTGGACGTTGCGACGAATCGTCGCAACGTTGCGACGTTCAGCACCCCGCACGACCGAGGAAATCCCCCGCATCCACCCGCTCTGACCGGCCGTCCCGCCCGCATCCGCTCCGCTCCGCACACAACGTCGACCGCCGCTTCGTTCCCCCGCCTGACCGAGAGGGCCTCTCGGTCTGACCGAGAGAACCGCCCGACCCTCCGCACCGCACCGACCCGCTTGTCGCCCGCTCTGTCGCCCCGCTCCGCTCCGTGCCCGACCGAAGGCCCCGCCCGCTGTGACCGAGCGCCCGAGCGCTGCAGCGTTGCAACGCTGTCCCGCCCGCTTCCAAGCGAACGACCGAGGATTTCCATCGGTCTGACCGAAGGAAAACGCCGCATCCCGAGCTGCTGCACGCCCCAACGCTGCAACAGCGCCGCCCACCGTGTCTGACCGAGCCAAGTCCCCGCATTGGCTGTGTACGACCGACGGCCACTCGTCGCAACCCCGCATCCGTCGCACCGCTTGCCTCCGTGGGCCCCCCAAGTTCTCCGGAGTTATTGTGGGTTCCCCAAAGGTCCCTAGGACTACTGTGGGCCCCACTTTGGTACGTTCTCTTCGACGACTTGCCGCGTACGACGTCGTCGCACGTCGTAGCCCGTCGTCGCACGTACGAGCTTTGGAATCTGGAATCGTCGCCCGGGATATTTTCTCTGAATTTCCAGCGAGGAATCTAATTGGGATCTGGACTTGGAGCGCGATTTTATTATTCCAACCCCCGGCGTCGCTACCCGACGCCGGTGTAGCTTTCGCGTCGTGTTGAGGTAACGTTTTGCACCCCTAGGACCCCCAACCCAATTGCATGCTAATCAAGACTAAAAATCAGTATTTTAAAGTATTTTAAATGTTTTAGAATCCACTAATCAAGATTAATAAAACGGATGTAGGCCGGTGGACTTGTGCACGTAGGAATCGTGACTTTGGACTCGTTGGACGGTGTTTTCTTGACGTGATAGTTGCAGGCAAGTGAAACTTGCCAACTCTTGTGTAGGGCCATGTTTTTAGGCCACTTACTTGCTTTTAGCGTAAAAGAGACTAGTCAGTGAAATGATAGCTGGCTAGACGCCTACTTGATCTAGTTTGACAACGAAACTAGATCCGTCACCTAAATGATCTAGCTTGACAACGAAGCTAGATCCAACCCCTTAAAATTGTTGTTCATGCATGCTAAACTGTCACGTTTACTTTCCTTACCTGTACGCTTTACTTTAACTGCCATGTCATGTCATCCATGCATTGAATGTTGCATTCGTAGCACACGCTACATACTTGTACTTGCTTGTCCCGGGCTAGGTGCACCCCTACGCCATACTTGTTTACACACTTCCTGGCTCGTGGTCCAGAAGCGAGCATTACCGTTCGGGGGTAAGGCCCTGGCTCGACACACGTGGAGGGGTAGGGATAAACGTTCGCTTGAGCTTAGGAGTTGGCCCGCGCAGCCACTCTAGCCAAAAGACGGAATCTCTGTGCACGAGGTGCTTACTTTTTCTTGTCTTGTACTTGTCTTGTGAATGTCATGCCATGCTCGTACTTTACTTTACTTTACCCTACTTGTTGCACTCATTACTTTAAACTGCCATGTCATTGCATCATGCTAGAACTGCTAGGTTGCTTTACTTTCACCACCTTTCAGTTTCACTTGCACAAGTCTTCCAGACTTGCTGACATGTGCCCCTTGCTCTTTTGGGTGTCACATGTTAGACCCTGAGCCAGAGACAGTTGCTGAGGACGAGGTGTTTGCTGACGTTGAGCCCGAGCCTACGTTCGTTGAGGAGTTCGAGGACACCGGAGACCAGTCTTAGAGACTGATTTTACTTGCTTTTGCTTTAGGTTGCTGTTAGATGTCGGTGCTTGCACCTTTTCCTTGTTTTCGTACTTTGTACTTTTATTGGCCATGCTAGGCCTCTTTTTAGACTCTTTTATTTGTAGCCTGGTGGTTTTCCTGCGTTGTTGAGATTTATTATTATGGATATTCTGAGATGTTCTTTTGTCTCTTTCGTTATTGTTATCTTTGTTTCGTTTCGCATTGCAAGGACCTGCAGATTAAAGTGATTGACGCTTATCGGACTTGCGGCTTTGTAGCTTCAAGTCTGAGCGGACCTTCTCACGCTTCGCCTCCCCGTTTTTGGGAAGCGGGGCGTGACAGGTTTTGTTGGTGGCCCATGCAGGTCAAATCTTGCAATTGCGAACTAACGGAACAACGATAATAAACGGAATATCCATTAAATAAATTGCAACATCCAAGTCATTAAGCTTTGAGTCTAATTTGTTTGCTCGTTTTCCACGTCATTAGATGGCTGGACGACGACAGACCCGATCTGGCAGTGGGCCCAATCGTGCTGAGGTACCTGATAGAGAGCCCACCAATGCTGAGATCATGAGGATGATGCATCAGATGATGCAGGTACAGCAGGGCATGCTCCAGAACACTCAGAGTGCTCCCCGCCATGAGCCAGGAGCGAAGCAGTTCCGGGAGCTGGGCCCGACGTACTTTGATGGATCTGAAGGACCGTTGGCTGCAGAGGAGTGGATCAGGAACACCGAGGATAATCTGAAGATGTCGAAGGTCAACCCGGCTGGATGGGTTGATCTGGTGAAGAGGCAGCTGAAGGATAATGCCCGAAATTGGTGGGATGCCGAGGAGGAGTTGTTGGTGAGCCCTATACCTTGGGCCACTTTCAAGTCTAGATTCGATGAGGAGTACTTTCCGAAGGCTGCTAGGAGGGAGATGGTGCAGCGCTTCATTGAGCTGAAGCAAGGGAGTCTGACGGTGGACCAGTACCACCAGGAATTTACTAGATTGAGCCGCTTCGCGCCAAAGATGGTAGAGGATGCTGAGGAGAAGGCTCAGAAGTTTCTGCAGGGTCTTTCTCTAGACTTGCAGAGTCTGGTGTCTACGTCGGACATGGAGTCGTATCAGAAGTTGCTGGTAGCTGCTCGGAGACAGGAGAAGATTGCAAAGCAGAAGAGAGGACTGATTTCTGGAGCTGGGAAGAGGCCTATGGAGCCGTCTAGGCCTGGGGTCAAGCCTACCCAGCCAGTGCAGTTCAAGAGGCCAGGTGGGCCTATTGTGAAGACTTGCCATTTCTGTGGCAAGACCGGGCATTTCAAGGATCAGTGTAGGAAGATGTTGGGACAGTGCCTAGTTTGTGGAGATCCTACTCATGCTGTGAAGGACTGCCCGAGCTCTAAGATACCTTGGAAGGATCCTGTTGCCGCACAGCCGTTGCAACAGAGAGCACCTGCACCTGCAGGTCGTGGAGCGCCTCTTCCTCCGCAGAGGCAGGCCTTTCAGCAGGCCGTGCAGCCGAGGAGGCAGGCTTACCTGATGACGGCAGTGGAGGGCGAGACTGTGGGTGAGGTTATCGCAGGTAACTCCCGACCTAGTTGTTTCTGCCCTTAGATAGTCCTGACTTGTTAAATTATGCTTGCATATGATTGTTTGCAAATAAGGTTGACTGTTAGGCTGGTAATTAGAGTCCTTGCTGGGAATCGATTTAATCGTCATAGGAGTTACTTTAGTGGTCCTTGTCTACCCCTGACCATATTAGAGTTCTAGAATTTCCTTTAGTCGTTCGTTTGGGTTCATCGATTATGGACCGAGCTGAGCGCATTCCATTATCGCCTAGCTCCTTTAGAAAGACCAAGCGCCAAGTCCTAAGCTTCAGTTGGGCGACCGTAGGAGTTTTCCCGTAGATCCTCCTGATTCATATCCTAAGCGTATGTATGTTTTGAACATCTGACTGTTTCCCTTGCCCCGATTCCCGAGATCGCCTCATGACTATCGTCATCAATTTTTGAAACTCTCCGTTGCAAAATTTTGAATCTTCTGCAAGCATTTTCTTTTTTGATTTCCTTTTTCCCTAAGTTTTAAATGTGTTCAAATTCTAATATGTATATATACTTATACTTCATGCTCCTCGTTGATTTAAGTTCTTAAAACTTTTGTCGAAATTTTTGAAAATAGTTATAATGCTTTTTCAGCCTACACTTTCGCATCTATGAAAATACATTTTTCTTTCATATACTAATTTTATTCTAAACCGTACTTGCATTCAACTTGTAATTTCCTTCTAATTTATGCCATTCATATACCTTCCAATCACATGGGATTTCAGATTTCAGCAAGTCGATTTTATGCTCACAGTTTTCCCTATTTTAGACTTTTGTAAAAGTTACCATTTCATAACCACTTTCTGATTTAGACCCCACACGAATTGATTTTAAAGCTTCACTATCAATTTTGATAATTTTACGACCAAGTTATTAATATTATCTTTCCACTTCCCCTACGAGCTTTTAGGAAAATTTCGAGACTAAATAGAATTTCAATTATTTTTATAGCTGTACCAGGTTCGTTGTGCTCGTATGCTAAGGACCTTGTGTAAATCAGTTTTTTTCATTTTTGCAAATCCTGGTTCCCTTGAAAAGCAGCTTCAATATTGATTATTTTAAAATTTTCCATGACCTAAAAGTTTTGAAGGCATTTAACATGAGTTTAAATTCTTCCGTTACTTGATTTCCTTCTTTGACTTTCGCAAACATTATATTAAACTACCGCCGTATAATATTTTCTAAACTACGCCTTCAATATTCGTGTAAATGATTTTACTTCCTCTTTTAATGATTCTTTAAAACCAATAGACCATTTTCTCTTATTATGAATATTCGACCCAAACCTATTTTGAAACAACACGTCTTATCGATCTCCAAATATTTCTTCCAAACGAGGATTTCAACTTTTGAAGTACGACGGTTTTCAAATTCCGCATATGTTGGCTTGAATGAGCGTACCCTCCATGGTATATTAATGGTTGCTTATTGAGTGTTATATATATTCGGAGTTATTCATGATGTGTGAAGTTGTTTGTATGTTAGTAGTTATAGTTTGGTGTGTGGGTAGCTATACCATACTAAGGATGCATGTGAGATTTAGAGTAGAAGTACTTAAGAGGCTGTAGGTAATTAGGGGATACTTATAATGGTTGAAGCAATGTGCTGGTGAAACTATATGTATGCTAGGTGTGATAATAATAATAGGTATAAGTATACGACGTATGTGAATGTATATATACACGTGTTAGTAGTATTAACGTTTGACTATCTAGTGCATATATAAGCACTTGAAATGGCTATACCTGGTTAAATTATTATATGGCTTGATTGGGGTAGTTACTAGAGCGACTAGTTATATTAGAAAGTCCGAGGACGGACTTTATTCTAAGGTGGGGAGGATGTAACGACCACTTTTCGTTGTGCGTTGCACGTGCTTTTGGCCGTGCACGTGTTTATTTTAGACTTTATTTGATTGTAAATACTCTTGTGTGATATGCCGTTGCGAACGTCTCTGAGAGTATTAAATAGTGGCACTATCTTGAAACGACACTTCTCGAGTCGTTTTCCCACAATTTAAACTCACTCGATGAGACGTGACGATTTTCACTTTTGACGGGAGACGTTCCTATTTTTAGTTTCGTCGTCCGACGTCGAATTTGAGATCCGTCTTCTTAGTTAGCTCACATTCGTCGCCACGAACACCACGATATTTATTTTATAATTTTTGGAGTTTATTTGACCACTTTTATAATTTTTACAAGTTTTATATTGTTTTTAATAATTTATTTTTCAATTAATTTCGGCCAAATAAAATTTATTTGAGTTTTAAACGTTTTAAGGAATTTTTGAGCCAATTTCCAGCTCATTTGGACCAGGTCAAATCCTAGATTGGGTTGGAGAAGTTTAAATTCAAATTTCAAATCTTTTTGAATTCTAATCCTATTAGATTTAGCCCTAGACCAAGTCAACCCACCTATACTATATAAGCAACCCCTAGCAAGTCCTATTTTCACAAGAAATTAGCCCTAGCCTCTTCCAAAGTCATCTTGGACGTTGCGACGAATCGTCGCAACATTGCGACGTTCAGCACCCCGCACGACCGAGGAAATCCCCCGCATCCACCCGCTCTGACCGGCCGTCCCGCCCGCATCCGCTCCGCTCCGCACACAACGTCGACCGCCGCTTCGTTCCCCCGCCTGACCGAGAGGGCCTCTCGGTCTGACCGAGAGAACCGCCCGACCCTCCGCACCGCACCGACCCGCTTGTCGCCCGCTCTGTCGCCCCGCTCCGCTCCGTGCCCGACCGAAGGCCCCGCCCGCTGTGACCGAGCGCCCGAGCGCTGCAGCGTTGCAACGCTGTCCCGCCCGCTTCCAAGCGAACGACCGAGGATTTCCATCGGTCTGACCGAAGGAAAACGCCGCATCCCGAGCTGCTGCACGCCCCAACGCTGCAACAGCGCCGCCCACCGTGTCTGACCGAGCCAAGTCCCCGCATTGGCTGTGTACGACCGACGGCCACTCGTCGCAACCCCGCATCCGTCGCACCGCTTGCCTCCGTGGGCCCCCCAAGTTCTCCGGAGTTATTGTGGGTTCCCCAAAGGTCCCTAGGACTACTGTGGGCCCCACTTTGGTACGTTCTCTTCGACGACTTGCCGCGTACGACGTCGTCGCACGTCGTAGCCCGTCGTCGCACGTACGAGCTTTGGAATCTGGAATCGTCGCCCGGGATATTTTCTCTGAATTTCCAGCGAGGAATCTAATTGGGATCTGGACTTGGAGCGCGATTTTATTATTCCAACCCCCGGCGTCGCTACCCGACGCCGGTGTAGCTTTCGCGTCGTGTTGAGGTAACGTTTTGCACCCCTAGGACCCCCAACCCAATTGCATGCTAATCAAGACTAAAAATCAGTATTTTAAAGTATTTTAAATGTTTTAGAATCCACTAATCAAGATTAATAAAACGGATGTAGGCCGGTGGACTTGTGCACGTAGGAATCGTGACTTTGGACTCGTTGGACGGTGTTTTCTTGACGTGATAGTTGCAGGCAAGTGAAACTTGCCAACTCTTGTGTAGGGCCATGTTTTTAGGCCACTTACTTGCTTTTAGCGTAAAAGAGACTAGTCAGTGAAATGATAGCTGGCTAGACGCCTACTTGATCTAGTTTGACAACGAAACTAGATCCGTCACCTAAATGATCTAGCTTGACAACGAAGCTAGATCCAACCCCTTAAAATTGTTGTTCATGCATGCTAAACTGTCACGTTTACTTTCCTTACCTGTACGCTTTACTTTAACTGCCATGTCATGTCATCCATGCATTGAATGTTGCATTCGTAGCACACGCTACATACTTGTACTTGCTTGTCCCGGGCTAGGTGCACCCCTACGCCATACTTGTTTACACACTTCCTGGCTCGTGGTCCAGAAGCGAGCATTACCGTTCGGGGGTAAGGCCCTGGCTCGACACACGTGGAGGGGTAGGGATAAACGTTCGCTTGAGCTTAGGAGTTGGCCCGCGCAGCCACTCTAGCCAAAAGACGGAATCTCTGTGCACGAGGTGCTTACTTTTTCTTGTCTTGTACTTGTCTTGTGAATGTCATGCCATGCTCGTACTTTACTTTACTTTACCCTACTTGTTGCACTCATTACTTTAAACTGCCATGTCATTGCATCATGCTAGAACTGCTAGGTTGCTTTACTTTCACCACCTTTCAGTTTCACTTGCACAAGTCTTCCAGACTTGCTGACATGTGCCCCTTGCTCTTTTGGGTGTCACATGTTAGACCCTGAGCCAGAGACAGTTGCTGAGGACGAGGTGTTTGCTGACGTTGAGCCCGAGCCTACGTTCGTTGAGGAGTTCGAGGACACCGGAGACCAGTCTTAGAGACTGATTTTACTTGCTTTTGCTTTAGGTTGCTGTTAGATGTCGGTGCTTGCACCTTTTCCTTGTTTTCGTACTTTGTACTTTTATTGGCCATGCTAGGCCTCTTTTTAGACTCTTTTATTTGTAGCCTGGTGGTTTTCCTGCGTTGTTGAGATTTATTATTATGGATATTCTGAGATGTTCTTTTGTCTCTTTCGTTATTGTTATCTTTGTTTCGTTTCGCATTGCAAGGACCTGCAGATTAAAGTGATTGACGCTTATCGGACTTGCGGCTTTGTAGCTTCAAGTCTGAGCGGACCTTCTCACGCTTCGCCTCCCCGTTTTTGGGAAGCGGGGCGTGACATCTTCCTCCTCTGCCCTCTTCCTCTTACGGCCTTCTTCATTGGCCCGCTCCATCGCTGAAGTAACCTCTCTGTATACTCCTCCCGCCATTTTTGTTTCTAGAAGAAATAATAAGATGATGAGATTTCCTCGGAACGCTAAAGCCATTGGCCTCACCTCCAATTTCTTTTATTACGCGAACGAATGGACAAGATGATCGACACGTGTCGGAATTTTGGCAAAAACAACGGTTGAGATAGGTGAAAGGTTTTGGCGGCCTTAATCGAAATTTGATGCTTCGAATGTCGTGCCCTATTAAAGGAAATTACCTATCAGTCGGCCTCGATACGCGTTATAATCGAGAACGAATCACGGGGGCCAATGTTGAACACGTGTACGGAGCCGAAAAGGCATGGGGTTATTGCTCATTGCACAAAACGACTCAAACCCTATAATTGCTCTCCGCACACGCCCACTCAAAACTCACAATTGCACACAGCACACAACCATTTTTTTCCCATCCACGTTTACATGTGAAAGGGTAAATTTATTATTCGTATCACCGTTGCATAATTGTTAAGAAATTCCTTGTCACAACTAGTCCTTACATAAAGTTTGGAAATGGTGCATGTCATCAGGCAGAGTGTATGTCATGGCATATACATCTACTGTAGTAAAGGCAGTAACAACTATACTTATGAACATGTGAAAGCGTGCACGTGCAACAGGCAAGGTGTACAACAATGGATCGACACATGCAACAGGCAGAGTGTAATGCAAGACTGAGGTGCATTCAATCATTGAGATACAAAAACAATCAATTCAAAGTGTCAAATAATACATCTTATGCATGTAGTCCTCATCTAAGGGTGTTAGTGTTACGATTTGATGTATGATGAGAGACTTGTACTTTTGCCCTTCTTTTTTCGAGTGAGTTGTGAATATGAAGATGCACTACTACAAAAAGGACCTTTAATAGCACACTTTTAATAGCGCTTGCCAATTATAAGCGCTGTTAATTAGAGGCACATATAATAGACAGCGCTTCTTTCTGCAAGCGCTGTTAAAGGTCGGGGAATAGACAGCGCTTCTTTCTGCAAGCGCTGTTAAAGGTCAGAGAATAGACAACGCTTGCAGAAAGAAGCGATGTTTATTAGAGGCACAGATAATAGATAGCGCTTCTTTCTAAAAGCGCTGTTAAAAATCAGTTAATAGACGGCACTTGTTTCTAAAAACGCTGTTAAAAACGAGATAATAGACAGCGCTTCTATGTTAGAAGCGCTGTTAAAGGTCATACTTTTTAGGAGCGCTGTTAAAG
>CM061136.1:112971159-113018833 GCA_030789695.1 Scilla litardierei
ACTGGATGTCCGGGAATCTTGAACACCACCTTCTTCCTTCGACAGTCGATCGTAGCATAGAAGCTCGCAAGCCAGTCCATCCCAAGAACTGCATCATAGTTGATGATGTCGTGGACAATGAAATCAGTGAAAAGCTCATGCCCACAGACCACCAATGAGCAAGAATTGCAACCATGATGCACCGAGACCACGCCATTCCCTGTAACGATATTCCAACTCTTGGGAAGAGGGGACGTCGACAAGGAATGCCTCTCCACGAAGCTCCGAGAAATAATACACATCGATGCACCAGAGTCAAAGAGGACTCGTGCAGGAAATGTGCACACCAAAACCACACCTAACAAGCAATTAACAATCAAACCCTAGTCTAGCAAACAACCATGTTCAAGCAAACAACACAATCTAATCAATCAAAACCAGCTAGGAAAGTAATAGCTAGATTGAGGATTACCTGCGATAACCTCATCCACAGCCTCGCTCTCCACAGCGGTCATCAGAAAAGCCTGCTTCCTCGGCGGAACAGCCTGCCGAAAAGCCTGCCCCTGCGGAACAAGAGCTGCTCCACGTCCAGCAGGAACAGGCACTCGCTACTGCAACGGCTGAGCTGCAACAGGTGCCCTCCGCAGCGGACCCGCATGCCGACAATCCTTCGCGATATGGGAAACATCACCACAAACCAGACACTGGCCCAAAAAATTCCGACACTGTTCCTTGATGTGGCCAGGCTTGCCGCAGAAATGGCAAGTCTTCAGAATAGGCCCTCATGGCCTCTTAAACTGAGCTGGCTGATTAGGCTTGAAACCAGGCCTAACCACCGCTCTGGCCTGCTCCATAGGCCTCTTCCCAGCACCAACAATAGACCCCCTCCTCTGACTCAGGTTCAGCTCCTGCCTCCTCGCAGCGACCAGAACCTTCTGATAAGAGTCCAGATCGGAGGAAGACACAAAACTCTGGAGCTCCAAAGCAAGTCCCTGCAGGAACCTCTGAGCCCTCTCATCAGCATCCTGTACCATCTTCAGTGCGAACCGACTCAGCCTAGTGAACTCTTGGTGGTACTGGTCCACCGTCAAGCTCCCTTGCTTCAGATCAATGAAGCGCTGCAGCATCTCCTTCTTCGCAGCCTTCGGAAAGAATTCCTCATCAAACCTGGACTTAAAGGTAGCCCAAGCTAGCGGCTCCACCAACATCTTCTCTTCCGCATCCCACCAATTCCGAGCATTATCCTTGAGTTGCCTCTTCGCCAAATCAACCCATCCAGCCGGGGTGATCTTGGCCATTTTCAGATTGTCTTCTATGTTCCGAATCCACTCATCGGCAGCCAGAGGACCCTCGGACCCATCAAAATATGAGGGACCCAGCTCCCGAAATTGCTTCGCTCCCGGCTCAGAGCGAGGGGCATCCGGAAGAGCCCGGGCAGCTCGAGCAAGTGGAGCATTCTGGACTTGCAGGAGCACGCCCTGCTGCACTTGCATCATCTGGAGCATCATTGTCACGACCCGCTTCCCTGAAATGGAGGCGAGACGTGAAAAGGTCCACACGAGAGTGGAGCTGTGAAGCCCCAAACCCGATAAGCGTCCACAATACATAAACAGGTCCCTGTAACCGCAACAGAATAACAATAATAACACAAGGAGAGACTGAAATAAAATTCCGCATCTCACAAATTGTCCAACATCAACAAAAGTCCAACATCCAGAAAAGCCACCAGGCTAAAAGAAAAGAGTCTAAGGGCCCAGAACAAGGCCAACAAAAGCAACGACAACAACAAAGTATAGGTGCTACGCACCGGATACAAACGACAGTCTAACAAAAGTAAAACACACGAAGACACTAGGACTGGTCCCCAGTGTCCACGTACTCCCCGTCAAACACAAGCTCGGGCTCGGCGTCAGCAAACACCTCGTCCTCAACAAGGTACTCAGGATCAGGATCTAACATGTGTCACCCAAAAGAGTAAAGGGGCACATGTCAGCAAGTCTAAAAAGACTTGGGCAAGGAAACTGAAGGTGAGGCATCTAGCAACCTAGCAGTTTAGTATGCATGACATGGCAGTTATAACATGAGTGCACAATTTAAACATGGCAAGACAATTTGTACAAGAGAACAATCATCGGGACAAGACAAGAGTAGCCAAGCTACTATCAATTCAATCAATTCACATTTTGTAGGTGTTTATGCCATTCGCTAAATGGCATAGCATTTCAGACCGATCGGCACTAAACACTACCCAATACCCACATGATATGGAGCCTGGGGTCCCCGCACATTGAGCTCAGCTAGTGAGCCTGAGGTTGCCCCGCACATTGAGCTCGCATTCTTAGTTCACAATTCAATGTATCGAGCGTTGGGGTTAGCAACTCATGATGCTCGCTTCTGGTCACGAGCCAGGAACACAAGTAGGGTCGTTCACAATTCAATGTATCGAGCGTTGGGGTTAGCAACTCATTATGCTCGCTTCTGGTCACGAGCTAGGAACACAAGTATGGCGTAGGGAACACCTAGCCGGAACACGCAATTCGGGCATTGGCTATCAACCAACACATGGCCCGCTTCTGGAACACGAGCCAGGAACACAACATTGTAGCGAAGCTACGCAATCACAGCAATACCTAAAGAATGCGAGGTCATGACAATTTATTTGCGTACAGTTAATTAAATTAAACGTGACAGGCGAAATGCAACGACATGAACATATTCGCGTACCGTTAATTGAAAGTAAACATGACATGTTAATTGTGCAACATGCTAAAAGTCGGAACTAGCTTCGTTGTCAAGCTAGTTCACCAATTTGCGCCTAGGCGAGTATCATTTCATCGCCTAGCCTCTTTTACGCCTACAACAAGCAAATGGCCTAAAACATGGCCTAAACCCTAAGTGGCAAGTTTCACTTGCCTAGCACCGGGGATTGACGATCACTTCGTCACACGGATGCTATCTACGGGGGAAATCGCTGTTTTGGGGGACAAACATCAAACACATGAAATTAATTAGGGTTTTCATAAAATTATAAATAGGTTAAGAAAACAACGGTAGAACGATTTCTTACCAAGAGGAGACGGAAGAAACACTCCGGAGAACCCTAGGTTCAGATCTGGAAAAGATTGGAGAAGTTTGGGGAAACTAGGGTTTCGGGGGATTTGGGGGATTTGGGGGAGATGATGGGTTTTGATGGAGATTTGGGGAAGATGAGAGGTAGAAAGAGTGGATGGATGGATTGGATGATGGATTTAGGGCTTGGAATGGAGAAATGGAGCTTGGAGGAAGATGGGGGCTGAAGAGGGAAGTTTTTAGGGTTTTGGGTCGTGTTGGAGAAGAAGAAGTCGTTTGGGAGGGGCATTTATAGGTTGGGCTGGCGGCTGCCCAGAAATTAGGGTTTTAACACTGGTTAGTCGGTCAAAGAACAACCACTGACCGACTAGTTTGGCAACTAGTCGGTCGGTCGACCAACGCAGACCGACTAAGTGCAAACAGTAACTCCTGAACGAAAATAGGATTCTAGAGTTAGTCGGTCCATGAACAAGTACTGACCGACTAGTTTGGCATCTAGTCGGTCGATGAACGTTCTTAGACCGACTAAGAGTAAACAGTAGCTGATACAAAAATAATTTGATGAGTTAGTCGGTTCAAGAAGCATTGCTGACCGACTAGTTTGCAACCTAGTCGGTCAACCAACGTTCTTAGACCGACTAACGATAAACAGTAACTCCTGAAAAATTTAGAAAGCTAACTAGTCGGTCCAAGAAGGATTGCCGACCGACTGGATCGTCATCTAGTCGGTCGATGGCCCTTCTTACACCGGCTAATGAGCACAGAAAAGTACCGATACGGAGCGCGAGGCCCCGGTACCGATTCCTAAGACTCCTAGGCTTGATCTAACAGTTAGATATGACCGTTATGAAGTCCGTCACGAGTGACATACTTCGAAATCGACAATCCTAAGGAAGAAGCGAGAAAATACGACGAATCGATCGAAAATGAAATCTACGGAGACAAAAACCACACAAAAGGAGAAAATCCATCAAAACATATATTATATTATATTAAATCCAGATTCATGAAAAGCAGTCGTTACATCCTCCCTAACTTAAGAAAAATTCCGTCCTCGGAATTTCCAAAAATTCACGAGTCCGGAAACAAAAGTGGGAAACGCTCTCGCTTCTCATCCTCATTCTCCCAAGTAGACTCTCCAGGTGAACCGTGTCGCCACATCACCCTCACAAGATTGACAATCTTGTTCCGAAGCGATTTCTGACGCCTGTCCAGAATCTGCACTGGATGCTGGTCATATGTCATATCGGGGCGAATGGTAATCTCCGAAAAATCCACCGCATGAGACGGATCGCTATTGTATCGACGAAGCTACGACACATGGAAAACATTGTGAACTCCTTCCAAAGATGGCGGCAAGGCCAAGCGATAAGCTACCTCGCCAACCCTCTCCAAAACATCAAACGGTCCAATGTATCGCAGGCTCAACTTTCCACGCTTCCCGAAACGAATCACACCACGATTTGGGGAAATCTTCAAGAACACATGGTCGCCCGGCTGAAACTCCAAAGGACGACATTTAGCATCCGCCCAATGCTTAAAACGGTCCTGAGCAATTCTCAACCTCTCCCGAATATTCCTGACGATCTCCACGGCCTCCACGATCATCTCAGGTCCCAACAACTCCCGATCACCAACGTCATCCCAACTCAATGGCGATCGACATTTCCTCCCATAAAGAGCGGCGAATGGCGCCATGCCAATACTCGCCTGGAAGCTGTTGTTGTAGGAAAATTCCACCAAGTGTAGATGGTCCTCCCACGAACCCTTGAAATCCAACATGCACGCCCTCAGCATGTCTTCCAAAATCTGAATCGTCCTCTTGTACTGGCCATCCGTCTGCGGATGGTACGCCGTGCTGAAACTCAGACGCGTACCCAAGCTCTTCTGCAAATTCTGCCAGAACTGAGATGTGAACCTCGTGTCTCTGTCAGACACGATACTCACGGGGACTCCGTGAAGTCGCACAACCTCCTGCACGATTCACGTTACATCACTATCCAAACTAGGAAAAGGAAATAAAACGGAGAGTAAAAGAATTTACCTCCATATATCTCCTCGCTAGCGCCTCAGTGGACTGTCTTACTCGGAACGGAATAAAGTGCGCAGATTTGGTCAATCGATCTACGATCACCCAAATCGCGTCATTCTGCTTCGGACTCCGAGGTAGTCCAGTCACGAAATCCATAGTGATGTGTTGCCACTTCCACTACGGAATCGGAAGCGGTTGTAGCAACCCGGCCGAACGCTGATGCTCCGCCTTCACTTGCTGGCAAACCAAGCCCTTGGCTACACTCTGAGCCACGCTCCTCTTCATACCATGCCACCAATAATTCAGACGAAGATCCTGGTACATCTTGGTGCCACCAGGATGCACAGAATACGGCGAACTGTGTGCCTCCTCCATCAATTCCTCTCTGATATCCCCAGCAGGCACACACAACCTGGCTCCAAACCTCAGCGAGCCATCCTCATGAATCAAAAAGTCAGTCCGCAGACCGGCTTCCACCTGCTCCCGAATCTTCACCAGCTTCGGATCCTCAGCCTGGCCAGCCTTAATCCGATCCATGATCGTCGACTGTACCTGCATGTACATCAACGACGAAGCCTCTCCAGGAAGGACAATCTCCACGCCAGACTCGTAAAAATCCTGCTGCAATCTCCACTGCGAGGTCAAAATCATCACCGCTGGAAGCCTACTCAAAGCATCCGGAACCACATTCACCTTGCCAGGGTGAAACTGCAAATCAATCTCATAATCCGCCATAAGCTCCAACCATCGACGCTGTCGCATGTTGAGCTCCTTCTGAGTGAAAAAGTACTTCAAGCTTTTGTGATCGGTGAAAATCTTCACTTTCTCACTCAGCAAGAAGTGCCTCCAAATCTTAAGAGCAAACACAACGGCAGCCAACTCCAAATCATGCGTCGGATAATTCTTCTCATGAACATTAAGCTGACGAGATGCATACGCCACAACATGCCCATGCTGATGCAACACACAACCGAGACCCTTGCCAGAAGCATCGCAAAAGATCTCAAATCCACCGCTGTGATCAGGCACAACCAAAATAGGGGCAGTCGTCAACCTCTCCTTCAGAATACCAAAAGCACTCTCACAATCACCCGACCAAACAAAAGCAACATCCTTCCGCGTCAACCTGGTCATCGGCTCGGCAATACGAGAAAAGTCCTTAATGAATCGCCGATAATAACCAGCAAGCCCAAGAAAACTCCGATTCTCAGATGCTGACGACGGAACAGGCCACTCCCTGATGGCCCGAATCTTCTCGGGATCCACTGAAATACCATCTCCAGTCACCACATGCCCGAGAAAAGCAACTCTATCCAGCCAAAACTCGCACTTCGAAAACTTAGCATACAACCTATGCTTCCTCAAAATTTCCAACACCGTCCTCAAGTGCGAGGCATGCTCTTCCTCCAACTTCGAATAGATCAGAATGTCGTCAATAAAGATAACGACAAACTTATCCAAAAAGTCGTAGAAAATCAGGTTCATCAGATTCATGAAAACTACGGGCGCGTTAGTTACGCCAAAAGGCATAACCACGAACTCATAGTGTCCATACTTCGTCCTGAACGCTGTCTTCGGAACATCTCCCTTCTTCACCTTCAACTGATGGTAACCACTCCTCAAATCCAATTTAGAAAACACCCTCGAACCTCCAAGCTGATCAAAATTATCATCGATGCGAGGCAACGGGTATTTATTCTTAATGGTCACCGCATTCAACTCCCGATAGTCCACGCACATGCGATGTGAACCATCCTTCTTCTTAACCAGCAACACCAGTGCTCCCCACGGAGACACGCTAGGATTAATATAACCCTTCTGCAAAAGCTCATCCAACTGCTTCCGCAACTCTTCCAACTATGCAGGTGCCATACGATACGGCGCCTTCGAAATCGGCTGCGCACCTGGAACAAGATCGATAGAAAATTCCAAAGCTCGATCAGGCGGCAAACCAGACATCTCCCCCGGGGAAGACGTCGCCAAAATCTCGCACCACAGCTGGCCACTCCAGCTCCATTTGCATAGCCACAGCTTCCACCGGCCTGGCCCGAAATCTGACAGGACCAAGCGAACGGCTACCATGACTGAACTCGAACACTGGATGTCCGGGAATCTCGAACACCACCTTCTTCCTCCGACAGTCGATCGTAGCATAGAAGCTCGCCAGCCAATCCATCCCAAGAACTGCATCATAGTTGATGATGTCGTGGACAATGAAATCCACAAAAAGCTCATGTCCACAGACCACCAACGAGCAAGAATTGCAACAACGATGCACCGAGACCACACCATTCCCTGTGACGATATTCCAGCTCTTCAGAAGAGGGGACGTCGACAAGGAATGCCTCTCCACGAAGCTCCGAGAAATAATGCACATCGGTGCACCAGAGTAAAAGAGGACTCGTGCAGGAAATGTGCACACCAAAATCACAACTAATCAATCAATTAACAATCAAACCCTATTTTAGCAAACAACCGTGTTCAAGCAAACAACACAATTAAACAATCAAAACCAGCTCGGAAAATGACAGCTAGATTGAGGATTACCTGCGATAACCTCATCCACAGCCTCGCTCTCCGCAGCGGTCATCAGAAAAGCCTGCCTCCTCGGCGGAACAGCCTGCCGAGAAGCCTGCCTCTGCGAAACAAGAGCTGCTCCACGTCCAGCAGGAACAGGCGCTCGCTGCTGCAACGGCTGAGCTGCAACAGGAGCCCTCCGCAGCGGATCCGCATGCCGACAATCCTTCGCGACATGAGAAGCATCACTGCAAATCAAACACTGGCCCAGAAACTTCCGACACTGATCCTTGACGTGGCCAGGCCTGCCGCAGAAATGGCAAAACTTCGGAATCGGCCCTCCTGGCCTCTTAAACTGAGCGGACTGATTAGGCCTGAATCCAGGTCTAACCACAGCTCTCGCCTGCTCCACAGGCCTCTTCCCAGCACCAACAACAGACCCCTTCCTCTGGTTCACGAGCAGCTCCTGCCTCTTAGCTGCTACCAGAACCTTCTGATAAGATTCCTGGTCAGAAGAGGTCACAAAACTCTGGAGCTCTGAAGCAAGCCCCTGCAGGAACCTCTGATCTCTCTCCTCAGCGTCCTGCACCATCTTTGGTGCAAACCGACTCAGCCTCATGAACTCTTGCTGATACATGTCCACCGACGAGTTCCCCTGCTTCAGATCGATAAAACGCTGCAGCATCTCCTCCTTGGCAGCCTTCGGGAAGAACTCACCCTCAAATCTGGTCTTGAAGGTAGCCCAAGCTATCGGCTCCACCAACAACTTCTCTTCCGCATCCCACCAATTCCGAGCATTATCCTTGAGTTGCCTCTTCGTCAAATCAACCCAGCCAGCCGGGGTGATCTTGGCCATCTTCAGATTGTCCTCGACGTTCCGAATCCACTCATCGGCAGCCAGAGGACCCTCAGAACCATCAAAATATGCGGGACCCAGCTCCTGAAATTGCTTCGCTCCTGGCTCAGAGCGAGGGGCATCCGGAAGAGCCCGGGCAGCTCGAGCAAGCGGAGCATTCTGGACTTGCAGAAGCATGCCCTGCTGCACTTGCATCATCTGGAGCATCATCTGCATCATCTCACCGCTGGTGGGTTCCCGCTCAGGCTCCTCGTCATGAGGGAGCGCACCACTGCCCCCACCACGGGTGAAACGCCTTCCTGCCATCTAATGACACAGAGAACGAATCAGATTAGACTCATAGCTTATGACTCGGACGTCGAACTTAATTCATTGGACATTCTAATATTATTATTGCTATTCCAAAAATCGCAGTTACAGAAAAACCTGCATGGGCCACCACTAAAACCTGTCACGACCCGCTTCCCTGAAATGGAGGCAAGACGTGAAAAGGTCCGCACGAGAGTGGAGCTGTGAAGCCCCAAACCCGATAAGCGTCCACAATACATAAACAGGTCCCTGTAACCGCAACAGAATAACAATAATAACACAAGGAGAGACTGAAATAAAATTCCGCATCTCACAAATTGTCCAACATCAACAAAAGTCCAACATCCAGAAAAGCCACCAGGCTAAAAGAAAAGAGTCTAAGGGCCCAGAACAAGGCCAACAAAAGCAACGACAACAACAAAGTATAGGTGCTACGCACCGGATACAAACGACAGTCTAACAAAAGTAAAACACACGAAGACACTAGGACTGGTCCCCAGTGTCCACGTACTCCCCGTCAAACACAAGCTCGGGCTCGGCGTCAGTAAACACCTCGTCCTCAACAAGGTACTCAGGATCAGGATCTAACATGTGTCACCCAAAAGAGTAAAGGGGCATATGTCAGCAAGTCTAAAAAGACTTGGGCAAGGAAACTGAAGGTGAGGCATCTAGCAACCTAGCAGTTTAGTATGCATGACATGGCAGTTATAACATGAGTGCACAATTTAAACATGGCAAGACAATTTGTACAAGAGAACAATCATCGGGACAAGACAAGAGTAGCCAAGCTACTATCAATTCAATCAATTCACATTTTGTAGGTGTTTATGCCATTCACTGAATGGCATAGCATTTCAGACCGATCGACACTAAACACTACCCAATACCCACACGATATGGAGCCTGGGGTCCCCGCACATTGAGCTCAGCTAGTGAGCCTGAGGTTGCCCCGCACATTGAGCTCGCATTCTTAGTTCACAATTCAATGTATCGAGCGTTGGGGTTAGCAACTCATGATGCTCGCTTCTGGTCACGAGCCAGGAACACAAGTAGGGTCGTTCACAATTCAATGTATCGAGCGTTGGGGTTAGCAACTCATTATGCTCGCTTCTGGTCACGAGCCAAGAACACAAGTATGGCGTAGGGAACACCTAGCCGGAACACGCAATTCGGGCATTGGCTATCAACCAACACATGGCCCGCTTCTGGAACACGAGCCAGGAACACAACATTGTAGCGAAGCTACGCAATCACAGCAATACCTAAAGAATGCGAGGTCATGACAATTTATTTGCGTACAGTTAATTAAATTAAACATGACAGGCGAAATGCAACGACATGAACATATTCGCGTACCGTTAATTGAAAGTAAACATGACATGTTAATTGTGCAACATGCTAAAAGTCGGAACTAGCTTCGTTGTCAAGCTAGTTCACCAATTTGCGCCTAGGCGAGTATCATTTCGTCGCCTAGCCTCTTTTACGCCTACAACAAGCAAATGGCCTAAAACATGGCCTAAACCCTAAGTGGCAAGTTTCACTTGCCTAGCACCGGGGATTGACGATCACTTCGTCACACGGATGCTATCTACGGGGGAAATCGTTGTTTTGGGGGACAAACATCAAACACATGAAATTAATTAGGGTTTTCATAAAATTATAAATAGGTTAAGAAAACAACGGTAGAACGATTTCTTACCAAGAGGAGACGGAAGAAACACTCCAGAGAACCCTAGGTTCAGATCTGGAAAAGATTGGAGAAGTTTGGGGAAACTAGGGTTTCGGGGGATTTGGGGGATTTGGGGGAGATGATGGGTTTTGATGGAGATTTGGGGAAGATGAGAGGTAGAAAGAGTGGATGGATGGATTGGATGATGGATTTAGGGCTTGGAATGGAGAAATGGAGCTTGGAGGAAGATGGGGGCTGAAGAGGGAAGTTTTTAGGGTTTTGGGTCGTGTTGGAGAAGAAGAAGTCGTTTGGGAGGGGTATTTATAGGTTGGGCTGGTGGCTGCCCAGAAATTAGGGTTTTAACACTAGTTAGTCGGTCAAAGAACAACCACTGACCGACTAGTTTGGCAACTAGTCAGTCGGTCGACCAACGGAGACCGACTAAGTGCAAAGAGTAACTCCTGAACGAAAATAGGATTCTAGAGTTAGTCGGTCCATGAACAAGTACTGACCGACTAGTTTGGCATCTAGTCGGTCGATGAACGTTCTTAGACCGACTAAGAGTAAACAGTAGCTGATACAAAAATAATTTGATGAGTTAGTCGGTTCAAGAAGCATTGCTGACCGACTAGTTTGCAACCTAGTCGGTCAACCAACGTTCTTAGACTGACTAACGATAAACAGTAACTCCTGAGAAATTTAGAAAGCTAACTAGTCGGTCCAAGAAGGATTGCCGACCGACTGGATCGTCATCTAGTCGGTCGATGGCCCTTCTTACACCGGCTAATGAGCACAGAAAAGTATCGATACGGAGCGCGAGGCCCCGGTACCGATTCCTAAGACTCCTAGGCTTGATCTAACAGTTAGATATGACCGTTATGAAGTCCGTCACGAGTGACATACTTCGAAATCGACAATCCTAAGGAAGAAGCGAGAAAATACGACGAATCGATCGAAAATGAAATCTACGGAGACAAAAACCACACAAGAGGAGAAAATCCATCAAAACATATATTATATTATATTAAATCCAGATTCATGAAAAGCAGTCGTTACAATCATCCGCATCATCTCACCGTTGGTGGGTTCCCGCTCAGGCTCCTCATCATGAGGAAGCGCACACTACATCCACCACGGGTGAATCGCCTTCCTGCCATCTAATGACACAGAAAACGAATCAGATTAGACTCATAGCTTATGACTCGGACGTCGAACTTAGTTTATTGGACATCTAATATTATTATCGTTATTCCGACAATTCGCAGTTACAGAAGCACCTGCATGGGCCACCAACAAAACCTGTCACGACCCGCTTCCCTAAAATGGAGGCGAGACGTGAAAAGGTCCGCACGAGAGTGGAGCCGTGAAGCCCCAAACCCGATAAGCGTCAATAAAACATAAGCAGGTCCCTGTAACCACAATGGAGCAACAATAATAATAAAAGGAGAGACAGAAATAAAATTCTCATATCTCATAAATTGTCCAACAAGAAAATAAGTCCAACATCCAGAAAAGCCACCAGGCTAAAAGAAAGAGTCTAAAGGCCCAGAACAAGGCCAACAAAAGCAACAACATAACAAAGTATAGGTGCCACGCACCGATAACCAAACAGCAGTCTAAACAAAAGGAAAACACAATGAAGACACTAGGACTGGTCCCCAGTGTCCACGTACTCCCCGTCAAACACAAGCTCGGGCTCGGCGTCAGTAAACACCTCGTCCTCAACAAGGTACTCAGGATCTAACAAGTGTCACCCAAAAGAGTAAATGGGCACATGTCAGCAAGTCTAAAAGACTTGGGCAAGGAAACTGAAAGTAAGGCAACTAGCAACCTAGCAGTTTTAGTATGCATGACATGGCAGTTATAACATGAGTGCACAATTAAGACATGGTGAACAGTAAGTGCAAGAGAACAAGTATCAGGACAAGACAAGAGTAGCCAAGCTACTAACAATCTCAATCAATTCACTATTCACGTTTCACGTTGTTTTGTAGATGTTTACGCCCTTCAGCTGAATGGTACAACATTCACACCGATCGGCACTAAACACTACCCCACCCCAGAGTTTACGTCTTACAACTGCAGTTGCTGATCAGGCAGACCCCCAGTTGAATGACCGCTTAACTCTTACCCCATCCCACACGTAAACAAGCCAGGGTCCCTGTACATGAGCCCAGCAAGTGAGCCAGGTTTGCCCCGCACGGGAGCTTGTTTCTTAGGTCATAATTCAATATCGAGCATTGGGGTTTCCAACTCATTATGCTCGCTTCTGGTCACGAGCCAGGAAACACAAATATTGTAGCGATGCCACGCAATCACGGGATCACTTAAAGAATGCAATGACATGACAATTAATTTGCGTACCGTTAATGGAAGGTAAACGTGACATGGTAATTGTGCAACATGATACATGTCGGAACTAGCTTCATTGTCAAGCTAGTTCCCCAATTTGTGCCTAGGCGAGTATCATTTCGTCGCCTAGCCTCTTTTACGCCTACAACAAGCAAAACGGCCTAAAACATGGCCTAAACCCTAAGTGGCAAGTTTCACTTGCCTAGCACCGGGGATGACGATCACGAAGGTTCGTCTCGCGGATGCTAATCTACGGGGGAGGTCGCTGTTATGGAGAAACAATCATCAAAACAACATTCATTCATTAGGGTTTCATAAAAATACAAATAGGTTATGAAAACACCAAGAGATCGATTTCTTACCGAGAGGAAGCGGAAGAAACACCCCGGAGAACATATGGATCAGATCTGGAAAAGATTGGAGAAGTTTGGAGAACTAGGGGTTTTTGGGGGATTTTGGGGATTTGATGAGATTTTGGATTTGATGAGATTTTGGGGAAGATGAGAGGTAGAATGAGTTGATGGATGGTTTGGATGATGGATTTAGGGCTTGGAATGAAGGAATAAGGGTTGGAGGTGGAAGGGGGCTCAATGGGGGAGATTTTAGGGTTATGGGTCGAGTGGAGGAAGAAGAAAACGTTTGGGAGGGGTTTAAATAGGATGGGCTGGCGGTTGCCCAGAAATTAGGGTTTTAACACAGATTAGTCGGTCAAAGAGCAACCACTGACCGACTAGTTTGGCAACTAGTCGGTCGGTCGACCAACGCAGACCGACTAAGTGTAAACAGTAACTTCTGAACAAAAATAGGATTTAGATTTAGTCGGTCAAAGAACAAATACTGACCGACTAGTTCGACATCTAGTCGGTCGATGAACGTTCTTAGACCGACTAAGAGTAAACAGTAACTCGACTGTACAGAAGAACCAAGAATTAGTCGGTCTGAGTACAAAGATTAACCGACTAGTTTAACAACTAGTCGGTCGAAAGATGAACTTAGACCGACTAAGAATAAACAGTACTGATATTAAAATTTAGATGATGTGTTAGTCGGTTAAAGAAGCATTGCCGACCGACTAGTTTGCAACCTAGTCGGTCAACCAACGTTCTTAGACCGACTAACGATAAACAGTAACTCCTGAGAAATTTAGAAAGCCAACTAGTCGGTCCAAGAAGGATTGCCGACCGACTGGATCATCATCTAGTCGGTCGGTGCCCCTTCTTATACCGGCTAATAAGCACCAAAAGTTCCGATACGGAGCGCGGAGCTCCGTGATCGATTCCTAAGACTCCTAGGCTTGATCTAATAGTAAGATACGACCGCTATGAAGCCCGTCACTAATGACATACTTCGAAATCGACGATCCTAAGAAAGAAACGAGAAAACACGACGAAACGATCGAAAACGAAAGCTACGGAGACGGAAATCACACAAATGGAGAAAATCCACCAAAACATATATTATATTATAATAAATCCAGATACAAGGAAACCCGTCGTTACATCCTCCCCAACTTAAGAAAAATTCCGTCCTCGGAATTTCCAAACACTCACGTGTCCGAAAACAAAAGTGGGAAACGCTCTCGCTTCTCATCCTCATTCTCCCAAGTAGATTCTCCAGGTGAGCCGTGTCGCCACATCACCCTTACAAGATTGACAATCTTGTTCCGAAGCGATTTCTGACGCCTATCCAGAATCTGCACTGGATGCTGGTCATACGTCATATCGGGGCAAATGGTAATCTCCGAAAAATCCACAGCATGAGACGGATCGCTAATGTATCAACGAAGCTGCGACACATGGAAAACATTGTGAACTCCTTCCAAAGATGGCGGCAAGGCCAAGCGATAAGCTACCTCACCAACCCTCTCCAAAATGTCAAACGGTCCAATGTATCGCGGGCTCAACTTCCCTCGCTTCCCAAAACGAATCACACCGCGATTCGGGGAAATCTTCAAGAACACATGGTCGCCCGGCTGAAATTCCAAAGGACGACGTTTAGCATCCGCCCAATGCTTAAAACGGTCCTGAGCAATCCTCAACCACTCCCGAATATTCCTGATGATCTCCACGGCCTCCACGATCATCTCAGGTCCCAACAACTCCCGATCACCAACGTCATCCCAACTCAATGGCGATCGACATTTCCTCCCATAAAGAGCGGCGAAAGGCGCCATGCCAATACTCGCCTGGAAGCTGTTGTTGTAAGAAAACTCTACCAGATGTAGATGGTCCTCCCACGAACCCTTGAAATCCAACATGCACGCCCTCAGCATGTCTTCCAAAATCTGAATCGTCATCTCGGACAGGCCATCCGTCTGCGGATGGTACGCCGTGCTGAAACTCAGACGCGTACCCAAGCTTTTCTGCAAACTCTGCCAGAACTGAGATGTGAACCTCGTGTCTCTGTCTGACACGATACTCACGGGGACTCCATGAAGTCGCACAACCTCCTGCATGATTCACGTTACATCACTATCCACACTAGGAAAAGGAAATAAAACGGAGAGTAAAAGAATTTTACCTCCATATATCTCCTCGCTAGCGCCTCAGTGGACTGTCCCACTCGGAACGGAATAAAGTGCGCGGATTTGATCAATCGATCTACGATCACCCAAATCGTGTCATTCTGCTTCGGACTCCAAGGTAGTCCAGTCATGAAATCCATAGTGATGTGTTGCCACTTCCACTCCAGAATCGGAAGCGGTTGTAGCAACCCGGTCGAACGCTGATGCTCCGCCTTCACTTGCTGGCAAACCAAGCACTTGGCTACACTCCGAGTCACACTCCTCTTCATGCCATGCCACCAATAATTCAGACGAAGATCCTGGTACATCTTGGTGCCACCAGGATGCACAGAATACGGCGAACTGTGTGCCTCCACCATCAACTCCTCTCTAATATCTCCAGCCGGCACACACAACCTGGCTCCAAACCTCAGCGAGCCATCCTCATGAATCAAAAAGTCAGTCCACAGACCGGCTTCCACCTGCTCCCGAATCTTCACCAGCTTCGGATCCTCAGCCTGGCCAGCCTTAATCCGATCCACGATCGTCGACTGTACCTGCATGTACATCAACGATGAAGCCTCCCCAGGAAGAACAATCTCCACGCCAGACTCGCAAAAATCCTGCTGCAAACTCCACTGCGAGGTCAAAATCATCACCGCTGGAAGCCTACTCAGCGCATCAGGGACCACATTCACCTTGCCAGGGTGAAACTGCAAATCAATCGCATAATACGCCATAAGCTCCAACCATCGACGCTGTTGCATGTTGAGCTCCTTCTGAGTAAAAATATACTTCAAGCTTTTGAGATCGGTGAAAATCTTCACTTTCTCACTCAGCAAGAAGTGCCTCCAAATCTTAAGAGCAAACACAACGGCAGCCAACTCCAAATCATGCGTCGGGTAATTCTTCTCATGAACCTTAAGCTGACGAGACGCATACGCCACAACATGCCCATGCTGATGCAACACACAACCGAGACCCTTGCCAAAAGCATCGCAAAAGATCTCAAATCCACCGCTGCGATCAGGCACAACAAGAACAGGGGCAGTCGTCAACCTCTCCTTCAGAATACCAAAAGCATTCTCACAATCACCCGACCAAACAAAAGGTACACCCTTCCGCGTCAACCTGGTCATCGGCTCAGCAATACGAGAAAAGTCCTTAATGAATCGCCGATAATAACCAGCAAGTCCAAGGAAGCTCCGAATCTCAGACGCAAACGATGGAACAGGCCACTCTCTGATGGCCCTAATCTTCTCGGGATCCACTGAAATTCCATCTCCAGTCACCACATGCCCGAGGAAAGCAACTCGATCCAGCCAAAACTCGCACTTTGAAAACTTAGCATACAAACGATGCTTCCTCAAGATCTCCAATATCGTCCTCAAGTGCGAGGCATGCTCTTCCTCTGACTTCGAATAGATCAGAATGTCGTCAATAAAGATAACGACAAACTTATCCAAAAAGTCGTAGAAAATCAGGTTCATCAGATTCATGAAAACTGCGGGCGCGTTAGTTACGCCGAAAGGCATAACCACAAACTCATAGTGTCCATACTTTGTCCTGAACGCTGTCTTCGGAACATCATCCTTCTTCACCTTCAACTGATGGTAACCACTCCTCAAATCCAATTTAGAAAACACCCTCGAACCTCCAAGCTGATCAAAAATATCATCGATGCGAGGCAACGGGTATTTATTCTTAATGGTCACCGCATTCAACTCCCGATAGTCCACGCACATGCGACGCGAACCATCCTTCTTCTTCACCAGTAGCACCGGTGCTCCCCACGGAGACACGCTAGGATTAATATAACCCTTCTGCAAGAGCTCATCCAACTGCTTCCGCAACTCTTCCAATTCCGCAGGTGCCATACGATACGGCGCCTTCGAAATCGGCTGCGCACCCGGAACAAGATCAATAGAAAATTCTAGAGCTCGATCAGGTGGCAAACCAAACATCTCCTCGGGAAAGACATCACCAAAATCACGCACCACAGCTGGCCACTCCAACTCCATCTGCATAGCCACAACCTCCACCGGCCTGGCCCAAAATCTGACAGGACCAAGCGAACTGCTACCACGACTGAACTCAAATACTGGATGTCTGGGAATCTCGAACACCACCTTCTTCCTTCGACAGTCGATCGTAGCATAGAAGCTCGTAAGCCAGTCCATCCCAAGAACTGCATCATAGTTGATGATGTCGTGGATAATGAAATCAGCGAAAAGCTCATGCCCACAGACCACCAATGAGCAAGAATTGCAACCACGATGCACTGAGACCACGCCATTCCCTGTAACGATATTCCAACTCTTGGGAAGAGGGGACGTCGACAAGGAATGCCTCTCCACGAAGCTCCAAGAAATAATGCACATCGATGCACCAGAGTCAAAGAGGACTCGTGCAGGAAATGTGCACACCAAAACCACACCTAACAAGCAATTAACAATCAAACCCTAGTCTAGCAAACAACCATGTTCAAGCAAACAACACAATCTAATCAATCAAAACCAGCTAGGAAAGTAATAGCTAGATTGAGGATTACCTGCGATAACCTCATCCACAGCCTCGCTCTCCACAGTGGTCATCAGAAAAGCCTGCCTCCTCGGCGGAACAGCCTGCCGAAAAGCCTGCCCCTGCAGAACAAGAGCTGCTCCACGTCCAGCAGGAACAAGCGCTCGCTGCTGCAACGGCTGAGCTGCAACAGGTGCCCTCCGCAGCGGACCCGCATGCCGACAATCCTTCGCGACATGGGAAACATCACCCCAAACCAGACACTGGCCCAAAAAATTCCGACACTGTTCCTTGATGTGGCCAGGCTTGCCGCAGAAATGGCAAGTCTTCAGAATAGGCCCTCCTGGCCTCTTAAACTGAGCTGGCTGATTAGGCATGAAACCAGGCCTAACCACCGCTCTGGCCTGCTCTATAGGCCTCTTCCCAGCACCAACAACAGACCCCCTCCTCTGACTCAGGTTCAGCTCCTGCCTCCTCGCAGCGACCAAAACCTTCTGATAAGAGTCCAGATCGGAGGAAGACACAAAACTCTGTAGCTCCAAAGCAAGTCCCTGCAGGAACCTCTGAGCCCTCTCATCAGCATCCTGCACCATCTTCGGTGCGAACCGACTCAGCCTAGTGAACTCTTGGTGGTACTGGTCCACCGTCAAGCTTCCTTGCTTCAGATCAATGAAGCGCTGCAGCATCTCCTTCTTCGCAGCCTTTGGAAAGAATTCCTCATCAAACCTGGACTTAAAGGTAGCCCAAGCTATCGGCTCCACCAACATCTTCTCTTCCGCATCCCACCAATTCCGAGCATTATCCTTGAGTTGCCTCTTCGCCAAATCAACCCATCCAGCCGGGGTGATCTTGGACATCTTCAGATTGTCCTCTATGTTCCGAATCCACTCATCAGCAGCCAGAGGACCCTCGGACCCATCAAAATATACGGGACCCAGCTCCCGAAATTGCTTCGCTCCCGGCTCAGAGCGAGGGGCATCCGGAAGAGCCCGGGCAGCTCGAGCAAGTGGAGCATTCTGGACTTGCAGGAGCACGCCCTGCTGCACTTGCATCATCTGGAGCATCATCCGCATCATCTCACTGTTGGTGGGTTCCCGCTCAGGCTCCTCATCATGAGGGACCGCACACTACCTCCACCACGGGTGAATCGCCTTCCTGCCATCTAATGACACAGAAAACGAATCAGAGTAGACTCATAGCTTATGACTCGGACGTCGAACTTAGTTTATTGGACATCTAATATTATTATCGTTATTCCGACAATTCGCAGTTACAGAAGGACCTGCATGGGCCACCAACAAAACCTGTCACGACCCGCTTCCCTAAAATGGAGGCGAGACGTGAAAAGGTCCGCACGAGAGTGGAGCCGTGAAGCCCCAAACTAGATAAGCGTCAATAAAACATAAGCAGGTCCCTGTAACCACAACGGAGCAACAATAATAATAAAAGGAGAGACAGAAATAAAATTCTCATATCTCATAAATTGTCCAACAAGAAAATAAGTCCAACGTCCAGAAAAACCACCAGGCTAAAAGAAAGAGTCTAAAGGCCCAGAACAAGGCCAACAAAAGCAACAACATAACAAAGTATAGGTGCCACGCACCGACAACCAAACAACAGTCTAAACAAAAGGAAAACACAACGAAGACACTAGGACTGGTCCCCAGTGTCCACGTACTCCCCGTCAAACACAAGCTCGGGCTCGGCGTCAGCAAACACCTCGTCCTCAACAAGGTACTCAGGCTCAGGATCTATAATGTGTCACCCAAAAGAATAAAGGGGCACATGTCAGCAAGTCTAAAAGACTTGGGCAAAGAAACTGAAAGTAAGGCAACTAGCAACCTAGCAGTTTTAGTATGCATGACATGGCAGTTATAACATGCGTGCACAATTAAGACATGGTGAACAGTAAGTGCAAGAGAACAAGTATCGGGACAAGACAAGAGTAGCCAAGCTACTAACAATCTCAATCAATTCACTATTCACGTTTCACGTTGTTTTGTAGATGTTTACGCCCTTCAACTGAATGGTACAACATTCACACCGATCGGCACTAAACACTACCCCACCCCAGAGTTTACGTCTTACAACTGCAGTTGCTGATCAGGCAGACCCCCAGTTGAATGACCGCTTAACTCTTACCCCATCCCACACGTAAACAAGCCAGGGTCCCTATACATAAGCCCAGCAAGTGAGCCAGGGTTGCCCCGCACGGGAGCTTGTTTCTTAGTTCACAATTCAATATCGAGCGTTGGGGTTTCCAACTCATTATGCTCGCTTCTGGTCACGAGCCAGGAAACACAAGTATTGTAGCGATGCCACGCAATCACGGGATCACTTAAAGAATGCAATGACATGACAATTAATTTGCGTACCGTTAATGGAAGGTAAACGTGACATGGTAATTGTGCAACATGATACATGTCGGAACTAGCTTCGTTGTCAAGCTAGTTCCCCAATTTGCGCCTAGGCGAGTATCATTTCGTCGCCTAGCCTCTTTTACGCCTACAACAAGCAAAACGGCCTTAAACATGGCCTAAACCCTAAGTGGCAAGTTTCACTTGCCTAGCACCGGGGATGACGATCACGAAGGTTCGTCTCGCGGATGCTAATCTACGGGGGAGGTCGCTGTTATGGAGAAACAATCATCAAAACAACATTCATTCATTATGGTTTCATAAAAATACAATTAGGTTATGAAAACACCAAGAGATCGATTTCTTACCGAGAGGAAGCAGAAGAAACACCCCGGAGAACCTATGGATCAGATCTGGAAAAGATTGGAGAAGTTTAGAGAACTAGGGTTTTTTGGGGGATTTTGGGGATTTGATGAGATTTTGGGGAAGATGAGAGGTAGAATGAGTTAATGGATGGTTTGGATGATGGATTTAGGGCTTGGAATGAAGGAATAAGGGTTGGAGGTGGAAGGGGGCTCAATGGGGGAGATTTTAGGGTTTTGGGTCGAGTGGAGGAAGAAGAAAACGTTTGGGAGGGGTTTAAATAGGATGGGCTGGCGGCTGCCCAGAAATTAGGGTTTTAACACAGATTAGTCGGTCAAAGAGCAACCACTGACCGACTAGTTTGGTAACTAGTCGGTCGGTCGACCAACGCAGACCGACTAAGTGTAAACAATAACTTCTGAACAAAAATAGGATTTAGATTTAGTCGGTCAAAGAACAAATACTGACCGACTAGTTCGACATCTAGTCGGTCGATGAACGTTCTTAGACCGACTAAGAGTAAACAGTAACTCGACTGTACAGAAGAACCAAGAATTAGTCGGTCTGAGTACAAAGATTAACCGACTAGTTTAACAACTAGACGGTCGAAAGATGAACTTAGACCGACAAAGAATGAACAGTACTGATATTAAAATTTAGATGATGTGTTAGTCGGTTAAAGAAGCATTGCCGACCGACTAGTTTGCAACCTAGTCGGTCAACCAACGTTCTTAGACCGACTAACGATAAACAGTAACTCCTGAGAAATTTAGAAAGCCAACTAGTCGGTCCAAGAAGGATTGCCGACCGACTGGATCGTCATCTAGTCGGTCGGTGCCCCTTCTTATACCGGCTAATAAGCACCAAAAGTTCTGATACGGAGCGCGGAGCTCCGTGATCGATTCCTAAGACTCCTAGGCTTGATCTAATAGTAAGATACGACCGCTATGAAGCCCGTCACTAATGACATACTTCGAAATCGACGATCCTAAGAAAGAAACGAGAAAACACGACGAAACGATCGAAAACGAAAGCTACGGAGACGGAAATCACACAAATGGAGAAAATCCACCAAAACATATATTATATTATAATAAATCCAGATACAAGGAAACCAGTCGTTACACAAATCCACATTACAATTATGAAAGAACCAATTATAACCAAGACCCATTAAGACGACCACAAATATTATATTCCTTCGAATATCCGGAGCGAAGAGAACATCATGTAGTAAGATAGTGCAGCCGTTGTCCAAGACGAGCTTGCACGTCCTAATGCCTTTCACTTCAACACGTGTGTTGTTTCCTACATATATCCACTTCGTTCCTTGGGGTATCCGGTGATACTCCACGAAGGACCGTCTGTCCCTTGCTATGTGGTCGGTGGCACCTGAATCAATTATCCAAAAGGGATTAGATTCTACAAGAAATATTGAACTAGAAACACATATGTAACTAGTATTATTACAAGTTACCTTGTCACCTCCATCCGTACATGAACGGGCAAAGTGACCTAACTTGTTGCACTTGAAGCACTTGATCTTCTTCAAGTCTTTCTTCTTGTGCCATTTCTTGTTCCCACACTTTTGTTTGGGTTTCTTGGTAGACACTGTTTGCTTTTTATACTCATGAACAAACTTCGAGTGATGTTTACGTTTCTTTCCCCCCGTGTGAGGAACTAGCAACCATGTGCACTTTTGCACTTGGCTTGGCGGCCGCAAGCCGCTCTTCCTCTAACTCGAGGTGCTTAGAAACATCGTTGAAGTTCTTGATGCTCTCATTATGAGTGAGATGCATCTTCATGTTGTCCCATTCGATTGGTAGGGAACGATGACCGCTTGGATTTGTTGCTCATCAGTAATCATATGACCTGCATCCTTTAACTCTGAAATAAGATTCGCCATGTGTCGCAGATGCATTCCCATGGAATGATCTGGACGTTTTTTGTAAGAATCGAATTTTATAGTTAAAGAGCGAAGTTTGGTAACCGAGGTGCCACCAAACTTCTCCTCTAGCTTGGACCATATATCCATAGCTAGGTCATATTCTCGGAAGATTCGTATTATGTCGTCTGCCATACTTGACAGCAACGTAATGCGAGCAATTTTGTTCTTCTGAGACCAAGCATCGAAAACTTCCTTGTCTCTTCTGTGTTGGGCCGTAGTGCCTAACTCAGGTTCAATCATTATGTTCTTCAGAGTTTCGAGCACGTCTTGCTCCTCTAGAACATATTGTATCGTCATGGACCATAGTTTGTGTAACGACCGGTTTTTGTAATGACTATTTTATTTGAATAATATTGGATGTTTCCTTCCTTGTGTGTTTTTCCGTTAGAAATCCTTACGATTAGCTTTGTAGTGTCTTAATCTTAGAGCTAGAGTGATCCTAGAGGCCATAGGATTCTTCCCGAAGCTTCGCGCTTCGTTTCCGCACTTTTGGTGCATCTTAGTCGGTTCGTGAAGGAGAGCCAACCGACTAGATTGCAATCTAGTCGGTCGACAATCCTTCTCTGACCGGCTAGTTCTTGTCAGTAAAATTCAGCTTAGTTACTGTTTACGTTTAGTCGGTCTAAGCTCAATCTTCGACCGACTAGTTCCTAAACTAGTCGGTCAGGACTTGTACTCAGACCGACTAATTCTGAGTCCTACTGTACCGTCTAAGTTACTGTTTATGGTTAGTCGGTCAAAGAACAATTACCGACTGACTTGTTCTTAAACTAGTCGGTTAAGATTCCTTCCTTGAACGACTAATCCTCAGTGCTTAATATCTACCTAATTTCTCTCTTAGTCGGTCTATAAACGATCAACGACCGACTAGATCCTAAACTAGTCGGTCGACGGGCCTTCGCAGACAGACTAAATCTGACTACCTGTACCAACCCTGGTCACGGTTTCGCTTTTAGTCGGTCTAAGTTAGATGATCGATCGACTAGATCTTAAACTAGTCGGTCGACCACCCTTCTCTGACCGACAAAACTGCCC
The DNA here is from genome assembly GCA_030789695.1 of Scilla litardierei. Taxonomy (NCBI): domain Eukaryota; kingdom Viridiplantae; phylum Streptophyta; class Magnoliopsida; order Asparagales; family Asparagaceae; genus Scilla; species Scilla litardierei. The sequence continues at coordinate 112,994,669 of CM061136.1, forward strand.
TGTAAACCTAGGTCAAGTCGCAGCCGCCGTTTCGTTTTCTATTTAATCTCTTCGATTATTTCATTCTTCTTCATTCCTTCTGAGCCAATATTTTTCCCAAATCATCCCCAACATTCCTCAAACTATTTCCTTCCTCCTCAAAGCTTCCCTCTCGCCGTTTCTTGCGCCGGCCACCTTCCCTAGGCCGCCGGATCTCGAATTTCGGCCGTAGCTTTCCGGGATCGTTCTTCCGTCGCCAAAGCTAGATCTGGTTGGCGTCTTTCGTTCACTACTCGTACGGTTAGTGGATCTATCCTTTAATCCGCATTACCCTCACTGTAAATTAGAAACCCTAATTAAAAATGATTCATTAGACGACGTAGGATCCCAATGCAAACCGGTTTTGAACCCTAAGTCTAATATTTTATTTTGCCATAACAGCGAACCCAATTTCCGTAGGATACCGATCTCGTGACTCACGTCGAGCAACAACTTCGGTTCCAGGCAAGTGAAACTTGCCAACCTTCCTTTAGGCCATGCTTTTTAGGCCAATACCTTGTTTTAGCGTGAAAGAGACTAGACCGTGAAATGATATCGGTCTAGGCGCAAATTCAATTCTAGCTTGACAACGAAGCTGGAAATTTCCCTGTCATGCCATTTCATACAATTGCCTGTCATGTTTACTTTTCTTTAACGGTACGTGTTTCTACTATTTTTAGCAGAACACATTAATAGTGTGGAAGGTGCATGGTCAACGCGGTCAAAGGGGGGACACGCGGGACCCCCGAGTTGTCGTGGCTGTCGCTTGAGACGGAGATGACCGGTGGGGTCAACCGACGGCGCGTTCGCTCGAGCGGAAAGGCGCGGCTCCGTTCTATGGCGGGCCGAGGGGTAGCCTCGGCGAGATGGCAACCTCCGGGATCGGTTGAAGGCAGAGTCGCTCGCTGCGGGACGCGCAGATCCTTGCGTCGGCTCGGCGAGGGGTAGCCTCGGCAGAGCGACGTCCTCGTGGTGGAGGAGACGAACGAGCTCGGGGACGAGGGCGCTCGGCTCCGGTTGGAAGGACGCCAAGGGGTAGCCTAGGCGTCGTTGGATCCCCTGGACCTGAATAGACGAGAGAGCTCGTCAGGGGGGTCGGACCTTGGTTCCGACCAATTCCCCTCCGATGCCTAAGTCAGAACGGATCTGTGTAAAGGTGTAACGACTGCTTTTCATGTATTTGGATTTAATATATTATAATACATGTTTTGGTGGATTTTCTCCTCTTGTGTGGTTTTCGTCTCCGTAGATTTCATTTTCGATCGATTCGTCGTATTTTCTCGCTTCTTCCTTAGGATTGTCGATTTCGAAGTATGTCACTCGTGACGGACTTCATAACGGTCGTATCTTACTGTTAGATCAAGCCTAGGAGTCTTAGGAATCGATCCCGGGGCCCCGCGCTCCGTATCGGTACTTTTGGTGCTCATTAGCCGGTGTAAGAAGGGCCACCGACCGACTAGATGACGATCCAGTCGGTCGGCAATCCTTCTTGGACCGACTAGTTAGCTTTCTAAATTTCTCAGGAGTTACTGTTTATCATTAGTCGGTCTAAGAACGTTGGTTGACCGACTAGGTTGCAAACTAGTCGGTCAGCAATGCTTCTTGAACCGACTAACTCATCATATTATTTTTGTATCAGTTACTGTTTACTCTTAGTCGGTCTAAGAACGTTCATCGACCGACTAGATGCTAAACTAGTCGGTCAGTATTTGTTCATGGACCGACTAACTCTAGAATCCTATTTTCGTTCAGGAGTTACTGTTTGCACTTAGTCGGTCAGCGTTGGTCGACCGACCGATTAGTTGCCAAACTAGTCGGTCAGTGGTTGCTCTTGGACCGACTAACCAGTGTTAAAACCCTAATTTTTGGGCAGCCGCCAGCTCAACCTATTTATACCCAACCCAAACGTTTTCTTCTTCTCCAACACGACCCAAAAACCCTAAAACTTCCCCCTTCAGCCCCCATCTTCCTCCAAGCTCCATTTCTCCATTCCAAGCCCTAAAACCATCATCCAAACCATCCATCTACTCTATCTACCTCTCATCTTCCCCGAAATCTCACCCAAACCCATCAAAATCCACAAATCCCCCAAAACCCTAGTTTCCCCAAACTTCTCCAATCTCTTCCAGATCTGATCCTAGGGTTCCCCGGAGTGTTCCTTCCGTCTCCTCTTGGTAAGAAATCGATCTACCGTTGTTTTCATAACCTATTTATATTTTTATGGAAACCCTAATTAATTTCATGTGTTTGGTGTTTGTTTCCCCCATAACAGCGATTTCCCCCGTAGATAGCATCCGTGTGACGAAGTGGTCGTCATCCCCGGTGCTAGGCAAGTGAAACTTGCCACTTAGGGTTTAGGCCATGTTTTAGGCCATTTGCTTGTTGTAGGCGTAAAAGAGGCTAGGCGACGAAATGATACTCGCCTAGGCGCAAATTGGGGAACTAGCTTGACAACGAAGCTAGTTCCGACATTTAGCATGTTGCACAAATTTCCATGTCATGTTTACTTTCAATTAACGGTACGCGAATATGTTCATGTCATTTCATTTCGCCTGTCACGTTTAATTTAATTAACGGTACGCAAATAAATTGTCATGACCTCGCATTCTTTAGGTGTTGCTGTGATTGCGTAGCTTTGCTACGACACTTGTGTTCCTGGCTCGTGACCAGAAGCGAGCATAATGAGTTGCTAACCCCAACGCTCGAAATGTATTGAATTGTGAACTAAGAATGCGAGCTCAATGTGCGGGGCAACCTCAGACTCACTAGCTGAGTTCCATGTGCGGGGACCCCAGGCTCCATATCGTGTGGGTATTGGGTAGTGTTTAGTGCCGATCGGTCTGAAATGCTATGCCATTCAGCGAAGGGCTTAAACACCTACAAAATGTGAATTGATTGAATTGATAGTAGCTTGGCTACTCTTGTCTTGTCCCGATAAATTGTTCCCTTGTACAAATTGTCTTGCCATGTTTTAATTGTGCACTCATGTTATAACTGCCATGTCATGCATACTAAACTGCTAGGTTGCTAGTTGCCTTACCTTCAGTTTCCTTGCCCAAGTCTTTTAGACTTGCTGACATGTGCCCCTTTACTCTTTTGGGTGACACATGTTAGATCCTGAGCCCGAGTACCTTGTTGAGGACGAGGTGTTTGCTGACGCCGAGCCCGAGCTTGTGTTTGACGGGGAGTACGTGGACACTGGGGACCAGTCCTAGTGTCTTCGTTGTGCTTTACTTTTGTTTAGACAGTTGTTTTGTTATCGGTGCGTAGCACCTATACTTTGTTGTTGTTGTTGCTTTTGTTGGCCTTGTTCTGGGCCTTTAGACTCTTTTCTTTTAGCCTGGTGGCTTTTCTGGATGTTGGACTTTTGTTGATGTTGGACAATTTGTGAGATGTGGAATTTTATTTCAGTCTCATCTTGTGTTATTATTGTTATTCTGTTGTGGTTACAGGGACCTGTTTATGTATTGTGGACGCTTATCGGGTTTGGGGCTTCACAGCTCCACTCCCGTGCGGACCTATTCACGTCTCGCCTCCATTTCAGGGAAGCGGGTCGTGACAGGTTTTAGTGGTGGCCCATGCAGGCCTTCTGTAACTGCGATTTTTGGAATAGCGATAATAATATTTGAATGTCCAATAAATTAAGTTCGATGTCCGAGTCATAAGCTATGAGTCTAATCTGATTCGTTTTCTGTGTCACTAGATGGCAGGAAGACGTTTCACCCGTGGTGGGGGTAGTGGTGCGCTCCCTCATAATGAGGAGCCTGAGCGGGAACCCACCAGCGGTGAGATGATGCGGATGATGCTCCAGATGATGCAAGTGCAGCAGGGCGTGCTTTTGCAAGTCCAGAATGCTCCGCTTGCTCGAGCTGCCCGGGCTCTTCCGGATGCCCCTCGCTCTGAGCCAGGAGCGAAGCAATTTCGGGAGCTGGGTCCCGCATATTTTGATGGTTTTGAGGGTCCTCTGGCTGCCGATGAGTGGATTCGGAACGTCGAGGACAATCTGAAGATGGCCAAGATCACCCCGGCTGGATGGGTTGATTTGGCGAAGAGGCAGCTCAAGGATAACACCAGGAATTGGTGGGATGCGGAAGAGAAGTTGTTGGTGGAGCCGATAGCTTCGGCTACCTTCAAGACCAGATTTGAGGGTGAGTTCTTCCCGAAGGCTGCCAGGGAGGAGATGCTGCAGCGTTTTATCGATTTGAAGCAAGGGAACTCGTCGGTGGACCTATATCACCAAGAGTTCATGAGGCTGAGTCGGTTTGCACCAAAGATGGTGCAGGATGCTGAGGAGAGAGCTCAGAGGTTCATGCAGGGGCTTGCTTCAGAGCTCCAGAGTTTTGTGACCTCTTCTAACCGGGAATATTATCAGAAGGTTCTGGTCGCTGCCAAGAGGCAGGAGCTGCTCGTGAACCAGAGGAAGGGATCTGTTGTTGGTGCTGGGAAGAGGCCTGTGGAACAGGCGAGGGCTGTGGTTAGACCTGGATTCAGGCCTAATCAGTCTGCTCAGTTTAAGAGGCCAGGAGGGCCTATTCCGAAGTTTTGCCATTTCTGCGGCAAGCCTGGTCACGTCAAGGATCAGTGTCGGAAGTTTCTGGGCCAGTGTTTGATTTGCGGTGATGCTTCTCATGTCGCGAAGGATTGTCGGCATGCGGATCCGCTGCGGAGGGCTCCTGTTGTAGCTCAGCCGTTGCAGCAGCGAGCGTCTGTTCCTGCTGGTCGTGGAGCAGCTCTTGTTCCGCAGAGGCAGGCTTTTCGGCAGGCTGTTCCGCCGAGGAGGCAGGCTTTTCTGATGACCGCTGCGGAGAGCGAGGCTGTGGATGAGGTTATCGCAGGTAATCCTCAATCTAGCTGTTACTTTCCTAGCTGGTTTTGATTGTTAGGTTATGTTGTTTGCTTGAACATGGTTGTTTGCTAGATTAGGGTTTGATTGTTAATTGCTTGATTAGGTGTGATTTTGGTTTGCACATTTCCTGCACGAGTCCTCTTTGACTCTGGTGCATCGATGTGCATTATTTCTCGGAGCTTCGTGGAGAGGCATTCCTTGTCGACGTCCCCTCTTCCCAAGAGTTGGAATATCGTTACAGGGAATGGTGTGGTCTCGGTGCATCGTGGTTGCAATTCTTGCTCGTTGGTGGTCTGTGGACATGAGCTTTTCGCTGATTTCATTGTCCACGACATCATCAACTATGATGCAGTTCTTGGGATGGATTGGCTTGCGAGCTTCTATGCTACGATTGACTGCAGGAGGAAGAAGGTGGTGTTCGAGATTCCCGGACATCCAGTGTTTGAGTTCAGTCGTGGTAGCAGTTCGCTTGGTCCTGTCAGATTTCGGGCCAGGCCGGTGGAGGCTGTGGCTATGCAGATGGAGCTGGAGTGGCCAGCTGTGGTGCGTGATTTTGACGACATTCTGATCTATTCGAAGTCGGAGGAAGAGCATGCCTCGCACTTAAGGACGGTGTTGGAGATTTTGAGGAAGCATCGTTTGTATGCTAAGTTTTCGAAGTGCGAGTTTTGGCTGGATAGAGTTGCTTTTCTCGGGCATGTGGTGACTGGAGATGGTATTTCAGTGGATCCCGAGAAGATTCGGGCCATCAGGGAGTGGCCTGTTCCGTCGTCGGCGTCTGAGATTCGGAGTTTTCTTGGACTTGCTGGTTATTATCGGCGATTCATTAAGGACTTTTCCCGTATTGCTGAGCCGATGACCAGGTTGACGCGGAAGGATGTTGCTTTTGTTTGGTCGGGTGATTGTGAGAGTGCTTTTGGTGTTCTGAAGGAGAGGTTGACGACTGCCCCTATTCTTGTCGTGCCTGATCGCAGCGGTGGATTTGAGATCTTTTGCGATGCTTCTGGCAAGGGTCTCGGTTGTGTGTTGCATCAGCACGGGCACGTTGTGGCGTATGCGTCTCGTCAGCTTAAGGTTCATGAGAAGAATTACCCGACGCATGATTTGGAGTTGGCTGCCGTTGTGTTTGCTCTTAAGATTTGGAGGCACTTCTTGCTGAGTGAGAAAGTGAAGATTTTCACCGATCACAAAAGCTTGAAGTATATTTTCACTCAGAAGGAGCTCAACATGCGACATCGTCGGTGGTTGGAGCTTATGGAGGATTATGAGATTGATTTGCAGTTTCACCCTGGCAAGGTGAATGTGGTTCCAGATGCTTTGAGTAGGCTTCCAGCGGTGATGATTTTGACCTCGCAGTGGAGATTGCAGTAGGATTTTTGTGAGTCTGGCGTGGAGATTGTTCTTCTTGGAGAGGCTTCTTCGTTGATGTACATGCAGGTACAGTCGACGATCGTGGATCGGATTAAGGCTGGCCAGGCTGAGGATCTGAAGCTGGTGAAGATTCGGGAGCTGGTGGAAGCCGGTCCGCGGAATGACTTTTTGATTCATGAGGATGGCTCGCTGAGGTTCAGAGCCAGGTTGTGTGTGCCAGCTGGGGATATCAGAGAGGAGCTGATGGTGGAGGCACACAGTTCGCCGTATTCTGTGCATCCTGGTGGCACCAAGATGTACCAGGATCTTCGTCCGAATTATTGGTGGCATGGTATGAAGAGGAGTGTGGCTCGGAGTGTAGCCAAGTGCTTGGTTTGCCAGCAAGTGAAGGCGGAGCATCAGCGTACGGCCGGGTTGCTACAACCGCTTCCGATACCGGAGTGGAAATGGAAACACATCACTATGGATTTCGTGACTGGACTACCTCGGAGTCCGAAGCAGAATGACGCGATTTGGGTGATCGTAGATCGATTGACCAAATCTGCGCACTTTATTCCGTTCCGAGTGGGACAGTCCACTGAGGCGCTATCAAGGAGATATATGGAGGTAAAATTCTTTTACTCTCCGTTTTTATTTCCTTTTCCTAGTTTGGATAGTGATGTAACGTGAATCGTGCAGGAGGTTGTGCGACTTCATGGAGTCCCCGTGAGTATCGTGTCAGACAGAGACACGAGGTTCACATCTCAGTTCTGGCAGAGTTTGCAGAAGAGTTTGGGTACGCGTCTGAGTTTCAGCACGGCGTACCATCCGCAGACGGATGGCCAGTCCGAGAGGACGATTCAGATTTTGGAGGACATGCTGAGGGCGTGCATGTTGGATTTCAAAGGTTCGTGGGAGGACCATCTACATTTGGTGGAGTTTTCTTACAACAACAGCTTCCAGGCGAGTATTGGCATGACGCCTTTCACCGCTCTTTATGGGAGGAAATGTCGATCGCCATTGAGTTGGGATGACGTTGGTGATCGGGAGTTGTTGGGACCTGAGATGATCGTGGAGGCCGTGGATATTGTCAGGAACATTCGGGAGAGGTTGAGGATTGCTCAGGACCGTTTTAAGCATTGGGCGGATGCTAAACGTTGTCCTTTGGAGTTTCAGTCGGGCGACCATGTGTTCTTGAAGATTTCCCCGAATCGTGGTGTGATTCGTTTTGGGAAGCGTGGGAAGTTGAGCCCGCGATACATTGGACCGTTTGACGTTTTGGAGAGGGTTGGTGAGGTAGCTTATCGCTTGGCCTTGCCGCCATCTTTGGAAGGAGTTCACAATGTTTTCCATGTGTCGCAGCTTCGTCGATACATTAGTGATCCGTCTCATGCGGTGGATTTTTCGGAGATTACCGTTCGCCCCGATATGACGTATGACCAGCATCTAGTGCAGATTCTGGACTGGCGTCAGAAATCGCTTCGAAACAAGATTGTCAATCTTGTGAGGGTGATGTGGCGACACGGTTCACCTGGAGAGTCTACTTGGGAGAATGAGGATTAGATGCGAGAGCGTTTCCCACTTTTGTTTCGGGACTCGTGAGTTTTTGGAAATTCCGAGGACGGAATTTTTCTTAAGTTGGGGAGGATGTAACGACTGCTTTTCATGTATCTGGATTTAATATAATATAATATATGTTTTGGTGGATTTTCTCCTCTTGTGTGGTTTTCGTCTCCGTAGATTTCATTTTCGATCGAATCGTCGCATTTTCTCGCTTCTTCCTTAGGATTGTCGATTTCGAAGTATGTCACTCGTGACGGACTTCATAACGGTCGTATCTAACTATTAGATCAAGCCTAGGAGTCTTAGGAATCGATCCCGGGGCCCCGCGCTCCGTATCGGTACTTTTGGTGCTCATTAGACGGTGTAAGAAGGGCCACCGACCGACTAGATGACGATCCAGTCGGTCGGCAATCCTTCTTGGACCGACTAGTTAGCTTTCTAAATTTCTCAGGAGTTACTGTTTATCGTTAGTCGGTCTAAGAATGTTGGTTGACCGACTAGGTTGCAAACTAGTCGGTCAGCAATGCTTCTTGAACCGACTAACTCATCATATTATTTTTGTATCAGTTACTGTTTACTCTTAGTCGGTCTAAGAACGTTCATCGACCGACTAGATGCTAAACTAGTCGGTCAGTACTTGTTCATGGACCGACTAACTCTAGAATCCTATTTTCGTTCAGGAGTTACTGTTTGCACTTAGTCGGTCTGCGTTGGTCGACCGACCGACTAGTTGCCAAACTAGTCGGTCAGTGGTTGCTCTTTGACCGACTAACCAGTGTTAAAACCCTAATTTCTGGGCAGCCGCCAGCTCAACCTATTTATACCCAACCCAAACGACTTCTACTTCTCCAACACGACCCAAAACCCTAAAATCTTCCCCCTTCAGCCCCCATCTTCCTCCAAGCTCCATTTCTCCATTCCAAGCCCTAGAATCATCATCCAAACCATCCATCTACTCTATCTACCTCTCATCTTCCCCAAAACCTCATCAAAACCCATCAAAATCCCCAAATCCCCCAAAACCCTAGTTTCCCCAAACTTCTCCAATCTTTTCCAGATCTGATCCTAGGGTTCCCCGGAGTGTTTCTTCCGTCTCCTCTCGGTAAGAAATCGATCAACCGTTGTTTTCTTAACCTATTTATAATTTTATGAAAACCCTAATTTATTTCAAGTGTTTGGTGCTTGTTTCCCCCATAACAGCGATTTCCCCCGTAGATAGCATCCGTGTGACGAAGTGATCGTCAACCCCCGGTGCTAGGCAAGTGAAACTTGCCACTTAGGGTTTAGGCCATGTTTTAGGCCATTTGCTTGTTGTAGGCGTAAACGAGGCTAGGCGACGAAATGATACTCGCCTAGGCGCAAATTGGGGAACTAGCTTGACAACGAAGCTAGTTCCGACATTTAGCATGTTGCACAATTTCCATGTCATGTTTACTTTCAATTAACGGTACGCGAATATGTTCATGTCATTGCATTTCGCCTGTCACGTTTAATTTAATTAACGGTACGCAAATAAATTGTCATGACCTCGCATTCTTTAGGTGTTGCTGTGATTGCGTAGCTTTGCTACGACACTTGTGTTCCTGGCTCGTGACCAGAAGCGAGCATAATGAGTTGCTAACCCCAACGCTCGAAATGTATTGAATTGTGAACTAAGAATGCGAGCTCAATGTGCGGGGCAACCCCAGGCTCACTAGCTGAGTTCCATGTGCGGGGACCCCAGGCTCCATATCGTGTGGGTATTGGGTAGTGTTTAGTGCCGATCGGTCTGAAATGCTATGCCATTCAGCGAAGGGCGTAAACACCTACAAAATGTGAATTGATTGAATTGATAGTAGCTTGGCTACTCTTGTCTTGTCCCGATAAATTGTTCCCTTGTACAAATTGTCTTGCCATGTTTTAATTGTGCACTCATGTTATAACTGCCATGTCATGCATACTAAACTGCTAGGTTGCTAGTTGCCTTACCTTCAGTTTCCTTGCCCAAGTCTTTTTAGACTTGCTGACATGTGCCCCTTTACTCTTTTGGGTGACACATGTTAGATCCCGAGCCCGAGTACCTCGTTGAGGACGAGGTGTTTGCTGACGCCGAGCCCGAGCTTGTGTTCGACGGGGAGTACGTGGACACTGGGGACCAGTCCTAGTGTCTTCGTTGTGTTTACTTTTGTTAGACAGTTGTTTTGTTATGTGGTGCGTAGCACCTATACTTTGTTATGTCGTTTCTTTTGTCGGCCTTGTTCTGGGCCTTGGACTCTTTTCTTTTAGCCTGGTGGCTTTTCTGGATGTTGGACTTTTGTTGATGTTGGACAATTTGTGAGAGGTGGAATTTTATTTCAGTCTCGCCTTGTGTTATTATTATTATTCTGTTGTGGTTACAGGGACCTGTTTTTGTATTGTGGACGCTTATCGGGTTTGGGGCTTCACAGCTCCACTCCCGTGCGGACCTATTCACGTCTCGCCTCCATTTCAGGGAAGCGGGTCGTGACAAAATGCTTGGTGGGAGCGAGTATGGCTCGCGGAGAGACCGATACCCGATCCCCGGGCCAAGTTATGGAGGAGAAAATATTGAGGTGGAAGGAGTAAGAGTGTTTGTATGTGATACCCTCGTTCTCGATCGCGAAGATCCGGCCCCTTTCAAATGATGCCCGCCCCCTCCTCATATAGACGAATCATGCTCATAATGTGCCATGACGTGACATCATGGCCGCCATTCATGGGGTCGTGCAAATGGGGAAGTGTTGACCCCCTCCAATTGCGCCCACTTGATGACGCCATGAAGATGGAGTCATGGCCATGAGTGATTGCCATAATTGGCGGGCCATAACGGCGGGGGAGTGATGGCCATTAAGTCTGTCCATGAAGTCGAGCCTTGATGGCTAGATGGCCATTTAAGTCGGACCATCATTGGCAAGTTATGGCCATGAAGATGGTTGCCATGTCTTACGAGCCATGATGGCTAAAATGATGGCCGTTAAGTTGGGCCATCATTTCATCCACTATGAAAGTGGGTAATATTTTTGGGCCTTCGTATTGGGGGGAGAAGTGCGGCCTGCCCGTAGGATCCTTGAGCCGGGGCCCCAAGGCCGTAGTAGACCCGGCCCGTTCAGGCCCGGTCAAAATACCCCGATCAATTGCCCCCATCTTCTGAGCTCTACCATTATTAAGGTGGAGGTCAGGAGATGTAGTATAAGGGGGGAGAAGATGCTCCTTTTGTAAAATCGGTCCGGCTTGCTGAGCCGACTAGTGACAATAAGTTGTTGCGATTTGTTCGGTGGCGAGGTGAGTTACCCCTCGGCTTACGGCCGACGAAGGAGATTCGTTCAGTGGCGAGGGGAGTTACCCCTTGGCTTACGGCCGACGAAGGAGATCCGCTCGGTGGCGAGGTGAGTTGCCCCTCGGCTTACGGCCGGCGAAGGAGATCCGCTCGGTGGCGAGGGGAGTTGCCCCTCGGCTTACGGCCGGCGAAGGAGATCCGCTCGGTGGCGAGGGGAGTTGCCCCTCGGCTTACGGCCGGCGAAGGAGATCCGCTCGGTGGCGAGGGGAGTTGCCCCTCGGCTTACGGCCGGCGAAGGAGTGATCGGCCTGCTGGGGGGTTGCCCCCAGCCCTTTGACCGATCTGTTCGTTTGGTTACGAAGGGAGTTGCCCCTCGACTTATGGCCGACGTAGGAGTGATCGGCCTACTGGGGGGTTGCCCCCAGCCCTTTGACCGATCTGTTCATTCGGTTGCGAAGGGAGTTGCCCCTCGACTTATGGCCGACGAAAAGGGTGAAGACCTTGTGAAGCCTTTCGAAGATTCCATGGTGGCGCTCTGCCATTGCTTCGTCCAGATCGGTGGATGCAAGAGTTGTTCGGCAAGCGGGGACCCAACAGCACGGTCGGAGGAGTGATCTGGGCGCTTGAACTCGGACGGTGGTGCTTCGGCCAGATCGGCTCGGCCATGGTCGGAGGAGCGGTCTGGATGCTCGACTGGTTCAACAGCTCCGTCGCAGTAGGGATAACTTTGTAAGCTCGACAAGGGGGCTTGGCGTTGAGACTCCGATACTTGGCAAGGTGGTCGGACTCGTCTGGTCGGCCTCCTCCTGGGTTGTTTAAACTGGTGTGGTCGGCCTCCTCTTGGATGGGTCGGCCTCATCTAGACACAGCTCCAGTTCCATTTCCAACTTCAGCTCCAGCTTTTGTCTGGATCGTATCTCCAGCTCCAGCTCAAGTTCTAGCTCCGGCTCCGGCTCCATCTTTCGTCTGGATCCTTGCTCCTGCTCCTGCTCCGGCTCCGGCTTATGTCTGTTTGACGGTACGACCAAGGTAGCTCGGTAGGGGCGGCACAGTGATGGGAGCTCAGCCCATATGTTTGGCGATGGAAGCACGGTGTTGGTATGGCGGATGTCGAGACAATGGCCAGAGATGGTGGTAGGGCCATCGATGAAGGCCGAGTCGGGGCTAAGCCCGACGCTTGCGAGGGTCGTCGGTGCTGTCTCTCGTCTGAACTCGATCGAGATCTCATTCTCCTTGGCGACCTTGCCAGGCCACTCGTAGCCCCGCGTCTTCCTGGCCCGTCCCCGGATCTAAGGTAACTAAAACATAAGGTACTCCATCAATGACCTAGTTCCCCCATTCCAAATTACTTTCTCCCCAGCTCACGCCGGTAGACACCGTTCAGATCTCCTCTCGAGTCGAACCGTCTCCGCCGGGCCTCCTCTTTCAGATCACTATCTGACTTAGGCATCGGAGGGGATTTGGACGGAACCAAGGTCCAGCCCCCCTGACGAGCGTTCTCATCTGCGCAGGAGGACGTCATATCCACGGGCCGAGGCTTCCCCTCCGCCTCACGACCGGCCACGTAACCAGCAGGACGATCGAGGCTACCCCTCGTCGTCCGATCGCCGAGGCCCAGCACGTCCGTTTGAGACCGAGCGTCTCAACCCAGGCCGAGGCTTCCCCTCGCCCCCCTTGCGACCGAGGATCCCGATTCGGCCCAGCCGACACGCTCCACGTCGTCCGCAACTCCGACTCGCGCGTCGTCTTGCACCGACTCGACACTCCCGAGGGACCCAAGCGGGCCCCTTGACCACGTTGACCGGGCTATCCACGGTCAACGCTTTTGTAGTGAGAAAACACTCTGAAACATCTGGATTGATCGGGGTATTTTGACCGGGCCTTAACGGGCCGGGTCTACTACGGCCTTGGGGCCACGGCCCAAGGATCCTACGGGCGGGCCGCACTTCTCCCCCCAATACGAAGGCCCAAAAAGATTACCCACTTTCATAGTGGATGAAATGATGGCCCAACTTAACGGCCATCATTTTAGCCATCATGGCTCGTAAGACATGGCAACCATCTTCATGGCCATAACTTGCCAATGATGGTCCGACTTAAATGGCCATCTAGCCATCAAGGCTCGACTTCATGGACAGACTTAATGGCCATCACTCCCCCGCCGTTATGGCCCGCCAATTATGGCAATCACTCATGGCCATGACTCCATCTTCATGGCGTCATCAAGTGGGCGCAATTGGAGGGGGTCAACACTTCCCCATTTGCACGACCCCATGAATGACGGCCATGATGTCACGTCATGGCACATTATGAGCATGATTCGTCTATATGAGGAGGGGGCGGGCGTCATTTGAAAGGGGCCGGATCTTCGCGATCGAGAACGAGGGTATCACATACAAACACTCTTACTCCTTCCACCTCAATATTTTCTCCTCCATAACTTGGCCCGAGGATCGGGTATCGGTCTCTCCGCGAGCCATACTCGCTCCCACCAAGCCTTTACACAGATCCGTTCTGACTTAGGCATCGTAGGGGAATTGGTCGGAACCATGGTCCGACCCGCCTAACGAGCTCTCTCGTCTATTCAGGTCCAGGGGATCCAGCGACGCCTAGGCTACCCCTTGGCATCCTTCCAACCGGAGCCAAGCGCCCTCGTCCCCGAGCTCGTTCGTCTCCTCCACCACGAGGACGTCGCGCTGCCGAGGCTACCCCTCGCCGAGCCGACGCAAGGATATGCGCGTCCCGCAGCGAGCGACTCTGCCTTCAACCGATCCCGGAGGTTGCCATCTCGCCGAGGCTACCCCTCGGCCCGCCAAAGAACGGAGCCGCGCCTTTCCGCTCGAGCGAACGCGCTGTCGGTTGACCCCACCGGTCATCTCCGTCTCAAGCGACAGCCACGACAACTCGGGGGTCCCGCGCGTCCCCCCTTTGACCGCGTTGACCACGCACCTTCCACACTATTAATGTGTTCTACTAAAAATAGTAGAAACAGTACGCAAATTTCATTTCAATTAAAATGTCATGTGCATCCATTATACTTATCATGTCACATGTTGCATCGTAGCACACGCTACAAATCCTTGTACAAATCCGTGTTTCCGTGTTACCGGCTAGGCACCCGTTATGCGGGCATAACCCTATGCCATACGTGTTAAAAACATTTCCTGGCTCATGATCCAGAAGCGAGCATTATGTGTTCGGGGGTAATGCCCTGGCTCGACACACGTGGAGGGGTAGGGATAAACGGTCACTTGAGCGTAAGAGTTGGCCCGTACAGCCACTCTAGCCAAAGGGCGGAATCTCTGTGCACGACGTGCTTACAAATTCTTGTACTTGCCATGTAATTGTTTACTTGCCATGCCATGTTACTTGCCATGCTATAACCCATGCCATGTTCTAATCTGTTGTTACTTTACTTGCTGCTCATTTACATAACATGTCATGTCATACCATACTCTAGAATTGCTAGGTTGTTTTTATTTCCCTTAGTTTCCTTGCACAAGTCTTGTAGACTTCCTGACATGTGCCCCTTCTCTTTGGGTGACGCATGTTAGTTGCTGAGCCGGAGGTTGCAGCTGAGAGTGACGAGTTCGTGGAGTTCGTGCCCGACTCCGTTGCTGACGTTGAGTACGAGGACACCGGTGACCAGTCCTAGTGCACCTTCGTTCTTCTTTTGTTGGTTGTGAGTCGTTGTCAGTGAGTAGCACCGTTGCTGTTAGTTTCTTTTGTTGGCCATAGGCCTTTTCTTTCAGACTCTCTTTTGGTTGCCTGGTGGCATTTCTGGTTGTTGAATTTTATATCTGGACTCTGAGTTGAATAATTTTATATTATTTATCTCTTTCTCTATTATTGTTATCGTTGTTCCGAGTCACATTACAGGGACCTGCTTCTTCGTATTATTTGTCGCTTATCAGACTTGCGGCTTTATAGCTTCAAGTCTGAGCGGACCTTCTCACGCTTCGCCTCCACGTTTTTGGGAAGCGAGGCGTGACAGTTTGTAATTATCGTCGTTGAGTTTTTCACCTTTTTTAACTCAGCGACGATGTTGTTAGTAGCGGAAGACATTTTAGTTTTAAAATGCTACAAAAGACATAAGAAAAAATTCGATCAAAAACATTGCATAAAATTTTATATTTGATAAGTTACTTTCGAAAAATATTGAAGATGTTGCTCTAGAATCGGAAAGGTCATTACGATGCCAATCACCATCTAGAACAACTTTCAATATTTTCCCATCACTTATTAAACAAAAGTACTCGTATAGTACTTGCAGCGGAAAAGCATTTTTGAAAAAAACGTATTTTGAAAACGTATTTTGCAAACGTATTTTGCAGCGGGAGGTAGTGGCCTGCCCCGGCCATTGCCGAAGTCGATCCGTGGCCGTGCCAAGGCCGGATTCCCCTTGCATGGGGTTTTGCCGCATGCAACTGCCGCCGGTCCCGTATGGACCAGCCAAGGCCCTGGCCCCTCGGCCAGGGCCTCTGCCCTGGCCCCTCAGCCAGGGCCTCTGCCCTGGCCGGGGCCAGGGCCGGCCAGGTCCCTGGCCCCCTCGGCCAGAGCCTCTGCCCTGGCCGGGGCCAGGGCCGGCCAGGGCCCTAGCCCCCTCGGTCAGGGCATCTGCCCTGGCCAGGGCCCTGGCCCCTCAGCCAGGGCCTCTGCCCTGGCCGGGGCCAGGGCCGGCCAGGGCCCTGGCAGAAGGCCAGGGCGCTAGCAGAAGGCCAGGGCGCCTCTGCCCTGGCCTCTGCCAGGGCCGGCCTTGGCCCTGGTAGAGGCCAGGGCCGGCCCTGGCCCTGGCAGAGGCCAGGGCGCCTGGCCCTGGCCTCTGCCAGGGCCGACCTTGGCTCTGGCAGAGGCCAGGGCCAGCCCTGGCCCTGGCAGTTGCTAGGGCACCTCTGCCCTGGCCTCTGCCAGGGCCGGCCAGGGCACCGAGGCCCTGGCCAGCCGGCCAACCTCCTTGGAGTCCTGCCGCACACCCCCAATGGGGGGTGGTTTTGGTTGTCATTAACCGAAGCCAACCCCTTCCCCAAAGAGATCTTCTTCTCCGATGAGAAGTTTTGTAATGTAACGGCCGCTTTCCGACCGTTTGTAATTTTCTGCGCGCACGTGTTTTATCATGCACGTATTTTATTTGATTATTTCTGGATTCCAAAAATTAGCGATGCGATGTGCCGTTGCGATCGTTTTGGGGCATTGGATTTTATTGTAATTTTCGGGAACGTCGTTTCACGGCTCGTTTTCTCGCAAAACGACTTTGAACGATAGGGGCGTTTTAGTCATCTGACTCCAAACGCCGTTTCCAATTTTACGTAAATTCTTGGTAGGCGTTACGCACGATCGGGCTCCGTAGATCTTTGTGTCTCGTCTCCACGATCGCCCCAGTATTTTCGGATTAATTTTCTGACGCCCGGATTGAAAGATATCGCTTGGAGAAATCTCGACCGTTGATTTGCCTAATCAGATTCAAATTTCGAAAATTGATATCAATTCTGTTTAAATCCCTAATTATCTTCATGATATCTTTCGTATACTGCCTTCTATTTGTCCCCTAGACTTATCCCAAATCGTACACCCCTATCTCTCCCTATTCTTCACACTTAACCTATACCCTAATACATATATCAAATCTATTATTATTTTTAAACCCTAAACCCTAACAATTCCAATCACGTGAACAATCCCTAGGGCAAAAACTTTTGCCAGCCGCCACCAACCTTTTCCGCACGAGAGAAATTTTTCTCCCCGTTCTAAACTCCTCCTACCCGAACCCCAGTCCCCGTCCTCACACCTCCCGACACCGGCCTCGTCTCGTCTCCGACCACCGTGTGCACTACTTCGGCGCCCTGTGTCCGCCCGACCACCCGCAGCGAAGTCACGACGCCGCCTGTTCGTTTCTTCCGCCGCTGGCAAGACAGCCGATGGGCTGTCTTCTCCGCACAGCACGCAGCAGCAGCGACTCCTGCTGCTTTTTCTCGGTGTTGCTCCGCTGTCAGGCGACCCCGCATGCCTCCCCCGGCTGCCCTCGACCACCAGCACGACACACACCCCCGCGGCATACTCCTCCACCCGCGAGACCGGCCATTTTCCCCGCCGCACGATCAGCAGCTGCAGCCGCTGCGTTTTTCCGTCGACCCGCCGTCAGCAAGCCGCCGCACGTCTCCAGAACGTCGCCCTCATCATCGTTAGAGCCATCGCCGGTGGCTCTCACCCACAGGCGACGCGTGACAGCCCTGCTACGTTCTACCGACGCCTGCCGCCGTTCAGACATCGCCGGAGCCCAGATCGGTCGCCGTCGACTGCCAGGAAGCCCCGAGCGCCGCCCACCTTTTTCCGACCGCGTCGCCGCCTGAGTTTTCCCCGGCGTCGGACAGTCGACGGATATCGACGTTTCAGCCATGCGCGGCCAATTTGAGACGTGAGTTATCATACACGTAACCAATATTTTCCCTATGTGATAACAGTGTTGTAACTTTAACAGGGATACCTCTTATAATTATAACGTATAACTTACATATTTTTTTTTATGTTATGTTATTAACAGTAGCTATACCTATAAGTGTAACATATATAAGTTATATTTAAATGAGTTGGTACAGTTTGTTTATAAATTAAATGATGTATGTTAGTGTTTGTAGGCATCAACAGTTCATATAGGTACGTTCCTTATACGGGTACATATACACGTATAATCTTGATATACGTGAACTTTTAGTATATATGTATGGGTACGGTGGTTGTACATGGTTCTGTTACCTTAGACAACTTGTAGCTTAACTTTGAATCTGTTGACGCAGATAGACCCGCGCTAACGCAGCCGAGTAACTGAAGACGCGACGTGACCAGTTGCTGTTCCCAGATCCGATGCCAGATTAGTGCGTGTTCCTCACACCAGGTTAGTCCCCCCTAACTCGTAGAAACCCCCACAATAGCTGACTGAACCCTAAACTAAAAATCGACAACTTGAATTAAATTTACTTTTCTGCACCAGTAAAACGCTGCCTACCCTAGGAAAGATCGACAATCGGACAATTATTTCTGTGCACATAGGGTAGAAGTCGATCTAGACCAAACAGAACATGAAAACATGACTTTTGACTGATTAGAGTAGTCCCGACAACCTAGAAACAAGACCTAAATAGGATTATTGAAAACGCGACCTGACATCGTCGCCGTGGCACTATTTCAGACGGACTACCGCGGACGAGACGCTTGGACGAGACGCTTCGAGAGGACGACGCACTCGCCGTTTCAGGCAAGTGTACCCACTTGCGTTTTTGACCGTGCTTTGGTCGTAGATTGCTAGAACTGTTAGACTGTGAACAAATAGAACCGGACGTGAAATGATAGCGTCCGGGACGACTCCTGACGGCTCAGACTTGACGACGAAGTCTGAGCCTGACAACAACTTTGATGCTGTAGGGCTATCATGTGTGTGCGTGTGTGTGGACACCCTAGAATAACAACTTCCTACACTTGTCATGTCCTGTCCTGTTACACAAAAAGCCTTCGGGCGTTTCGGATGCTTTCCTAGCGAAAGTGATCCCCGTGATACAAAAAGCCTTCGGGCGTTTCGGATGCTCTCCATGCGAGAGTGATCCCCGTGACTGTTATACAAAAAGCCTTCGGGCGTTTCGGATGCTCTCCATGCGAGAGTGATCCCCGTGACTGTTATACAAAAAGCCTGCGGGCGTTTCGGATGCTTTCCTTGCGGAAGTGATCCCTGTTATACAAAAAGCCTGCGGGCGTTTCGGATGCTTTCCTTGCGGAAGTGATCCCTGTTATACAAAAAGCCTTCGGGCGTTTCGGATGCTTCCCTAGCGGAAGTGATCCCTGTACTTCTTGTCCTGAGTTCCTGGGGTTGGGGTAGGGTTGA
Organism: Scilla litardierei; assembly: GCA_030789695.1. Lineage (NCBI taxonomy): Eukaryota > Viridiplantae > Streptophyta > Magnoliopsida > Asparagales > Asparagaceae > Scilla > Scilla litardierei. The sequence goes on from CM061136.1 coordinate 113,013,590, forward strand.
GCGTGCGCACGGCAAGAGGGTCTGATCCCCCTCGAACCGTAAGGCGTGAACCCTTCGTGTCACACTTGTCTTGTCTTGTCCCGTCCTGTTTGTCCCGTCTTGTCCCGCCACGTCCTGACTTGTCTTGACACCTGTAGGTTAGTCCCCGTAGTTGGTAGCACACGCTACGACTACTACTTGTCCCGTTTTACTTTCATGTTACGTTACTTCCTGTTGTGTTACCCTGTTATAACCACAGCATGCTAATCAACCAGTAAACTGTTGTGTAAAAGAACCTCAGCATGTTAATCAACCAGTAAACCGTTGTTTAAAGTTCGGTGCACTTGCAGTAAAGTCTAACCCTTCTTGTAGACTTTACCTGACGTACAGTTCCTTTTTCTTGGGTGCTGTACGTCAGGTGCTCAGCCAGAGTTCGTGGACGAGGCAGACGCACTGGAGCACGAGGAGCCGAGGACGTCGACCCAGAGTACGCGCCCGACGAGGACCAGACCTTGAGGTCTTCTTAGTCGTCACTTTCAGAGGTTACTACTTTTAGTTTGCTTTTAGATAGTTTGTTGCCACGCTTAGGCTTTTCTTTAGACTTTGTACTTGTTGGATATTATATCTCTAATTTAATGAATGCAACTTCCTTCCTGTACTTCTGTTGTTTCGAACTTTAATAATGCAAGAACCTGAAAATCTTTTAAAATGGTAACTCTACAGACGCTTATTGGGTCCGAGCTTCTCAGCTCTGGCCTAAGCGGGCCTCGTCACGTTTCGCTTCCGTCCATTTTGGGAAGCGGGGCGTGACAGGTTTTAGTGGTGGCCCATGCAGGTCTTGCAAAAGTTCGGAACAATAAAAGTACCGCATTCATTTAATATCCACGTACAAGTCTGAATTAGGTTTTTCCCAGTCTTAGGTGGTAGGAAGACTTAGGTAGACGTCCCAGGTTGATAGTCGGATGCCTTGGTTAAGACTTAGCCGTACCCGTCTTAAGATACTTTAGTAGCCTCTCCCTCCCTAGCTCTGACCAAATTAGATTTCTAGTGTCATTCTTTTAATTAGTTGCTCGCCTAGCTCCATCGACTTCGGGCCCAGCAGAACGTAACCTTGATTTCCTTAGGAACTTTTTCCCCTAGATCCTGATTGTAGTTTAGCTCGTTAGGAAATCTTAGCGCCAAGCTCTCCTGATCTTTAGACGACCCGATGAGTAGGACCCCTGACTTCTAGCGTCTCTCTGATCACTACACTTTTGTGTTATCGATCGTAGGGTCCCATCGAAGCCCCCTTGCATCTTATTCTAAGCGTATCCATCAAGCGATCATTTTCCTGTCTCCCGATTCACGTGATCGTTTCCTGACAATTATCGTTGATTCTTCGAATCCCTTCCTTGATCAATTCTGCTTTCTCTAAAAGTATTTTCGAAATTTATTGTTAAGTTTTTGCTCAGCTTGATTTCTTTAATAAACCCCCCCCCCCCCTATATTATATATTTCAAGAATTTATTTTTTTTGGTTAAGTTAAAATTCTTTCGCTAATTTTAAAACCTCCTTGGTCGTAAAATTATTTTACTATCTCGCGCCTATCTTCAAATCGGTATCTTTCGTGATTCAGTTTTAAACCATATTATCAAATTCTATAATTCAATATATATACATTACTTTTCTAAATTACAAAAAAAAAACTTTCTCACCACTTACCGTACGTACTTTCAAAATATTTTCTAAACCAAAGAGAACTTTAAATGTCTTCTTGTATAAACCCCTCTATGTTCATCGTGCTCATACTTCAGGAATCTTTGTTTGATTCACTTTCATTTGCAAAGCAACCGCTACCTCACCCTACCTTATCTCCTTCTCCACATTGTAATAATTTTACCATCTGCTCGCTTTTCTCTATTTATTTTTATAAGTATAAAGTATACGATACCATATTTTACACATAATTCTCCCGTCGTTAATCTAGTTATTTTGAAGAATATCTTTCGTTGCATCCAACCAACTATCTCTTTACACCCGTCTTATTGGAACTCGTTCTTTCCGATCTTATTTCGCTCCGCTATGATTTAGTTTTTCTTTCCTTCTTATAACTAGACATTAGTTCTTGAAATTGTCCATGCTGTCTTCAGTTTAGGAATAGGCCCTTTTGGTAGGTGATGTTGTCGTGATGCATAAGTATAGGTAGAGTGTGTAGACCTGTATGAGTGTGTCATCTTTAGGATCCTGATAATTGTCTTTTTGTGACTTGAATGTGTACCCAGTGTTAACCATGATAGGCTTGAAGTTGTCTGAATGACGGTATTCATACTTATATGAATAGTGTCATGGCAGGCAGTTCCTTAGATTTAGTTTTAGTTTTTAATGAATGGTTTATCTGGGCTGTGTGTGACTGTATTAGAAAAAAAACTTTGTTTTCTTTAAACCAAATCTTTTAAGTTTTGAGATTAGCACAAGATCACAAATCAATTATCCTTCCTTATCCATTACCACGACTCCACACGTTTTTCCAAATGTTTTAAAAGTGTGTCACTGGTTTTAAGTTTCCCTTTCTCTTCTCTCTCTCTCCATTTAGAAATGTTATGTTATGGTTGTTATAGTTTTGAGGCTAGCTATTATTGTTGTAGGATTTTGTTTGCGGGTAGGCTCAGGGAGAGATGAGATTTGTTATAGCAATGATTAACCGATTCTGGAACAATAGGATGTTGGGATAGATTTCTTTCGGATGAAAGGAATGGGCTGTCCAAGACTTATTTATAAAACCGAAGTGTGTCGGACTCAATGGAGAATTCTGGTTGAACGAAATTATATGCGTGAAGATGGGAACTGTCAGATTTGAGGCTTAGACGAATGGTAGATAGGGATGGCTACAAAGTATGGTGGGAGTTAGGGTGAGCATGAGATTGAGTAGAGCTTTTATTAGCATCGAGACTTGATTGTTGAGTTGACGTGAGAAGACATTGAGAATGATACGACGCGTTGAGATAAATGGATGGTTAGGCAGTCGAACTTAATATTGCTTGGGATTAATTTTAGTGAGTAGGATAAGATTTGATTTTGGTAGTTCAATTATTTGGCGGATGAAATTATGGGAAGATATGACAAGGAATGCATTAAGGACACGGCGATTGTTGATTTGTGAAGATATTATAAGATAGACAAAGTTTTCGTCTTGGATTGGTGATCGACTAGGACATCATTATAGCGACTGATTAATATTGGGAAGAGATCGAGAAAAATTCAAAGAGGTTATGGAGCGATGAGGTTTAGTAAAGTGGTAGGGTAAGAGAAGGTGATTGTTATTCTCTTACGAGGACTTGGAGTTGGAAATTTAGCAGCAGTGATGGATCTATGGTTGAGTTTTAGGATGTGAGACTAGTCGTGGCATTATCCAGTGAAAAGATGGGTTATGATGGATTAGTCGAGGAACGAAGTTGAAGTTATAGGATTAGAGATCATTGTGGGGAAGATGGGAGTTATATGCTTAAGTATTTGTGGATTTTATTAATTAGTCTTAGTATGAGTGATTCCGAGGGCGGAATCATTTCTAAGGTGGGTAGAATGTAACGGCCGCTTTCCGATCGTTTGTAATTTTCTGCGCGCACGTGTTTTATCGTGCACGTATTTTATTTGATTATTTCTGGATTCCAAAAATTAGCGATGCGATGTGCCTTTGCGATCGTTTTGGGGCATTGGATTTTATTGTAATTTTCGGGAACGTCGTTTCACGGCTCGTTTTCTCGCAAAACGACTTTGAACGATAGGGGCGTTTTAGTCATCTGACTCCAAACGCTGTTTCCAATTTTACGTAAATTCTTGGTAGGCGTTACGCACGATCGGGCTTCGTAGATCTGTGCGTCTCGTCTCCACGATCGCCCCAGTATTTTCGGATTAATTTTCTGACGCCCGGATTGAAAGATATCGCTTGGAGAAATCTCGACCGTTGATTTGCCTAATCAGATTCAAATTTCGAAAATTGATATCAATTCTGTTTAAATCCTTAATTATCTTCATGATATCTTTCGTATACTGCCTTCTATTTGTCCCCTAGATTTATCCCAAATCGTACACCCCTATCTCTCCCTATTCTTCACACTTAACCAATACCCTAATACATATATCAAATCTATTATTATTTTTAAACCCTAAACCCTAACAATTCCAATCACGTGAACAATCCCTAGGGCAAAAACTTTTGCCAGCCGCCACCAACCTTTTCCGCACGAGAGAAATTTCCCCCCCCCCCCCCCCCCCCCCGCTCTAAACTCCTCCTACCCGAACCCCAGTCTCCGTCCTCGCACCCCCCGACACCGGCCTCGTCTCATCTCCGACCACCGTGTGCACTACTCCAGTGCACTGTGTCCGCCCGACCACTCGCAGCGAAGTCACGACGCCGCCTGTTCGTTTCTTCCGCCGCCGGTAAGACAGCCGACGGGCTGTCTTCTCCGTACAGCACGCAGCAGCAGTGACTCCTGCTGCTTTTTCTCGGTGTTGCTCCGCCGTCAGGCGACCCCGCGTGCCTCCCCCGGCTGCCCTCGACCACCAGCACGACCCACACCCCCGCGGCATACTCCTCCACCCGCGAGACCGGCCGTTTTCCCCCGCCGCACGATCAGCAGCTGCAGCCGCTGCGTTTTTCCGTCGACCCGCCGTCAGCAAGCCGCCGCACGTCTCCAGAACGTCGCCCTCATCATCGTTAGAGCCATCGCCGGTGGCTCTCACCCACAGGCGACGCGTGACAGCCCTGCTACGTTCTACCGACGCCTGCCGCCGTTCAGACATCGCCGGAGCCCAGATCGGTCGCCGTCGACTGCCAGGAAGCCCCGAGCGCCGCCCACCTTTTTCCGACCGCGTCGCCGCCTGAGTTTTCCCCGGCGTCGGACAGTCGACGGATATCGACGTTTCAGCCATGCGCGGCCAATTTGAGACGTTAGTTATCATACACGTAACCAATATTTTCCCTATGTGATAACAGTGTTGTAACTTTAACAGGGATACCTCTTATAATTATAACGTATAACTTACATATTTTTTTTATGTTATGTTATTAACAGTAGCTATACCTATAAGTGTAACATATATAAGTTATATTTAAATGAGTTGGTACAGTTTGTTTATAAATTAAATGATGTATGTTAGTGTTTGTAGGCATCAACAGTTCATATAGGTACGTTCCTTATACGGGTACATATACACGTATAATCTTGATATACGTGAACTTTTAGTATATATGTATGGGTACGGTGGTTGTACATGGTTCTGTTACCT